>JBAIZL010000002.1:92914386-93009386 GCA_036971475.1 Prosapia bicincta
AAAAGAAATATGAGAGAATGAAATAAAATAAATATAAGTTGTAATCACAGATTGTGTAGAGTAGTAATCAGATGTCACAGATGCACAGATTAATGATATATATTGTTTCCATGAGCATATGAGTGATTATAGTTTATATAAGTCTGTCAGGGGAAAAGAGATTGGAGACGTCTGATGAGGCTATTAGGAAAAAAGTGAATGGATTTATCTGATATTGAGTTTAGGGGATTCTCTGGACTTGGTATACCACTGGTATAATAGTTCCCATCTTCTCAGTTCTGAGGGATTGCAATCAGGGGAGAGTGATTTAATTATTTTTGTGGTATAGCAGTCATCAAAAGTTGTGATGTTGATGACAACATTATATATATATATATATATATATATAGATTTTTTGGACTAGGAGACTGACAGACTTACCTTGGTAAGAGTCCACACTGTAGTCTTGAAATAGAAACACATAAAAGCACTTAAACAATGATATATTTCAACCTTATTTATTTTATTTCATTCTCTCATATTTCTTTTTGTGTTTTCTCTTCGATTGATAAAGACCACTGTGTGGTTGAAATATATCATTGTTTAAGTGCTTTTATGTGTTTCTATTTCAAGACTACAGTGTGGACTCTTACCAAGGTAAGTCTGTCAGTCTCCTAGTCCAAAAAATCTAAATAATCTTTACCAACCAAAACTAACCTAATATATATATATATATATATATATATATATATATATATATATATATATATATATATATGAAGTTAATATATTACTATTGTAAGTAATTTTATCCACCATTAAGTGCAATAATTTTACCTTGAGTGGATAAAATTACTTACAATAGTAATATATTAACTTCATAAAGTCAGTGCAACGGAAAAACAATGGATAACGTTAAATATCAAGAATATATATATATATGTATATATTTAGGTTAGTTCTAGTAGCTTAAAGCTTATTTAGGAATGTTTGGACTAGATAGGAGGCTGACAGACTTACTAATGGCAATATTCCAAAACTGCAATCTCTTGGAAATAATAGACACATACACACTATTGAAATATTTCGATCAAACAATGATCTCTGTCAATCAAAAAAGAAAAAAGATTCTTTGATCAAAATATTTCAATAGTGTGATAAGTTTTTATATGTTTATTTATTTATTTCCAAGAGATTGCAGTTTTGGACTATTGTCATGAGGTAAATCTGTCAGTCTCCTATCTAGTACAAAAATTCCTATATATTTATATTTATATATACGTAGACATCTTATCAGAAGCTCATCTGTTGGCGTGGTGTTTGTCTGTTGTTCAATATAGCATAGTGCAGTTTCCAAGACAGTCTTTTTTTCTCTGTAAAAATTTTCTTTTCTTCTACTGTCTCTGTCAAATCTTCATCTTTATTCTCGTCATGACTGCCCTCAATTTTTTTTTTTTTTTGTACCATTCCAATAAACATAACATTGGCTTACCTGATTAATCCTGTGGCTTAGCCAACTCAAGTTTAACGAGAAGCTCAAAAAATCGGGACTAAGAATTTCAAGACTCTACTATATAGATTTAGCATATATACTAACAGAGTTGGAAGATGCTGTTTTCAAGTGGTTTTTGCAACAATATTCTAATTATATATAGTAATGAATTCAAATAGATACTTTTTTTGAAAAAAATTAATTATCCGAATTTTTGTTTATAGAAATATTTGTTTTTCCAAATGGAGCTTGCTCCCAATTTATTCGGATAATTGTAGTTCTACTGTATTTTACCTTACAATTTTAAAGTCTTTTTTTGTTGATCCTATTCTGACCATTTTTCTGAATGAATAGATAAAGAAAATTGTTTTTCAAGTTTATTAGGAATGTTAATAGATAAGTTTTTAAAAAGCCCTTTTGATAAATCTTCAGAGAAAAATTCATTTTGAAGATGATTTTTCAGAATGTTTTAAAATATTTAACTGTATTATTGCAACAACTTGTTTTCAGCTATATAGATTATATCTTGGATTCATGGTGGTTTATAAGGTCCATAATATTGACAAATAATAAACTCAGTACTTCCATTTCAGATGCCAGTATTAAGGAGGTATGGGAACAGTGACAGTAACAGTATAACAGCTCCTGGAGTTATGTATGCAGTAGCACCACATGCTTCTCCCGTAATTTGTTCTGGAACACCTTCTTGTTACACATGCCTAGTAGGATCAAGAGGGCCTCATAACAAAGTCATGCCTCCACAGTTTATTGATCAGATGAAAGCATTACGTCTTGACGCTGAAGCCAGTCTTCACAACTCTAACTCGAGTGCATCTGATAGTGCCTCTGACCACTCACCCCCAGATACGCCTAGCTTATCCATCGGCACTGACAGAGGTAAAGCCAATGCACTCGATATTTGTTTAGTTTAATTACTCCCTGTCAAATCCTTGGATTCGCTTCTTCAACACCCTTATGTGTTTAAATTTATAGGCCCCCCACCCCCTGGGGAAATGTGGAACAGTATAGGTGTTGGAGAAGAACAGCTGAGGATAGGAGATGGAATTGATGATAGGAGAATAGGCTTACAAACACATCCGCCACATGGCCGTGGCCGAGGTCTCGGTAGGAGTAGTAGATCCAATCCTGGTCTGCAGACAGTACCTCGAGGTAGAGGCCCTAATCCTACAAATAGGTAAGTAATGAAATAAATTTCACAGACTTCAGTAAAGAAAATCATTTTACTTTTTACAGTTGAGGTCATTGTAGTTTTTAATAAAGTAAAAGTAATAGTTTTCAACTCGTTTTATCCTTTTCTCAATTCAACTGCAACAGAGCTAGCCATTAGATATTTCTCTGTAGGGCAATGATTCTTTTATTGTAGAATTAGAGAAGACTTATGATATGTATATCGTGATATTTCACGTTGTCCATTATTTTTCCGTTACACTGACTTTATGAAGCTATTATTATTAATTTAAATAATTTTTTCCACCACTAAGTGCAATAATTTACCTTTTGTGATGAGGCACCTTTCGGTCACTTGACCATTCTCGAATCACTGAATTAATTTTCTTTATTTTTCTGGTGTAGTTGTTCAGTCCGTGATGTTGGTATTTGTTGACGTCATACATGTTTCTTCGTTGAGTCGCGTGTATAATGTTTTTGAATAGTACGTTGTCTGCATATGTTGTCTATAGGCTCATTAAATTGTTGTGTATGTTTTTATAAATGCGGTATTTTTCTAGTCAGTACAAGTATGGTTAGGCTATTTTCGTAATTTGTTATTTCATGTTTATGTGACATTAGGTATGCTGCTACATTTGATCTGTTTTTTTTTCTATGTAAAATACGTTGCAGTCGTTGCAAGTAATTTTGTAAATTCCTGATAGGTACTGTTTTTCTGTATTTGTTCTGTGGTTTGTGTTATTAAAATATTTTATTATTTTGTTGTTTTGTTTGTATGTTGGAGTGTAGTGTTCTTTGTTGTATATACTTGTTATTTTTTCTATTTTGTTATTTGTGTATATATATTTCAGGTAGATTTTTTTATTATTACTTTAGTGTTCAGGTTGTGGTGTTGTGTTGAGGTTAATGTAATGCTGGTTAATCATTGGGTAAATATTAATTGCACTTAATGGTGGAGTAATTGTTTACAATAACTCTCTCTCTCTCTCTCTCTCTCTCTCTCTCTCCCTATATATATATATATATATATATATGTATAGATTTTTTGGACTAGGAGACTGACAGACTTACCTTGGTAAGAGTCCACACTGTAGTCTTGAAATAGAAACACATAAAAGCACTTAAACAATGATATATTTCAACCACACAGTGGTCTTTGTCAATCGAAGAGAAAACACAAAAAGAAATATGAGAGAATGAAATAAAATAATTCTTCTTTTATATAAGTTCTCTTATATATATATATATATGAAGTTAATATATTACTGTGTGAGTAATTTTATCCACCATTAAGTGCAATAATTTTACCTTGAGTGATGAGGCACCTTTCGGTCGTTGACCATTGTCGAATCACTGATTTTTCTCTGCTGTGGATGCTACGTCCGTGAAGCCGCTCAAAAAAAGTATGATATTTTTGTATAGTATGTCTTCTGTATATGTTGTTTGTAGATTCATTAAGTTGTTGTGTAGGTTTTTATAAATGTGGTATTTTTCTAGTGAGTTTAGTTCTATTGGGTTGTTATTTATTTCCAGTATGGAAAATAACCTAACCATACCAATCTTGAAAAAAACCACAGACATATATATTCTACTTCAGTGTAATAAGTAGAAGACTTAGCAGGCTTGATAATAATCCAGTCTGTCTTCATAAGGACATAGAAAAGAATAAATACTCTTAAACACTAATAGTTTTTCCTATATGTTATTATCAAAGTTGATTATTTCCAAGGTAAATCTATTAGTCTCCTATCTAATCCAAATAAGCTCTACCAGAACTAACATGAAAGTGTGTATATGTTTCCATGCATGTGTGTGTGTATAGATGTATACATAAGTGTATGTAATTCTTAAACATTGTTATTTGGTTTTCTTGCACGTACTTTACACATATATTTCTTAAATGGGGTTCAGTTTATTCCCTCTTTCTTTCACTTTTATTGTTACTACGATCAAATATATACTCATATGATCTCTGGATCTTTTGATGTGATGAGCAAACTGTTTTTAATTTCTTCTGAATATCGCAGGCGATTTTTAATTTTCTAAAAACAAAAGTTTGCTGGTGCCTTACTTTTCAGTATTGAGAGTTGGTTTGGATGGCTTCCCATGGGTTAGCCATTTAACATTCCCCAATGAGCAAAATCGAATAATAGTAGAGTCTCGAAATTTCAATATTCCAAGCTTTTGTTAAATCTGCCGATTTCTATTTGTGCCTATTTTATCTTTTTGAAAGAAGGAGATGGGAAAGGCTTCCAAGAAATGTTCATATCAATAAGGTATGCAAAGGAAATGAGTAGCGCTTCCATGAAATGTTCATAACAATACGGTATGCAAAGGAAATGAGTCAGGTTTCAATCAAGACTCTATTGTACTTAGTATGAAGTAGTAGTGCAATATCCAGTTTTGTGTCCTCATATACCTTATTTTACACATGGTAGACTTGGCAAACAATTTCAAAACTTGTATACGCATCAAGGTTCAACACATCTGTAGACCTCCGTTTAATCCCGTAATAAACATAATTAATGAGGTGGCTGATACAATTATACTTACCTAGAGATTGAATTTTTCCATTAACCTCTGTCACCATTTAGGAGAATTACCAGCTACACAGATAAACCGAGATATCATTTTGGCCGATAAACTGACCACATGAATATTTATTTACTAATTTCAAATCTAATATAGAAAATTGTAGCTACATTTTTTATATTTAAAACATGTTAGATCGAAACAAAAACCCATCAACTATTGACAAACGAGTAAACATCTTTAAAGCCTTTATTTTACAGATACTTTACAGACAAATATACCAACACCCAAACAAACAAAAAATTATTAATTGGGCTAATAGAACCCCATGAGAATTATAAATTTCCTGTTATTTTCCAAATTCTTTGTACAATCTCTTATTTGATTGGTTAATGAATACTGGTGTTGATAGAAACCAATGAGACACATAGTGCAAATCACGAGGTTATGCTTTTGTTATTTACAAACTCTAAACTTACATATCATTAGTTGCCATCGTTTTAGATATTTGTTTCACCAAATGACAAACTGCCTTTATCTAAACATTCTGACATTTAGATTATCTGTGGTTGGACCCCCATGTGTTGATAAAATTACATTTCAACTCATATATATATATATATATATATATATATATATATATATATATATATATATATATAAATAAATATATATATATATATAAATAAATAAATATATATATATATATATATATATATATATATATATATATATATATATATAATAAATTTAAAATATTTCAAAAACAAGAATACTTTTAATGAATATATTTGTTCAAAGCTTTTCGCCGATAAAATAGTACCAGCATATTCAGGAAAATAATTATCTAAGCCTAATATATATATATATATTCTTGATATTTAACATTATCCATTGTTTTTCCGTTGCACTGACTTTATGAAGTTACAGTACAGTCTCACTAATCCGGACTTGATGGGACCGGACCCGGTCCGGATCAACGAAAGTCCGGATTAGACGGAAAAAGCCAAACAAATGCATACAATATGTGTTTTAGGTGGGAAAACATATTGAAATTGTAGTTTTAGTGAAATTGAGGCCTAAATATAGCTTACAGTACAGTATTTCATAGCTTATGTAGCAAAAAATCCTATAATTATAACAGAAAAGTCATGACATAAATAAATATCTAAGCACCTTTCTCGTTGAATAAAAGTATTCACATAAAGTTATTTACACTATACTGTATAAACGCACAAAAAACTCAAACAAAAATGAAACTGAAACAAAAACAAACTTTAAAAAACTTAGTGAAAAAAGTCCGTAATGTTCTTTTGTTTTAACGATGAATGACGTCGTTTCACAGTACGATCTCGTAGGCGTTTCAAGGTCAGTAGCTCCGCAGTTGACGTATCACTTTGTTTCTCAAAGTAAGTCATCAACCCCTCCAGCATTGCAGCCGCCTCATCATGAGTTAGGCTGACAGGTTCGTCTGTGTAGTCTTCCTCTTCCGAGCTGTCATTTTCTGCGTTTGCAGTGCACACCGCGACTATTTCGTCCTCGTTGAGCACTTGATGACCAATGTCATTATCACTGATAATCCACTCGGAAATATCAGTGTCTTTCAACTCGGCACAACCCTCCAATTGTTGAAAAATCTGAACAAATTCATTGTCGTCATTAGTAGGTTGACTGTCAGATTTTCCACTTTCCTGTGGCATTTCAGGCCACAATTTTTTCCAGCTTTTTTGTAGTGTAGACGGTTGAATTTCCTCCCACGATTCTGCAGCCATATAAATGACATCCTTTATAGTCACTTTTTTAAGATTTTCAATAAATTTTGTAGCTGGATCTGCTTCTTGTTGTTCCAAAAGCGATAAAATTAACTTTTTCCTATATCGCCGTTTTATCGCTTCGATCACGCCCTGATCCATCGGCTGAATGAGAGCCGTTACGTTAGGAGGAAGAAATTTAACAAAAATGTCACCATGACGCAATTCTTCTTCATTTGGGTGGCATGGGGCATTATCAATTAGTAAAACCGCTTTTCGAGGGAGTTTTTTCTCTTTTAAAAACTTTTCTGTTGTTGGAACAAAGTTTTCAAAAAACCAGTCCTTAAAAATTTGACTGTTCATCCACGCTGATTTTTGGAACTTGTATTGGGCCGGTAGAACACTTAAATTTACATTTTTAAAAACCCTAGGCTTTGCGGATTTCCCTATCACCAAAAGTGGAAATTTTAGATCGCCAGAAGCATTACTGCAGGGCAGCAAAGTCATACGTTCTTTCTTAACTTTATGGCCTTTTGCTACTGAATCTAATTTGGAAGCTAAAGTTTTTTTTGGGAACATTTTATAATTTAATCCAGTTTCGTCAGCGTTGAACACCTGACAAGGTTGTAAGTTTTCATCTCTGAGAAACTTGCCAAATTTGTCTTTGAATTTTTCACTTGCATCACTGTCACCTGACAAAATTTCACCACTTATTCCGAGTTGACGGATGCCGTGTCGTTCCTTCCACCGTGACAGCCATCCCACACTGGCAGTAAAATTAGGGTCTCCTTTTAACTTTTCATTCAGTTTCAGCGCGATCGTTTGCAAATTTACACCCGATAAAGGAACACCCTGTTCCCATTGTTGGCAAAACCAAACATACAAAGCATCATCTAGGGTTTCATTTTTTGGTTTTTTTAAAGTGCTTCTGCCGCCTAAACTGTCTTTACTAACCATTTTTGCACAAAAATCTTCAATTTCCTGTCGCTTTTTTTTCCAATCGGAAACAGTTTGTTTTCCCACACCTAACTCTTTTGCAATTTTAATAATACCTCCATCAATACGAAACAAAGCTTGGAGTTTTTGTTCCATTGTCACTGTCACTGACTTACGTTTAGTCGCCATTTTCACTGAACACTGAACGAGACGTAAATAAAAAACATAGATCAATATCGCACTAGAATTAAATGACAACTGAGCAGATATCTTGCGAGAAGCAGGAAAAGTGGCATCTGTCCGACAAAACAACTGACCTGACGCCAGACGGATAGACTGTTTATCCGTTTAGTCAGCGGTCCTTTATCTTTTGTTTATCGCAAGATGTCTCTGATGTCACGTACGTTGTAGTGTTGGGTGATCTAATTTGTATATATTTTTTCAAAGAAGTTTTTTCTACTTTAGTAGGCAAAAGAAACAAACAAGTGGTACACCTATTTCATATATTAATGAATAAATTATATTATTTGAGTATTAAAGTAGGAAAACCCCTTTGAAAAATAACAAATATAGACGTATAAAAATAAATATTTTTGTGGACAGCAGACTGATTGTGCACTGTAAAATACTATAACTAAACAAAACTTTTGGGCCGTCCGGATTAGCCGGAGGTCCGGATCATCGGAGACCGGATTAGCGAGACTGTACTGTAATCATAAAGGTAAACTGATTAAAGTTAATCTTCATAAAGTTAATCACTCAAGGTAAAATTATTGCACTTAATGGTGGATAAAATTACTCACATAGTAATATATTAACTTCATATATATATATATATATATATATATATATATATTAACGGTAAAACAATGGACATCGTAAAATATCAATATATATATATATATATATATATATATATATATATATATATATATTTAGGTTAGTTTTGGTTGGTAAAGATTATTTAGATTTTTTGGACTAGGAGACTGACAGATTTACCTTGGTAAGAGTCCACTCTGTAGTCTTGAAATAGAAACACATAAAAGCACTTAAACAATGATATATTTCAACCACACAGTGGTCTTTGTTAATCGAAGAGAAAACACAAAAAGAAATATGAGAGAATGAAATAAAATAATCACAGATTGTGTAGAGTAGAAATCAGATGTCACAGATGCACAGATTAAAGATATATATATTGTTTCCATGAGCATATGAGTGATTATAGTTTATATAAGTCTGTCAGGGGAAAAGAGATTGGAGACGTCTAAGGCTATTAGGGGAAAAAAAAATTTGAATGGATTTATCTGATGTTGAGGTTAGGGGATTCTCTGGACTTGGTATACCACTGGTATGATAGTTCCCACCTTCTCAGTTCTGAGGGATTGCAATCAGGGGGGAGTGATTTAATTATTTTTGTGGTATAGCAGTCATCATAAGTTGTGATGTTGTGACTCGCAGCATGTTGAGCTGTTGGTCTATCCTTATTCATAATTTTAACATCATGTCTGTGGCCATTCATTCTGATATTCAGACCATCCGTGGTCAGGCCTATGTACTGTGCTGAGCAAAGTTTACAATGTAGCTGGTATATGACATTTTTTGATGTATAATTATGATGACCCTGTATTTTGAAGACCATTTTTGTTGTTTGGCTGTTAAAACTATTTGCTGAGGGGTGTATTGGACATGTCTTGCATCTAGGTCTATTGCATCGGAAGGACCTTCAGTTTGAGTGAAGGAACTACCTTCAAATAAAGGGAACGGCAATGGGCACCAGAATGGCACCATCGTACGCAAATCTGTACATGGGATTGTTGGAAGAAAGTTTTCTAAAGACACAAACACACCAGCCATTATGTTGGTATAGATATATAGATGACATCTTCCTAATTTGGACACAGGGTGCTTCAACACTTGAGGCATTTTTAGACAGCCTGACACAATTCTCCACACTTCAATTTACCTGGGAGAAATCTACATCAGCCATCACCTTTTTGGATGTAGAGGTAACACTCCAGAATGGAAATATCAACACAGGAATTCACATCAAACCGACAAACCACCTACAATATCTCCATTTCGACAGCAACCACCCAATAAACATAAAACGATCCATTCCATACAGTCAAGCAATCAGGGGGTAAGAGAATCTGTTCGAATGATAGGGAATTGGAAGATTTTAATAGAAAGATATCAACAGCCTTCCAGAGAAGAGGATAACCCAAAAAAACTCATTGAAAACCAAATTAATTCAGCACAATCCTCGGTTCACCATAAACCACAAACAGAACAAAATAAACTGTCTTTAATAACAGACTACCATCCTGGTCTACATAAACTCAACAAGATATTGAGAGATAGCTTCAAAATTCTTCAAGCTTCCGTCCACACCAAAAATCTTTTCACCGATCCACCGCAAATTTGGTACAAGCAACCTCCCAACTTGAAAAACATCCTAGTACATCCTAAACTACCAGACCCTGATGCAGAGAAACCACACAAACTTCCTCATGGCTCCTTCCCATGTAATAGACCTAGATGCAAGACGTGTCCAATACACCCCTCAGCAAATAGTTTCAACAGCCAAACAACAAAAATGGTCTTCAAAATACAGGGTCATCATAATTGTACATCGAAAAATGTCATATACCAGCTACATAAACTTTGCTCAGCACAGTACATAGGCCTGACCACGGATGGTCTGAATATCAGAATGAATGGCCACAGACATGATGTTAAAATTATGAATATGGATAGACCAACAGCTCAACATGCTGCGAGTCACAACATCACAACTTTTGATGACTGCTATACCACAAAAATAATTAAATCACTCCCCCCTGATTGCAATCCCTCAGAACTGAGAAGGTGGGAACTATCATACCAGTGGTATACCAAGTCCAGAGAATCCCCTAACCTCAACATCAGATAAATCCATTCATTTTTTTTTTCCTAATAGCCTTATCTCTTTTCCCCTGACAGACTTATATAAATTATAATCACTCATATGTTCATGGAAACCATATATATATATCTAATCTGTGCATCTGACACATCTGATTTCTACTCTACACAATCTGTGATTACAATTATTTTATTTCATTCTCTCATATTTCTTTTTGTGTTTTCTCTTCGATTGACAAAGACCACTGTGTGGTTGAAATATATCATTGTTTAAGTGCTTTTATGTGTTTCTATTTCAAGACTACAGAGTGGACTCTTACCAAGGTAAGTCTGTCAGTCTCCTAGTCCAAAAAATCTAAATAATCTTTACCAACCAAAACTAACCTATAAATATATATATATATATATATATATATATATATATATATATATATATATATATATGTTTGTTTTTTTTTTACCTATAACTATTTACCTGAAACCCATTTTAGCTGTTATGCTATTGAAACTTCAGTTTCAGTTGAAAATTCAACTTGCATTGACATGTTTTACTACACAGTAGTCTTGTAAATCTGAGTCCCAATTTTTAAATCCCGAGAAGATTTTTCGAGCTTCTTTTAAATTCAAGCCTTTTTCTAATTGATCCAATTTTTTCTATTTGAAAGGAAATTAGTAGGGCATCCAATTATTGTTTATAGCCATAGAGAAAATGAATTGGGTGTTCAAGAAATATTTATATCAATATGTCATGCAAAAGAGCCAGGCTTCCAAGAAATGTTTATATCAATACAGTATTTTTTCCCTCCCCCTTCTGTTGTATCATTCAGTTCCCTAGTGTTCTACAGAATGGTGTATTACCCAACTTCATCAGTGTTTGAATATACTTATCTGTAATATTTAGATGTCTCTGACAGAAAATCATTGGGTCATAAATATCTTTATTTATGCTGTAAGTTTTGATGGTCAACAAATATCCCTTAAAAAGCACAAATGTCTAGTCTTGTGAGTGATATATCAGAAAATAAACTCTCTTAAAACAAACAAATCAAACAATGATGACACTCATGATTAGCTGGGCTGGTCTTTATTCCTGCTATTAATAAATCAGATGGGGCTATCATTACATTGATTTGGATATGAGGGATTTTACTGTATTAGGGCTCATTAGAAGTCCTATTTTTTTATAATGGACAGAAACTTATTTCCGTGTAATCCGAGGGAATCTCGGTCCCATTCACCTCGAATTATCGAGACTCTAGTATAAACGTTTATTACACGGGAAAGGAGTCATGAGGAAATTTGAATGTTTTTTCTATATTATGAGTGTACCTTTCAGCTTTGTGTGTACTATTATTTTTTTGAAAACTGAAAGATTGCTTTAACCAAATGTTTGATGGCTCAATGAAAAGATTTTTAGTGTGATAGAACCTTAGAAAATCTTGAAGTAATCCCTCACAATCGTGTACAACCTCTGCAGATCAGGTTGATGATTTGTAGTTATGGACAATTTGTACCTTTTCATTGGAGATTTAGATTAATCAGACGATTATGCTAAACAGATATAATACTTGACAAGTGTTTCCCTCTTTTTTTATAAATCCTCCAAATTTTTAATATTTTTTTCGTGAACTATTTTATTGGTCATTGTTATGGAAGATTTCCCATGACATCAAAGACACCATCTGTCATTTGGGCAATTTCTTTCCCAAAAATATGGTATCTAGAATACCAAAAATGACTTTTATAATTATTACATAGATATTAATTCATTATTTTAAATAAGAAATCTTAGTAACGTAGTTAAGTATATATTTTCTATGCCTTTACTAGCATTTCAAATATATAAAAAAATTACATGCAACACAACTGGAAATTGATTACTCATACAAAGTACTAGAAAAATTTTGATAAAAATTATTTGTATTGTAATTTTACTAAAATATTTATTAGAAATTTCGAAACATCTACTTTTATTACATTTTTATTTGACCTAGTTTTAAGATGGATTGTACTACATAATTTTTTTCCAGGCGGCGAGATATTGGTTCATCAAATGTCATTAACGGTGGCCCTGAAGAACGAAAGTTATTCCCTGGAAATGAAAGTCCAGCACCGTTCCCATACTCCCCATCAACTCCTAGTCCGTACATACCTCCAACACACTTTATGCGATCAGCTGCTTATCCTTTTGGGCCTGGTAGTTTTGTAAGAACGACGTTTCCATTTCCCCATCCGAATAGTGACGTACTTTATCAATATCCCCCTCCACAACATTTCCTACAACCATCAGGTCCCAATCCCCTTCCTTATTCGACAATGCCAGCCCCACCACCTAAAATCTCATGTTATAACTGCGGCAGCCAGAACCATTTACCCAATGAATGTCAAGATCCTACAATAGAAGAAGTTACAAAACAAGGTATGTATTTTATTTAACATTGGTTTATGTTATGATGTTGCAACATTTTGGAAACACTATTTTTCATTCTATTTTACAAAAAGGTCTATCCCTAGTAGATGTCTTATTGTTTACCTAAACTCATACTTGTCACCTTAACCTTTTGATTAGCATTCACCTACCAGTATGTGAGGTCGCGCAACGGTCAGCAGGGAGCTTTCCCGTATATGTACTTTCTACCATTTTTCTCAGATTAGCATTGCAGTACGTTTACAATTTGTTTTCCCCTTGTATTGTGCTGTATTCTAGGTTAAATATTTGCAGCTATCTGAAAAATAAAATTTACATGGACTGCATAGTGACCATTCTTTTGTGTCCAAAATTTATTTTTTCCCCCGTATTTACAGATCGTTTCAAGGTTTATGTGGTATTTTACAATGAATAGGCAATTGAATAACGAAGAAATTTTTTTTGTCCAAACTCTATGGTTTTTCCACGTGTTTACAGATCGTTTTGAAGTTTGTGCGCTACTTTACATTGAATAGGTATTTTACAAAGAAAAATTATTAACAGATAATTTTTAGCAAAGAAATTGTCAGTAAACGCAAGGTAAAGTTGAGGAAATAAGTGAATACAAAAAATAATAACAAATATTACTATAATTTAAAAAGTTAGAGACAAATCAAGAAAGAAAAAAGAAAGTGTAAACATTTTCAAAAATATGTAGTTCCCAGGGGCTACATCAGGGCAGGCACATGTTACTAATCAAAGGGTTAAAATATTCCCTAAATCAGTAATCCCATAGCATTATTCCCAATTCCAGATATAATTTTTTATTATTTTTCATGAGTTTAACATTATTCTTCGATCAAAAATATTCAAGAAAATATATCGTGACTAAATAAATTGTGTTTTACCAATAAATTGTTAAGTAAACAAAACTGAGATTAAATGATTCTATTATTTTCTGTGTCAATAAGCTGTCATGGTTTGAAAAAGTAAAGATCTTTGATCCTGAATACTATGCAGCATAAAAGTCCGAGAAAAATTTTTGCTAAACTTGTAACGAATTTGGTAGGTAAAAACCAATTGAAAGGAAGGAATAGATTTACATCTAGTTTCTTGAGATTTTCACACCTGTATTCAAAAGGGCAAACTCCATAGGTATATGCTGCAAATGTGTACACAATTTTTTGTTTGTTATGTTGGGGATTATGCAAATATATTGCTGTAAATACTTAACTATTTTAATACATTGTCATGAATGAGGCTAATCCTCATAGTAACATGTAGATGCATGTGGTAAGAAAGCTGACTGTAAATAGACCAATCAATTTTATTTCTTTATCTTGCATCAGGTAATTGCCTTGAAACTAGTAAGGCTTTAACTGTGTTAAAAAAGAAGAAAACAATGCACAAACAATACTGATCTGAGCTTTTCACTGATCCATCTCAAGAAGCTCTAGCTGTGACTAATTACAGGGGTTTAGCAAAAATCGTTGATCTACAGCCTAATGAAGCATAACACTTAATAATAACACAATTTTACAACGTATTTGTAGTTATATGTGCTTACATTTGTTTACTTTATTTAAAACTTTTTGGGTAAGAGTAGAGATTTTATGGGCATCTTATGCTTGTAAACATCAAATTAAGTGTAAGTCTATATCACATAATTATAGTCAACTATGTGACTATAGGATTTACTAGCAAATGATATTTTGATTTCACCATCTGAATTTAGGAAGTACTAGATTATTGTTTCTCAGTAGCCATTAGCTATAGTATCAGATAGGCTAAGTTGTTGTGGTGTAGCCTTATTCTAGCTAAAGGTTTTGAACGGTCAGTATTGCTTTATACACCAGTGATCACATGTGACTCCTTATGCTATTGAGCATAGCCTCTGCTATTGAGCATAGTCTTTGCTTTTTAAAAAAAAAAAAACAAATGTAAACGTTTGACCAAAGAAGATTATCATTAAACATTGAGATGTGATGATGCTAATATTTTTACATTTTGAATACCGACAAAAATACAAGTAATATCCGAAGATATGATACATGCACAATGTAAACCTGGTCTGTAGTCGATAAATGCAAGGTAATTGTGCAAACAATACATACGATTTGACTTACTGAATTATCAATTGCAACTAGCACATCTGGTGGAGATGCGTAATTTGTCCTATACTTGTTGGAATGTGTTCGCATTCACAATAACAACTAACTCATGAGTATCGAAAATTATTAACAGAGCGACCGAAACTAATTGAAAAATTTAGGATTGCGTATGATGAAAATTTGCTAAAAATATTCAGTAAAGATGGATTGTTACAGAATAAGTTAGTAATGGAAGCATCAGATTAACTGGCCTGTCTGTTACTAACCCACATGTGTTATATGTTACAATACTTGATCATCCTAAAAACCTGTGTTTTGTATAAACATACCAAACATTAGGATCAAAAGAGTTTTTGACAAACTTAAATTTCTGATGCTTCTTGAGTAACAGGCTACAAGCATAAACATTCATAGCATGATACAATATAAGTACATAACAATGAACATTTATTATAATACAAACCATACACATACAATAAAGATAGAGAAATATGAATTATATTTTAATATAACATCAGTCAGTTTTACAAATGCCTCTTACAGTTTTGTTCATTTGGAAATTCTCTGATCCCACAACACCCAATTCAACATTGGTGTGTCTGTCTGACATCTTCACCATTCTTGTATAGCTTTACTTTCAAGTAATACCTGTTCAACCATAGCCCTGTTTACTACTCACATTCCAAGTGAGAATTTTTCTAGGTCCTATTTCAAATGTTCTTTAATAATTTAAATTTTAAAAGCATACACAATTTTAAACTCCTGCTTCATCGTTTCACATGTTTTGAAACCGTGAGAATTTTTTTTCCACCGTAGGCTGCCTAGTTTTCATTGTGTAGGTCATTTACACTTGTATAAGGTTTTCATTAATGTTTGATTTTCTCCTTTTAGTTTAATTTGTAGTATTGTATCAGCTACCTTCTGTAAATATATAATTAGAAAGTGTTCTTGCTTGTATACTATGTTTTTTTTTCAATTAACTGGGTGATAAATACAAGATGTTCAGCCTGTTGCATAGTTTCTATGATTGCATATTCCTTTATAGTTTTTCATTACCTCCCTAAACTTAATAATTGTTTACTACTATTTCTCTGTAATTATTACAATAATTCATTGCTTCTTTTTATGTGGGATTGAAATTTTCTTTTATTACTGTTATGCTGTACACTTCTGGTGGTTATATTTTGTATAAAACAAAACAAAAATTCAATTTAAATAGTATTAAAAAATAATGTCTTCTTAATTAACATAATTTTTTTTCAGTGAGTGTTTTTGCTATAATGAAATTTTTTGCAGGTCAATACCGTATAGATTACAATCCTTATACAAAGTCAGGAGAATGTTCGTCAGGAAACCAAGACAAATGACATCGTCCTTGTCCGCTCACAGTTCCCCATGTCAGTTAATCTCTTATGTGCCAAGGGACAGGTTCAAATTCCTGCTTATTTTTATTAGTGTACATATATATATTTATATATATATATATATCCATACTGTATATTGTTTTCCCCCTATTGTAGCATACATAATTTATTGTTAGCTATTTTCAATTAACTTTATTAAACTATTGTTCGAAAGTTCGTTATTGTTTGTCTTCTGTTAAGACTACAAAGACTGTATATTACTGCACATCGTTTTCTAAATTTTATCTCACTTTTTGTAATAAGTTTAATTTTGACTATGGATCCATTTTGAGGAGTTGAGTTTTTAACCATTAATCTATGCATAAATTATTGTTTTTATAAAATTTGTTTCACAAAGAATATTGCGTTAATATTTGTTTAAATGATTCTGTATGGATAATAGCATTACCAAGAGGCCTCTTATTTCCTTTGCTATTTCATTGCTTCTTTATTAAGCAATTGAATTAGTCTGTTGTAATTTAGTGCAATAGATGTTTATGTTAGTACAACTGTTTATGGTTTGTCTTCCAAACTTCATTTTGGGAATTTTTGTTTCTGTATTTTACTATGCATGCAACAAATATTTTGAACAATCATATTTTGTAAAATTATTGTAAAAGTCATATTAAATTTGTTTTGCTGCTAAAAATTTGACAGTTGAAAGTAAATGTTTTAAGAAATTTTTGTAGAGAATATATTTAACTGAGTTTATATATAAAAACGGTTAATTTATTACCAAGACCGTGTTTTTATACTTTTAAATTGTATTTGCTTACTTCTAACATTTTTAATATATAGTGGAGTAAGAACAAAGCACTGGGGTCTTGATGTAGTTACTATTTTTCTAAATATTCTATTATAAATTATGTTTTGCTTGAGCCATTCTTTTGAAGACATGATTAATTTCAAGCAATATCCCTACTCAGTTATTTGTATTGAAATTTATTGTTTTATATTAAATTGTTAGAGTAAAGTGTTTTCATATACAATTTAAGTTACATTAAGATTTATATATGTATATGTATATTGTCAAAACCTGTAGTTTTGTTTACTTTATATGCAATAATTATTACAAATTTAGATCATTGTCATTCTATAAAAAGTTAAACGTTGTTATGCAGTATTTTATTTCAGTCGTTATTTATATTGTTTTTACTTTTTTATTATTATTGTTTTATTTAAAATTTGTTTGTGATATTTTGTATACAATTATTTAAATACTCATCACCTATCATAAAGCCATTGTATGTTCATTTTTGTTATTTCAAAGTTTGGTTTTGTTATCTCAAAGTTTGGTGAACAGCAGATTTTATGGTTTGATCCAATATCTAGTATTTATGCAGTTTATTTTTATCTGAAAAATATTTGCATTACAAATTAGTAAGTGTCCTTAAACGAAAAGAAAATGACGAGAATAGTTGTAATAATAAACTGTACATTTATGTAGCAACAAGTAAAATGGCCGACTTGTACTTAACCAACGCATGTTTCATAATTAGCTTAAAAAACTGCCTCATTTTATAAACTGCCTGTTTTAGAACTACTGAGAACATCGAAAAAATAAGGGTTTTAATTGTTTAGAATATTTTATACACACAGAATATAATATAATATAAATTAATAAAATTTGAACAAATATATGTAAATTTAGAACTACGAAATTTAAAAATGAAAATCACATCAATAATTAGTGACTTGTCTGTGTTCAAGGCTGTACATAGTCAGTAAATGTTATTGTACATAGTGTTTATATTAACTACTATAATTGAGTCATTATAAATTATATTTGTTAAGTTGTATTGTGTGAATTAAATTTTACCTTTTGTGTACTTTAAAAAAATATCAAAGAAAAAATATTTGAATAAAAAAATACAAAAACCTCTTTCAAGCAGTTTTTATAAAAATAAATATGTGCCCTAACCTCTTATTAGATTTGGCTTTGCCTCGTTTTTTGTAAGAGCTGTAAGACATCCAGATTTATCGATATTCTAGTGCATGAGTATACACAACGGTCCCTATCCATAGTTCAATGACATTCAGTATAACCTTAACTCCTTATGCAATTGATTTTTTTTTTTACCTAACCCCATAAATTACATAATTTTACTACCAAACCCTTTTTTACTACTAAACCTTTAAACTTACCCCTAAAAGAACAAACACTAATAAATACCACTACAACAGTACTAAGCAGTGGCTAAGTAGCTTAAACACAAACAATGGAAATAAATTGATATTTTAAAAAGTTAAGCATAAAAGAATTAAAATTCTAACATAGACTAAAACTAAACAAAGTATTATATTTTATTAAATATTTGTAAGTGGCATAGGAAGGTGATGACACGGTCAATTGCCATGGCATCGTCACCAAGCAGCACCTGTAAATTCCTTTGAAGATCGTGACGATGTTGAATCTCGGTCAACTCATCACACTCAAAGCTGAATTTGCTATACTTTAACGGTAACTCCATAAAACTGACTTAATGGTGGATCCTTCACCATCCTTGATCAACCATCCATGAGTTAACATGGAGTGACCGATGCAAAGCCGAGTAACCGTCAGTTTGTAGTGCTAGACTTCCACTTTGTGTTTGTCGTTTTCACTGTCATGATTTTTGTGAATTCAGTGAGAGTTTTAATCTTTATTATTTTACTAGTGTTTTACCTTTTTGTGTACAAAGGTAAAACAGCACAAAGCCCAATCAAATGTTCATTTTCCCACATAAGCTGTCTGTTTCAAAAAGTAGGGTCACATGAATAAATGATGGGCTGGTTTGTAAATAGATTTGAAGTATAAGCACATTCCATCTTTGATACAATATTACTTGTACTGTAACTATATATCTCAGCTACTTACTATAAACGTGACTTTCCCTGTGTAGTAAAATAGTAGCCGCAGTTCCAATAAAAGATTCCCAGGCTGCTAGCATTGGATCTGATGTTAAACATAATTGTTCAGATACTGGGGATTAGAACACACATTCTATAGGTTTTGTTACTGTTTAAAGTATTTTAGGGAAGTAATTTTATTTATACACTCAAAATCTTTTTATAAGACATATTATTTATTTAAAATTTCAAGTGACTTGTGTTCAATTAACATACACATATTTTGAAGATAAATGAAAAAGGTCAGCCTGAAAATAAGGTGGAGAAAATCATAATTGCTAGCAAGGGAATTTCACCCACATCAACCGAGTATAAGTTTTTAAAACTTGTATGAGCAAACTTTTCTAGAAATTAAATTTATACCAAGTAATGGTGGGTAGTTTAACACATTCAGCATGGCGGCGATATAGGAGATATCATCAAACTGCTGTTAGTTTTTTCATTAACTTCCACTTATGACGGCAGTGGAATGCTATGCGGGTTGCATAACTTGACTTAGCATCTAATTATCACGCCCGTTGTTTTCATCTAAATAATTTCATTTCTACCATATACAGGTTTATTGGGGACATCAGAAAAGGGGAATTAGTCATTAAAATATTGTTTTATTTATCGGGTCACAATTAAAAAAAAAGAAATACAAATGACAAATAATAAAACTCAATAGAAAAAAAGATAATTTACATAAAAATCTGAAGTACCTACTACTAAAATTAACCACTCAACTTTTAACTCTGAATGTTTGTTTCTGTTTATGTCTTGTGTTTCACAAAGCAATAGAGATCAATAATGTGAAGGAAGACATACATAATGCATATTTCACGTCTGAGACTATTTATAGCCGAGATTAGCTGACATTTGTTTACTACAATCTTATAATGACACATTAAGTTTTCGGGTGTCCAAGCATTTTGTCAATGACTCATATTTATAGTAGTCTGTTCCCACCATGAGAATGTTCATTCACTCTAATAGGACAGATATCGTTTATTCTTGCGTTGGTTCAGAAAGCTTAGTTTATTTTTATGATTGTTGTTTTTTGCCGTAAAGTGGTTCAAACTAAAAAAAAACATTAAACTATAAAAGGTTAACTAAATTAAATCTGTTCATAAAATTTTCTGAAGCATTGTTTCAGTTGAAGCATCAAAAGTTAACATGGGATGGTCGGATTTTAAAATGACTCAGGCATAATGTTCTCTAAACTCTTCTGAAGCACTGATGTAAAAATCAAACCTTTAAACAAAATACTTAACGATGCTAGAGAAGTTTTAATTAGACCGGTGCACTCACCGTCTCTCAGAAGGAAAGCGGGGAGCGTATTGGCATGCTCTCAGTGCCTTGTAAGGGAACCCAGAGCGTGCCAGTATGCTAGCAGTGCTAAAACCTGTTAATTTAAAATATACAAACTACTCAATAAAATATGTTTTTAAAGGTAATTTTTATTAATTATGTTGATTTTGTTGTTATGAACTTTGGAAATTAACAAAGCTCTATTGAAATCCTTGTCAAAGTTTTTTGTTGTAGAAGAATAATCTAGAAAGTAGCCCTTTAGTCTTGTATGGCAAAAAGGAGGCTTGAGCCTATGATTCAGGCGTCCCATACTCAGTGTGTATCTAGCTACCGTATCTTTTAGGCTTTTCTGCTTCTGTTGTACATGGAATTTTTTAATATGCTACAGTAGGATATTCCACAACCTCTGAGGTATATAGCGTGTTTATTTATGAGCAAAAAACTGCTAACCACTAGAAACTGATCAGGTTTTTAGGTCAAGCTTCTTAACACAAGATGCTAATGTTATATGACTTGTCCTAAACCAGGGGTTTTCAAGCTGTGGGGTAGGTTAAAAAATTTAACAATTTTTATTAATTTGTTTCGTAATCATGCAAGATTATAATTTAATGATGGAATCTAATTGAATACTTGTGTGAAGGAACAACTAATTGAACTATCATGTGATCAGACGTGAAAAAAAAATATTTCGGTACTACATTGTTAGATTTTTGGATCAGTGTAGGAAAGGAGTACCAAGAACTTTTAAATACTGCTGTAAAGATTCTTATTGGTTTTTCAACTATGTACCTGTGTGAGAGGGGTTTCTAGCTTAGAATATTTAAAAAGTACAGAAACAAGCTTAATGTTGAGAACAATTTTAGGTTGTACTAAGCAAAACTTGAGCTGAACATTGAGGAACTATGTAAAAAGCAAGCCATCCTTCACATTAATTTTTTGTAATGCATTTAAAATATGTTGTTTTTTTATGTAAAAAGTGTTTTTAATTCCCCAACAATACATTGCTTTTCCTGAAGGTTAATTGTGAAACACTAATTTAGCAGCATCTATGAATGAACATCTTTGTCATCTTATTTTGACAATTATGGAGACTTTTGTTTTACAAACTCAAAAATGCTTGACAGCTTGAAGAGAGGAATTTTAAACTACAAAGATCCTGGGGTATATAAGGAAATATTCAAACATTTGTCCAAAATTTCATCTGAAATGAGCATTTTTGAGTAAATCTTGGATCACTATAAACTAGAGAAAATAGTTATTACATAGGGTACTGTACTAAGCATTATCCATTGTCATTGACTTATTCGTCCTGCCAGTTTCCAGTCTCCATTCTGTTATGCTATTTGTGGACTAATTCCACAAAGAGAATTTCTGTTATTTATACCTGCTTGAATTATGGCAACAGAAGAACAATCCATTCTAACCCTGAATATATATATATATATATATATATATATATATATATATATATATATATATATATATATATATATTTAACATTTGTTGATTCCATCTTCACGTAAGCTACAAGCTTTCATTAAAACACTTGTAAATATGTTACAACTTGCTTATATTAGCACTTATTTATATTTCTTGAAGAGTCATTTTGGGAGATGTGTCCCATTGTCAACTCAGAGTTGACAATGGGACATATCTCTTGAAAAGGTCCTCAACAAATATAACTGCTACTACAGGCGACCATATTAACAAGTGTTTTTAGTAGATATTTAACTTTTTTATATAGATCCTTCATTTGCAAGTAAAACTTTTTGGTTAAACCTGTTGAAGAAAATCAACAGAATTATTAAGAGACTAAAGGTTGAACTACTGCAGTTAATTGAATATTATGCAAACACTTGTAGAATGGCTTTGCCACCTGTAGCTCTATTGTGTGTAATAAAAACTTATCCTCTAAAAACTGAATACTTCCTTATTTGGACATTTGTGATTTATGGAGTTGTGTCTCTTAATTGAATATATATGGACATAGGGGACACATCTCTCCAAATTATTTTGATATCCTTTATGTGACTTCTAAACATCGTTAATGTTCCATTGAAATATGGATCGTTTAGGTATAGACATTTCAAGTTAGTGAAAAGGATTCATCTGGCTCTCTGTTGTTATTTCTTTTGGGTAGATGAGGATTCAGAAAGGGCTGATAAAAAATTGTTAGTAGCCTCCATAAATATGTTCGGCCATGAAGGGTTTTCTGAATGAAAGTATAATGTTGCAACTTTATGCCCCTTTTCGGTTCTAATAATCCAAAATTCATCAATTACACCCTCAGATGATAGTTTTTTATTTCATCTACAAGAACATGTAAAAGGTCTCTTTGTGATGACCCTCTTTGAAGAGTTCTGTGGAGAACCACAGAAACTTTGACCTGGTTAAAGGTCATCTTTAGTAATGATTTAGATTTGATTTTCATTAATGGTCGGTAACTGCAATTTTCTAATGAAAGCGACAGGGCCTGCTACATATCCAGTTATTGCCTTATTTATTAAAAACATTGACTAACAAATCCTTGCACTCTTCTAAGACCAATTAATTAAAAATTTTGGTGCTAATTGGGGGAGCAGTTGTTACCACATCCATAGAACTTGGCAAAAGTTGGATGAGACGTTTTTCGTTTTAACAATCTTCTAAGACCTAATAATTTAAAATGTTGGTGCTAATTGGGCGAGCAGTTGTTACTGCATCCATAGCATTTGGCGAAGTTGGATGAAACTTTTTTTCTCCAAATATAATAGACAATTTTTTATCATCCATAAAATGATTAAAGCCAACCATCTTGACAGGCATTTTGGGGGATGACACGCATGACTATGAAAATGGGGTATACTCATGACCCCACTTTTGATCATTTCCAACCTCAAGTACAGGGTTATCTTAAAAGAATGGTGCAGTTTTAGTAATTTGTAGGAAGATTGTAGGGAATATTGATTTCCATAGCTAGATGAACTTGAAAACATTCATTAACTTCATTTCCAACAAGATGGCACTCCCCCACACTTCAGTGCATTGGTCTCAGACGCTTTGAAAAAAAACATTTGGAAATCGATGGATAGACCGGCAAGGACCTTATGCTGTGGCCTCCAAGGAGCCCTGACCTGATACCTTGTGATTTTTTTCTTGTAGGGGTACATCAAAAGCACTGTTTATTCACACAAAAATTGCAACCTGAACCACTTTAAAAACAGGATTAATGAAGCAATGACAACCATAACCGAAGAAATGTTAATGAATGTTTGGAGAGAAGTTGAGTATTGTTTGGACATTTATCGAGCGAATAAGTTCAAGCATATTGAAATTTATTAATTATGTAAAAGAAACCTGTTTGCGACGATAAATTAGATAAACATTAACTGTAATTCGGGTTTTCTTTAAACCATGCTCGAAACTGCACAATTCTTTTATGATAATCTGGTACTCTGGAGCCCATAGGCTTGCACAACGGACATTCCCTGACCAAGGGCTCAAGTGGCTAGCTATGTACAAACATCAAGCTCACACAGCCTTCCAGATCAGAGTGTATCAAGCTCTGATCCTTTTAGCACTCCCAACGTGCAATGGTTATGACCAGTTAAAAACAAGAAAAGAAAATGTTAATATAAAATGGTGTTGTTTATTGAAGTTTGTGTGTGACAGAGAGGGTGGATTGTTTTTTGTGAAAACGAGTGTTGTTAGTGGTGTAATTTTAGACTGAGGTATTGCGACAGTTGCCAAACCCCTCATAGAAGTCCGCACTCTCTGCGGTTATCCATTTTATAGTTGTAGAAATAAACATCTATGCTATTTAAATGTTTTATCCAACCAACTACAGAAAAAAATTTGCATATAACCAAATTGGATTATCTCTTGTGACGAATTACTTATATTTTTAGGATTAATTTTACATATGGGAAGTATTTGATTCAACAGATTATGGAAAGTGGATAATCAATTTGACTTGGGCATTTTTGCAAATAGCTTGGGCAGAAACAGTTTTTTGATACTCTAAGAACTACACTTTGTACGAAATCCACATCAATCTGAACCGACGCCAACTGACCGGCTTTATAAAGTAAGAAGTATTGTAAATTATTTTAACTTGGCGAATATCCATGATATATTACCTAGGTTGTGAACTGTCTATAGATGAGTCTATGGTGTTGTTGTGCGGCCACATACAACTTCACTAATATGTTAAAAATAAACCCACTATGGAAAAAAAATATCAAATTATATATCTTGACGAGATCTGATTTATTCTAAAATTTATGGTATAGGCTGTCATGTTGGACGGCTGTGGAGAAAGAAAGAGTCATGTAGAAAAAGTATTTTTCAACCTACTTGGCACTGGCCAGTGACTGACAATTACTACAATTCTTATGAATGGTCAAAATGTTTTGCTGAATGACAAATACATTTTTTAGGAACATTGAAAACCAAGAGGAAAACATTTCCACAAGTGAGCAAAAAAAATAATAAACTGTAGCAAAGTAGGTAAATGTCATTATTATAAGAAAGTGGAAGCAAAAAAAAGAAGTCGCTTATATTTCGACTGATTATAAAAATAATATAAAGTTCAGATGCAATGAAAAGAAATTGAGTTGAAATGCCTGGCCAAAGCTAAGTACAAGAAATATATGTCGGTTGTTGACAAATGAGACCAAATACTAGCCTAATGTTCAAATGGAAGTGCCTTCGATGGTATACTAAAATTGTTGCCTATGTTTCACAGCTTATCATGATAACATCCTCATAACAAATATTCAGGAACTAAAATGACACTATGAATTCCGTCTGTAACAAAAACTTTGTTGAGAAAGAAAGTCTCATCCTATTCTCAGACCAAATCCAGTTTTCATTTTTAGAAAATGCAGGAGAATAAAAAAGCTGAGGGGGTCTTAAGATAGCAATGCAAGAATTATCATTTGCAAGGGAGAAGGAAAGACTATGTCTGTTCAGCCTGGTCTGAGAATTCCAGCTACTGGTTATATTGTGTCAAAATTTCACAAATTTAATATTTATCCATTTAAAATTATTGTGAAACATTTCTGTTCATAGTTTTTTGGTACCTATGTTTTTGTTTTGTTCAACCAAAGTGTCTTACTAATATATTATTCAACTTGTTTATAAATAAATTAACCTATTGAACATTTAATTATTCGTGATCCAAGCGACTAGCGGCATAATGCCAAGTGAATTATGTTGCACTAAAAGACTATACAACATAATTGAGAAGCATTTGCTCGTGCTTGTCTGAAGCATGGAGAGATAAGACATTAACAAGAGTAGAGCATACTAAACATACAACAAAAAGACAAAATTTCTTGAAGCAATGATGAAAATTGATGTTGAAAACCCAAAAGTCCATATACCTGCCTGATAAACATATTTTGTAGGGAGAATCCACCACCTCGTGATGAGGCTACAATAGATCTTTACCCTGTTGCTGTTAATGCATTGGTGTGACATGCAAATTGTAATAAATAAAAAAATCAAACCAGTAATGCAACTGAAACTGGTTATAAAGCACCAGTAACAATGTTGGTACATAATTTTCAAATAAACTGTTTTCAGCTTCAGAGCAAGTACTACAAGTTCTGTACGGTAGCGAATTGTAAAAAATCCACTGGAAAATATTCCATTATGTCAAATACTATTCAGCTGTTGAAATATAACATCATTTGACTAGGGCTGATCAAACCATAATTTTCTTCTTTACCTTTTTTAAGAAGGAACGATTTTTTAGAAGAAAGACCAGAGACAAGTGAAAGGATGAGGTTTTTAAAGGAAGGAAAAGTGATGTAAACATGCCACTCGTAGATGGCAAAACCTTCCTCAAAAGGCTTGTCAAGCTTACACACGCTCTCAACCTCTGATATAGTTTCTTTGTCCAGCTCCAACAGGTTGAGATTCTCTGATCTTCCTCAGAGCTATCTGACTCATTGTAATTTTCTCCATTGAAATAATGAATATTTTACAATTAAAAACTAAATTGTTTTACATATTCTAAGTGATCAAAATTTTATAATTTTAAATTTCTAAAATAAATTACTGTATAAATATCTTTCTATTCCTAAATGAATTTCATTCCCCTTCAACAAGATAAAATCTCAAACATAATACTGCCAAACGTACCTTACACAAATACACAGCAAAGATAATCCTGAACTGTACCAAATATAGAAAACTCTAATTCCCTATCAGATAATGGGCCCGTTCAAGTAAAAATAAACTACTACAATTTAATAATTTACTGTTTATTATATTTTTATAACAATAAATTTTCTACCTTTAGTTTTGTGTACTCCTTGTACTTTATTTAGAACCAAAATGACAAATTATGAATCATGTTGAAAAGAAATTATAAATGGCTTTAAGAACAAAGTATTTAAATCTTACAAAAACAACCACAATAACTCAATTCTTCAGTAATATGAATCATTTAAAATAGATGAATTTATGGGAAACCATCATCGTCTTCTTCTGCCATTTCTTTAGCTAATTCCAGATCCTGCTGCTCACGCTCCCTTCTTTCTTCAGCTGACTCCAAATCTTTGCCATATGACTTTGGAGGATATCGCATTGCTTTTACACTTTGATTATGCAAATCTAAACAAAATGATATGCGCTGATGGAATGCTAGTTGAGGTTCACGAGTGCAATATATATCTGTGGCCTCCTTACTTTGCATATAACCATGTTCTGGATCTAAAGTAGCTTCTATAACCCCATCTCTAATAGCCTTAGCAACAATAAATTCTGCATCTTCAGGAGAATCTAAACCCAACTTTTGCGCAATATTAGCGGGAGTAATTCTAGAATAAGATGAGCCAATACTTCGGATAGCTGTTTTTATAACATTATGACGAAGTCGTAATATTAGAGTAAATGTGTGATCAGCACGAAACTGTGGTCCAAAATTTTCTAACACTTCACCAAAGCGTTGGAGGTTTCCCAAACGCACAGCTTGTGTCAACTGAAAATATGGAGCTAAAGATCTCCTCAAAGCAGCTTGTCGAAAAATTTGTCGCTCTGGGATATCCCCTAAAAGTAATTCCACTGTGACTGCTAATTTCTGTGCAGTCTGGCGAAATCCAACAGCAGCTGTTTGAGGAGCTTTCCTCATAGCTTGCACAAGATGTTTATGTGCTGATGAATATTCTAATCTGGCTGCTTTGATCCGTCCTAAATAGTATAAAAATCTAGCCCATTCGTTATTACTTGCGGTTTCTGGATACACAGACTTTGAGACCAATTTGTCGGCTTGGTCATATAAATTATAATGCAAATAGTTGCGAAGGAGGCAATTTATAAGCACAGCTTGTCCTTCAAAATCATTCCTTAATGTAGCTGTCCGTAAACGAGAATGCAAAAACCCTCGAATTTTATCCAGCTGGTTGGTTAGTTCATAACAACGAGAGTGATAAAAATAACTTTTAGCTGTTACTAAATCCAATGTGCGACGATTTTGAACAGTTAATTTATTCATCAACAAATCAGAACACTGTACAGCTTCTTTGTATTTCTCTGCATCTATAAGTCTAACTAAGACCAATAAATGAAGGTAACCATCAACTTCAGGAAGTAAGGGGCTACTTGAGCTTTTTCCTGTTCTCATCCGTTGGTTGGCATTATTTTCAGTTTCCATAGGTTCATCGATAAAAGCTAATAATGCATCTTTCTCCGACGAAGAATGAGTATAAAATCCTGTAATAAGTTGACGTAATATATTAGCATTAAGTTTTCGTCTGATGTTAGGTAAAGATCTTAAAACACGTAATATGAATCGAGGCTCTTTTGTCTGTACTGATTTTTCTATCTGCCTTATATGTTCTTTAATGTCTTGTATTGTTGTTACATCTGCATCCTTCTTTTCCCCAGGCACACCTTCAGCCTCTCCAGGACTGTCAACACTTTTCATCTCAACATCTGTTACTTGTTCTGCAGAAGGCATTGTTAATGTTTTCAAAATAACTTACCTGTAACATTAAAAATCACCATGACATTAACATTAGGCTAAATAATGATTTTTTTCAAGACATTTATGTAAATTACTAGTAATAGAAATTATTTCCTTTAGTCATATAAGCAATTTTAGCCTAAACATTTTACCGGGCGATGCAGAAACTCGTAACCAATATGAAAAAAATAACTTCTGCTCATAAAAAAAATTATAAAAACTTCCCCAAACAAATTATAAAAACTTCCGCTTATGCCCCAAAAAATTAAAAATTTTGGAATATAGCAATTTCCCCTCTCCACAGCACACCTAAAACATTACTAATTCAATGATAAGGCTTTATTTTTTTTGAGATAGTAACCCACAAAATGCTTTTAAATGTAATTAAATTTGTTGTTGATCCCAAAAAAATCAACTTAAACACTTCTATTTCACACTGCTTTGAGCGGTAATTTCAATTATTTTTAGGCCACAGAAATAAAAGGTATGTAAACGTAAAATTTTCTGTTTTGTGCATGGAATAGTGACTGAAAGTGCTTGTTTCATGCTTTTGAGTAATTTTGCTACTTACTATCTCAAAAAAATAAGATGTGTGTGGAAGTTTCATAATTCTACAAAGTTTGTGTAATGGGTAAAACGTGATGCTAATAGTGCTTTTTTATTGTTGGTATTTTTTTTTAATTTGTAATTTTTGGGGATTTAACAGCAAGTTTAATTACATCTAGAGGCATTTTGCAACTACTTCAAACATATAAAACAAGAATGTTGAATTAGTCACGATTTATATTTGTCGTGAAGGGGAAGTCATTATTTTTGAAAATTTTAAATTTTAGGTGCGTGAGCAGAAGTTCAAAATTTTTTTTGTATTTGTTGAGTTTTTGCGCTGGTTGGTAAAATATTTTGCCGAAATTACTTACTAGGCTAAAAGAAATTAATATCGTTATTTCTTTATTTAAAATGTGTTAAACAAGTTCTGTAGTCTCAACTTTTTTGCCAAGTAATTCTTAATGAATTACTGCACTTTGTAATCACTTTACTATATAACTAAATTAAAATTGAGCTAAGAATATCCAGTTCTAATATATTCTGTTTTAAAAAATTAAAGAATAACCGCTATAACACAAGCCAACCAGTACAGGTTTATAAAATGTTATACTGTCAAGATATCAGTGATGAAACTCTTTATTATCAATTCTGTTTATTATGTCATATAAATGTATACTGTTTTATGGTATTGAATAATTTCCTGATTTCGGTGTTACAATTAGTAATGGTCAATATGCAGGTTGGACGATTTACTGTAACGTGTATAAAACCATATGTTCTGAAGCTATATTGATAATTATTATTTTTGTAATTCCGACGTGAGTTTAATTTTATGTGTCTTAATTGAAGTATACCCATGAAGGATCCAGTCAGGTCAGATGTATTTGTAATTTTAGACTTTTAACCAAACAAATGCACACATGTAATGCAAAAATAGAGATGACGTGACAACTGGACACTTTATAGGTATATTTTAATACAGGTATATAGTAATGTATAAAACTAAAACCAAATCTATCATAACTGGAGACTTCATAGGTATATTTAAATATATGTAGACATAGTACGGTACGCCATTTATACAGTGTGTTAAAAACCATTCTACAAAAATTTGTAAAAAAATGAACCTTCTGGAAAAAGAAATATTTGTTTTGGGGTAAAATAAGAATGTTTCACATATGGAAGGAATCATACAATCTTCATAATCACCTTAATAATTGTTATTTTTCTATAATTAACTTTATACTAACCACATATTTGTAGCTATATTGTAATATATGAAAACAGTAAAATAAAACATTTACTTAATACTGTTTCGGGTGCTGTATTGAGGTTATGTTTTACATTTTGCAGCATTTAGAATTTAAAACCAGTATTTATAGTTTTAAAAATATCACAAATCTGTCAAAATCCTGTTATTACTATAAATTACTTGTAAATATGGTTTTCATACAAGTATTAACCTCAGCACAAATATAGAATGGGCTATTATGAAGATTGCAAAATGTCCTCTATATGTGTAGAAAAAATTCATTTGTGTACCCTAAAACAACATGCATAATTATTTTTCCCCCGAAGATTCATTTTATACAAATTTCTGTAGAGATTGGTTTTTCTGCTTGTCTTGTTTTCGAGAAACGTCATAAACATAGTTTTGATTGGTGATTGAAAAACATTTGTTTAAAAAAACTTTCCATTGCTATATTTCTATACCATTTTCGTGTATACAGAAATAAATTTTTGACATTACTTCTTAATTTATGAATATAGCACAACATAATTTGTTGTATTGAAGTAAATTAATTTATGGGTATAAATTATTCTAAAACCTTTATAAGAAGTTCAGTTATCAAACTCATCAAACATTCCAAGATTATTAAACTAACATTTTAAGATTATTAAACTAACTTGCACATTTTGGGTTAGGTTCTTGAACATTAGATTCAGGATCGAACATAGAGGATTCTTAAATTATAGTTTGTAATTCCTAAATTAAATAAATACTTTACTTACCTCTCGATATAGTTGTTTTATTTTATGATATTTTACTGTTAACAATATACAAAAAGTAATAATATAAACTATTTGTGCTGAGTAATATATACTTTCACTTGGAAGCTTTACATGCTTGTTACGTTGATCATAGATCTAAACCTAAAGTACGTATAGAACATACATTATCATATAAATAAATAAGTTTAGACAATTCACGATATATTTTATCAAATGCAAAAATGGATGAGCTATAACTTGAATTTTTTACCTATCTCCAAATTATCTTTTTAAGCTCGGTTATGATTCCTTAAAAAATGAAAATTCAAAATTTTCATTTGAATGGCACAATGTTGAGGATCAACAAAGAAGGAGGTTATTAGAGAGTAAATATAATAATTTAATCTTTAAAGGAGGTTTCATATTAACATTTAATAACTATAAGAAGCTCCAAAACAAATCAGACATTTTTTTTTAAATGATTTTATTAGCTGTAGTTTATATTTTCAGACTGTTAGAGAACTGAATTTAAAAACTAGACTGTGAGTAAAACAATTCATAAAAGACCATCAAGGTACGCTACTGAATAGACATTTATCATATTTGTTGATTCCATCTTTACATAAGTTACTAGTTTCTAGCTAAAAACACTCGTAAACTGTTACACTTGCCTATAGTAGCACTTACTTTATACTATAAATAAATGTACTTAACCAAGTGAATACGTAATGGCTTAGTTGCTGACCCGTTTCGAAACAATCGTTCTTTTTACGAAGCTAAGCCTCTACTTACTTCAGTAGAGTTTTGCTTCGTAAAAGAAAAGATTGTTTCGAAACGTGTCAGCAAGTAAGCCATTACGTATTCACTTACTAAATACATGTAATTATAGTTTAATCAGTGAATTCAAGATGATTATAACAAGCAACTTACTTTATATTGTTAAGGACAGCCGTTTCAGGAGATGTGTACCACAATTCAGACCGTAACTGATCTTAAGGTTTTTGTAGATTATAGGGGTAGTATATTAGGGTAAGGATGTATTTTGGTGTTTACAAACTAACTTGCAGTACCTGTCCCAGTTTTCACATAGGCCAGACAAGGAGATCATTTTACACACGCTACCAAGAACACATAAAAGCACTAACAAACAAAAACACCCAATCAAACTTCGCTGAACAACTCTGATCCACGAACCATAAATGTACATACATAACATCTAACCTACAAATTCTTTAAATTACACCCTACACACATACTCAACATCCAATTACGTTACAACTCACATACTCTTTTTAGCATTATAACTCCTAATACTCACCAAAATATACCCACATCTGCACCCTAATATCCATCCCAACCTAACCTACAGAAACCTTGAGGGTAGTTACGGCCAGAGTATGCTATTGGACACATCTCCCGAAACGACCGTCCTCAACAATATAAAGTAAGTGCTGCTATATGCAAGTGTAATAATTTTCAAGTATTCTAACATTTATAGTATGTACTTAGTTCTTTATATATATATATATATATATATATATATATATATATATATATATATATATATATATATATACACACACACATATAATTAATAAATTAAAAATATTTTAAAAACAAGAATACTTTTAATGAATATATTTATTCAAAGCTTTTCGCCGATAAAATAGTACCAGCATCTTCAGGAAAATAATTATCTAATAAAATATTTTTTTCAAACTTATATCATATGTGCTACAAACGACCATATGTTTATAAGTATTGCACTTTATGTAAATTTTTCTATAACATCAATGACTTTATAAATAGTTTGGTGCCTTGATCTCACTTGAATTTATTCTTTATTAACTATATTACAAGAAAACGTATCACCATATTTAATATATATATATATATATATATATATATATATATATATATATATATATATATTAATATTATTATTATATTAATATTATATATTATTCATTATATATATATATATATATATATATATATATATATATATATATCACTTCCAATTTTTTATTGATATCTTTCCGGTTATAATAAAGTTCACAGATTCTGATCCCATAGTGTTAATTTCTGATAAGATCATCTTTGGGCATTTAATTCTTATGCCCATGGATTGATGTTTCTGTTCAGGTTCATCGTGTGTTTAAATTTTTTGGAGAATTGATTGAAGAAAGAAAAGTTATATATATATTTGAAATATTAATTCTGATCCTTACATGCTTTTACGTTGTGACCTCATATTATTATGGAAAATAAAAATTTAATTTGTTTGCCAGGTAATAATTATTTTAAAATCACTGAAAGCCATGTTTTAGATTTGTAGGTTATGTTTTGATTCAAATTATTTTATAATTTTTGTTTTTTTATAATTGAAGTGAACCTTTACATGCTGAATGTAGAAGTAATATCTTTTTTACAATCCGTACAATACCGTAGTGTACTGTGCATTATTAGCATAATTTTTTTTTTATAATGACTAAAATTGTATTATACTTGATAATAATCTTGAGAAAATGAAAAGACTGCTACTGTTTGTGGACGAGGTTGCAAGTTTGTGCATGAAAGGTTAACAGCTTCTTTTTTGACAGAATTACCAAAACTGATGTGGATGCCTTCTTTGTTATCTGGCTAAATAGGGGGGGGGGCAGGGGTTCAAGAGGAGCATTGATACCTTATTAAGCTACGATAACCCAAAAGCCTGAGTCGCAGGTCTGTGACACTATATATATATATATATATATATATATATATATATATATATATATATATATATATATATATATATTGAACAAATGATGTATGAGGTATCTTCCTTAGTAATGCATTATAGGGCCAGTATATAGATATACCTATATTCAATCTAGGACATCATCTGAAAAAGCTAGTTTCTTACTATGTTTTAATACATGTAGAATAAGAAAATGAGGGTAAATGTTTACAAGCGTGGCTACCTATGATATTTTGGATAGTTGTTCAAAACCACGAAAAAGGACAATATCCACTAGTAATTTATTGACCATAATTAGATGTTTGGGTGTGATGTGAGTGTAGCATATTCAAATCTAGGGCTTAAGTTTCTTCTGTCTGGTATGCTCCTCAAATCTTATGTTAGATAATCTACTGGTTTTGTGCTGTAGTAGTTGGGGCATTTCTTTTATGATATTTTTTAGATTCTGGATAGGTTGTATATATCTGTTTGCTGTTTAAATGTCTCAGCACAATAAGTTGCTCAAATTTCTTTTCACTTAGTCGCAAACAATTTATGAATAAAATTGGTAAAATGTATTTAATTGCAACATGCAAGTTTTTCTTGTTTAGAATGTATTTTTGGGTAACATATGTGAAAAGGAAAAATATTTGAAGTTAATAAAATTTTTGTAATACAGTCAAGTATTCTGTATTTTTGTTTTGTTTTCACATATGTTACTCAGAAATTAATATGTGTTATATTCTAAACAAGTGATTTTAAGTAGTTTCTTAAATTTTACTTTACTTTAAAATATCTTTTTAATAGCATAATTTAATTTGTATTTTAAAATTCTTAGGGCAAAGGTTGTGCTTGGCTGATGATGATCATGTAGTGGGCTGTGGTACTTATGAAAGGCAAGGTTATATTTATTCAACTTTAGCTGGAATTGTAAACGTGATAAAACAAGAAAAGGTAAGACACAAAATGTTTTATATATATTATGAATATTTAAATATGAACTTTTCTTTTGTTTGATTTCTTGAATGTGAATCTATAGTTTTCTGATCTTTCTCGGCCGCTGTTAACTTTAGAATTTGGCAATTTATTTTTCAAAATAATTCAAAAATATTTTCATTTTGTTTTGAAATCAGTTTGGAGACTAAGTTTTAATATTTTCAGTTGATTTGTAAGAAATCTAACACTTAAAAATTTCCACTTTGTTACAATAATTGAACTTTTACTGAAACCACCAACTGTGGCCATGAAAAGTTTTATATAATAGCATTATAACAGCCCTTCTGTTGTCCTTTAATAGGAGCATGTATAAACTGTATAAAATAGCTCCTTATTCTTGGGGATTCTTTAGATGTGATGCATCAAATTATATAAAAGTGTAAATATGTTACTGTTATATATATATATATTAAATCAACATAGGTTATTCAAATACAAGAATATTTATTAATTTATATCCAAAGCTTTTTGTTGGTACTGTTTTATATATACATATATATATATATATATATATATATATATATATATATATATATATATATATAAAGCAGCAACAGCTTACGCTCCCCCATATGATGTAATTGGCCTAGTAGCTTGTTCTTTTGAGACAGGCAGCAACAAGTTTCAACACAGTGGAGCTTGTCAGTCTACTGCCAGAGTCACTAGAGTGAGGTTGTGTTTATCGTGTCTTTTGCTCAACATGGATTTCAAACAACGCATTAACATTAAGTTTTGTTTTAAGTTGCAAAAGAATGCCAAAGAAGCCCATGAAATGTTAAAATCTGTATATAGCGATAATGTGGTAACTCGGAAGACTGTACAAGTGGTATGACCAATTTAAAAGTGAAAATAAGTCAGTTGAAGAGGAGCAGTGTTCGGGACGTCTAAAAACCTCAAAAACAGACGATAATGGGTAAAAAGTAGAAATAAATGTTCGTTCAAACAGGCGAATGACTATTTGAGAGCTATCAGAAGATCTTAACATCTCATAAGGATTCATTTAAAGCATTTTAATCGATAATTTACAAATGAGAGAAGTATGTGCATAATTTGTTCCTAAACTTTTGAGTGGTGAACAGAAGGAAAATCATGGGTAAGTATGCACAGAGTTGAAGGATCGTCTTCAAGCAGATTCGGACCTCATGGCCAAAATTGTAACTGGAGAGGAAAGTTGGGTCTATTGATATGACCCTGAGACCAAAATACAGAGTTTCTAATGGCAAACCAGTGCATCTCCTGGCTCTAAAAAGGCAGGTCAGTCAAAATCGAGCATCAAGTCACACCTTGCTTCTCATTCGTGAGTTTTTGGCCGAAAAAGGTGTTTCTGTCTGTCCTCATCTGCCATTCTCACCCAATTTAGCATTATGCGACTTCTGGCTCTTCCCAAACATTGAAACTGTGCTTAAAGGAAAACGTTTTGACACCATTTTTGACATTGATAGGGCCACGGCCGAGCAGCTAAACGTCCTTCCTAAAGAAGCCTTCCAGAAATGTTTCCAGTCATAGATTCAACATTGGGATAAGGGCATTGCCAGCTAAGGACAGTATTTTGAAGGAGATTAAATCGAATTTGATGTATATTTATTACTTTTTGAAATACAAAATTATTCACTGTATTTTTTTATTAGAGTGGTGTATATATGTATGTATATAAAATATAATATAAGTGTATATAATAAGTGCATATAAAACTCATATTATTGTGTTAAGAATAGTTTGAGGAATAATTAAATTATTCAAAGGCTACAAAAGCTAAAAATTGTTAGATTTTCTGAGCCAATCAGTGCTGTAAGTCTTATGGCATTAGAAAACAAAACAAATTTGAAACAGTAGAACTCCAATTATATGAATGAATTGGGACCAGACCTCATTTGGATGAACATAAATTCAGGTAGTTGGATTTTTTCAAAAAAATTGTCACTGTTAATTAATTATCTATGTGTATTGTGCAAATGGGAGAAATAATTATTTTTTTATAGTGTTGTATTTTTTGTTTAAGCCGGTAGAGGTCACGTGAAAAATAAAACGAGAGGGGTCGCACACGGTGGATTCGACCAGGTCATTTTATTAATAAAAAAAAAAAAATACTGAACAATATTTTATTTTAAAAATACAAACATTGTAATTAAGTATAATGTATTTACTCAAGTTCTATTGGTTTTAATTGTAACAATAATGTATTAAATAATTTGAAATAATATTTTAAGATTTAACAAATTTATTTTTTGAAAAAAAATACAAGACTTTAGATAGGTTGTCATGACATAAGGACTCTTTTACAAAGTCTTATGTTTATTGATATATTTTGAAAGAAAACTAATTTCTGAATAAGAAAATGTATTGGATATTTACAATAGCTGTAAAGTTAGAGCCAATTTTGAATCAAAATGTGTTGAATGTTCAAGTAAATTTATCATAATATTACAATTATAGTGATGAAATGAAACCTTAAAATTTATGATTTTAAACAAAAAATTACATACAATATGTCTAAGGGTTATAGCAATGAAATTCCTTACAGTTCCTCATCCGATTGATGCCCTTGGGTGGCGCAGTCTTGACAAGAAGGTACAGTGTGTTCTCTGCAGATGAATCTATGACAGGTGTTGCACAAAGTTATTCATTTCCTGTTTTGTCTCTAGTTGCATAGACCACATTTTCTGCAATATTTTGCCCCTGTGGCTGTTGGCCCAGAATCTCTTCAATGTTTCTTTTCACAAAAAAGTTGTTTTCTAACACTACCAGTATTTTTAATCCTTTCTTCCCTTTCCACGCTATCTAACACTCTAGCAAATCTTTCTTCCTCAGCTTGATTCATATTGCGTAATAACACAATAAATATAACACACAACACACTAAACGATCAATAACACAAAAGTGAAATTAAAAATTACGTCACACTTTAGCACATGCGAAGGGTCGCGCATGGTGGTTTCCGCGCTGGCTTTTCTTTAGGCCGTTACACTAAGACACTCGTTGGTGATAGCGAAAATACAAACACAGCATTCGCCAGTGGACGAGTCTATTTGAAGGTACTGAGGGGTTGGAAGCTTACAAAAATCGGCAGTTCGAGATATTAGGGAAATGGTGAAGGCCCGGTGGAAAAGACCGTGACGCGACCTCTGCCGGGTTAAGCTTCTGAGCTTTTTCTGAATGAATTGAACACGAAATTGGGTTTCTCTTAAATCATTGTTGCAAAATCCACTTGAAAACGGAATCTTATAATTTTTAATTTTTCGCTGCCTCCATGGATTTTCTTGAAGAACGTTCATCTATACATTCAAGCACTGTCACAAACTTAATAAAAGAGTAGGTTTGTTCCTTTTTTGTCTTAAGTCATTGATTGTCCTGCAGTGTACATACCAGCTAACTGTTTACATATAACTTATTTACCTGGTTGAAATATTAGTTTATCTGCTAATGATAAGACAACTAGTTTTGTTTCAGAAGCTATGGTGGATGACGAAACACATTCACAAACAAAAACAAATTACAGATGCAAAAGTTTACATCAAGATCCATTGACAGACTAATTAAATAGTGACAGTTGAGCTGGACTGGTGTTTGACGATAGTCAACTATACAGAACTTTACTTAGATGGTAATCAACATCCAAATAATGCACTGCGCCTACTCTAGCTTCACTTAGAAAAGGCCATAGCACACGTAGACAGAATCATTATTTGGGAAATCGCTTCATGTTTATATCGTAAATTTTTTTCCTGATAATTTGAAAGCATTTTGGATAATCAGAGATTCAGGTAATTGGAGTTCTAATGTAACTGAAAGAGTACCAATGTACTCAAATTGTTTGGCCTTTTATATAAAAGTAGAACATTCTAATGGTAAGTTCCTTTTATGATTGGAATAATAATATTTATAAAGATAACAGAAACGTATTTGATTTCAGACTTCTGTGATTGGAGTCTTGAGTAGTAATGACCAAAGTATAGTACCTGTGGCTGGAAATATTGTTACTGCTAAGGTAAGTAAATATAACAGCAGCATTGTATCAGAAATTCTATTTCTTGGGTTTTAATGTTTCTGTATATACAGAGATTATATTTTATATTTGCTTCTTCATTTCTTTAACTAGTTTTTGTATTAGTCATTCTGATTTAAAATTGAAAAAAATAATTTTTATTCAAGTTTAACATAAGCATTACATTTGCCATGTTTATTTGTTGTATACAAATTATAATAATTTATAAACCTTTCAAATCAAAACAGGTAAACATAGTCAACCAGAGATTGGCAAAGTGTATGATCACTTGCATTGGTGATACTGTGTTAACAAGGCCATATCGAGCAGTACTCCGAAGAGAAGATGTGCGTGCAACAGAGAAAGATAAAGTAGAAATGTATAAAAGTTTTAGACCTGGAGATATTATTCTCGCCAGGATTGTATCCTTTTTTTGTATTAGCCAATCATCCTGATAATTATATTTATAATAAGAATATAAATTTATAATAGTTTTGATAAGACTCAAAGCTTATTTGAGACTGATAGGAGTAAATGACAGACTAACCTTGGTAGTCCAAAGGTCTGCCTTCATAACATAGCCTCATAAAAGAAATAAGTACTTTCAAATTGTGATATATTTTTCATCCACTTTATATTTAGTACCCTACATAATACAGCGAAGACGATTCCTCTACTTTCTTTTGTAGTTTGTCACAGTTTTGTATTTCTGAGGCTGTCTTCATTAATAAAACCTGTTTCTTATTCACTTACTAAAGTTGCTTAATTGTTATATATAGAACCAGAAAAGTTTAAAGTTGTGGATTAAATCATCTTTACATTTTCTTACTGTCTTTGATTCTGTTTATCCACAATTTCTTTATTCTTTTCACCATTCTCTTTGTATTCTGGTTCTTTTGTTAACACTTATCTACATGAAATTTATCCTGCATTTTATCCCATTTGTTTTGTACCAACACCAGTGCTGCCTCCTTTACTTCCTAATTTGTTCTGCTTTTTAAAATTATTTTTTTTGGTATGAGACTATATTTAAAAAATACTAAAAAGATTATAGTTTCCTCTAACTCATCCTATATATTCTATCAGGCAATTTGTTCTATTGCTTTTATTTATGTTTTTCAATGGATTATGGAACATAAGTTTGTATTTTTATGGATTATGCCCTGTTATTAATCCACCTTCACTGTCATCTGTCTTCTTCAATCGCTGAGTGCTCCAAAATGTTTACAGGCGTGGTTTCCTTAGTGATATCTCTTCTAGGCTTGGCATTCCTGTCCTGAGTTTTTGGTTATTTGTTATTCTTCATACATTTTCCATCCATCTCAATTGTCTACTTATTTACCAGTTCAGTGATATTAGAATTTTTGTGCACTTTTGTTAATACTGTATGTATACATTTGTTAATAGAAATACCTTTGTTATATACAAAGGAATTATAAGTAATATTTTTGGAATTATAACTAATAACTAAATGTATTTGCTCTTTTGCAAATTATTGTCTATAGTTGACTTCATCGGCAGTATTTTGATTAAAAAAAATATTTCTTTAATAATAAACTAGCTTCCAATGACTGAAATACATTCATATCAGTTATCTACTGCAGAAAATGAACTGGGAGTTGTAATAGCCCATAGTGATGCAGGTATGTATAATATCTTTCTACACTATATAGATATATATGGTTAAACTTTATCATTGTTGTTACATTGTTATAACACTTTATATCTTTTGAAGTGTTTTCTGTTAGGCTCCTACACTGACATCAAATATTAAATTAAAGATATGGTATTACAGTAGAGCGTCAGTACTCCGGACATTAAAAATCTGGAGTATCACAAATCCGTATCGTGGTTTCAGCGTGCACAACACTTGGCGGGAAGAGCCCGGTGCTCAACATCACTACAATACGTACTAAACTAAGTGGTATCTTTAATTATAAATATGCAAAGAAGACAAACCAATTCCGAAAAATGCATCATAACTAAATTTAAAACACAACTTAGAATATATGTAATCATGATTTAAATTTTTTAGATTTGTTTGTTCTGTGTGCTAACCAATAACGCATTGTAACCAATCAGCAAAATAACAAAAAATTATCATTCAAATTATTTTTAGCTAATTTGTCATGTAATATTATTCATCTGTAATGGCAATTTTTATAGTGTCACGTTGCTACTCGTCTATTTCTGTCAATTGCCCTGTACACATCATTCTTACTAAATTCTGGTGTATTTTTATGTTCGCTAACTTCTAATTTGTAATAATTCCTGGTTTAATTCAAACCTACACGATACTCTAAGCAATAAAATAGATTATGCTTAATGAAATATTAATAATACGCAGTAATTTAAAGATTGTTTGAAAATCTGGATAAATCAATAGTCCGAATGAGTTTCGGATCACAACTCATCCGGATTTTTGACACTCTACTGTACATTAAACAGTTTGTTCCTTATTAAAATCTATTATGAATAATTAATTACAACCATAATTTTTCAAAATTCAGAGTTAGTGGGGTATGTTATATTCTCCCACTATTTACTTTATATCCTAATTTGATATCTTACCTAATTTACGTTTTGGTCAAAATCCCAGAGGATCTTGGTGTTTCATCATCTAGACTGGATATATTTCTTTTTTCTCGGAAAATTAAACGTATCATCCTGGTAGAACTAACAATACCATGAGAAACAAAACATACCCAAAGACCACACAATAAAAATGAATAAGTATTATGACCTAAAAATGAATTAACTAAAAAATAACTATACAGTTAATGTATATGCAGTAGAAGTGGGAGCAAGAAGTACCCCAGCAAAATCTCTTTTACGTCCTACTAAAATACCTTGGCCTGTCGAGAACTGCAGTAAGTTCTACTTTAGAATGAGTATCTAAAGCTGCATTAGCAGGCTCCTATGAAATTTGGTTTAGTAGAGGGTGTAACATGAGTAGTGAAGGTGAGTGTCGATCATCACAAAGAGACCTCTTAAACCTACACCCGGAATCACAAGTCCCGGGGCTACTCAGTCAGAGTTACTCCTTCTACCACACGATGGAACCAGCAGCTGCATGGTGAATCCATGGAATGCTAAGAAGCTCATCTCTCTACAACTTACTAAAAGACCTTGGCCTGTCGAGAACTCCAGTAAGTTCTACTTTAGAACGAGTATCTAAAGCTGCATTAGCAGGCTCCTATGAAATTTGGTTAGATAGAGGGGGTAACATGAGTAGTGAATGTGAGTGTCGATGATCATCACAAAGAGACCTCTTAAACCTACACCCGGAATTACTCAGGGTTACTCCTACCACACGATGGACTATCACCCGCTGGGTGAATCCATGGAATGCTCAGAAGTTAGTTTCTCTTTTACCTCTATTTTTAGCTGGCTATTTTGTTTTGGAATAAAACTCCTTTTTTAGGTGAAGTAAACATGATAAGGGTTCACTGGTGGCTGTTGAAACTTGTCTGTGTTGAGTAAACATATTTATGAGTGAGAATTTTGTCTTATAGTCTTGTATAAGTGTATAATAATGGTATGCAGTTTTTAATAGAAGAATGGATCGATTTAGGTTGGAAATTTCATGGGTTAAATTTTTTACTTTTTTTTTTAACAACTGGTTCCTAACTTTATTTTTTATTTCACTACTTGCTCAGCATATTTCATGCAAAATGTTAAGTATATTAAGTTAAGAATCTTAAGTTAAGATTAATATTAACACAACGAATGCCAACCAGTTTTCCGATAACTTTCAAACACAATTTTGTTGTTGTACTTTTTGTTTAAATAATGACAAAACATAATAACATTTTGTCTTCTACTGTGTTTATTCATTTAAACTAGTTTATTTTATAATGTCGTTGAAATGATTATACTATGAGGCGCTGTGTCAGTCACGCCGAGCATACTATGCATACCCCGTTCAAGGCAGATCATCCGAATGGATGTAATATGTTAACATTTTTATTCTATTTTTCAACATAATTCAAGTATAAATATATACTATAATGTATTTTCACATTATTGTAGATATTCTTAAACAATAAATATAGCTACTAGATTTTTCTCAAGTATTTTATAGAAACGCAATTTAAATTTTCAGCATAACTGTATTTTTGTTTGAAAATATTTTTCTCGAATAGTTAGAACGTAAGTATAATCTCATCATTATTCTTACATCTACATTTGAATTGATTCAATACAAGTATGTTTGAAATCGAGCAGTTTTTACGAATTTTATATGATCATATGAATTGGAGGAATACCTTTTAAATTGGAGTTTTTAGTTCCTAACTTTCGAATTGTTTAGTTTTTTCGGTGAATTTTTTTAGGATCAAATCAAGTGTAACTCTATTCTAAAACATAATGTAGTTCTACAACATAGTGTAAGTAAAAACTATTTCCTTGTAATTCTGAACTTCTAGTTTCAGAATTATATATATATATATATATATATATATATATATATATATGTATATATATTACATATGTATATATGTATAATATATGTATATATATATATGTATATATATATGTATAATATGTACATATATATTATATATATATATATATATATATATATATATATATATATATATATATATATATATATATATATATATGTATATATATATATAAATGAAAGTTTGTATGTATGTATGAACCTTATGCATTAAACCATTAAACAGAAGTTGATGAAATTTGGAGGGATTGTTTAACATATTCCCAGAATGGTTCGTATGTAGTTTGCTGTGGATCCATCGCCTCAGAGGCTTAAGATTCTCTTATATTCTCAATTCTGTAGGGTTGCAATCAGGGGAGGGGGAGGAGTTGTCATACTAGTGTTACACCAATTCTAGAGAACCTATTAACCTCAACATCAGATAACTCCTTTTACCTTCCCCCGAATTTCTACAATTTTTAACAATTTAATTTAACTCCCTCCTGAAAGACTATTGATATCTGAGTTAAATTAATCAATATACATACAAGTAGCATATAGTACTACATCATAAACTATAAATCTGTACATCTATGAGATTTGGATATTTAAATTTTTATATACATTCACGGTTTACTCCAATCTTTTCTTCTTCTTTTTTGATTGAAAAAGATCACTGTATGATCAAAATATTTCAATAGTGTGAAGTGTTTTTTATGTGTGCTTATTTATTTATTCCCAAGAGATTGCAGCTTTGAACTCTTGCCACAAGGTAAGTCTGTTAGTTTCCTATCTAGTCCAAAAATTAATATATGTATATATATAGATTTTTTGGACTAGGAGACTGACAGACTTACCTTGGTAAGAGTCCACTCTGTAGTCTTGAAATAGAAACACATAAAAGCACTTAAACAATGATATATTTCAACTACACAGTGGTCTTTGTCAATCAAAGAGAAAAAAACAAAAAGAAATATGAGAGAATGAAATAAAATAAATATAAGTTGTAATCACAGATTGTGTAGAAATCAGATGTCACAGATGCACAGATTAAAGATATATGTATTGTTTCCACGAGCATATGAGGGATTAGGATACATATATCTTTATTCTTGAATTTTACAGTCCATTACGTTCGGTTGAGTCTTATTAATCACTTAAACAATAGTTTATGACTATCCGAACTTTAAATTTAGTAAATTTGTTAAAACTTACTGAGACAGAAAGTTTTCGATCGCTGTAAATTTCATATTGTTCTAGTGTGTTGAGATGTGGTCCTTTTGAACAATATGAGATGTGGACTAGAACCATATGAAATTTACAGACACACAAAAACACAAAGTACAAACATATTAAACGAACAAACACAATACAAATCACACATACTCTTTGATACTATCGAAAACCTACCTTTAAAACCGTCACCGCTTGACCCAACATCTCGAAAGGAGAATACACTGATGAAGATCGGCACATAGCGATCGAAAACGTTCTGTCTCAGTAAGTTTTAACAAATTTACTAAATTCAAAGTTCGGATAGTCATAAACTATTGTTTAAGTGATTAATAATATATCTTTAATCTGTGCATCTGTGACATCTGATTTCTACACAATCTGTCATTACAACTTATATTTATTTTATTTCATTCTCTAATATTTCTTTTTGTGTTTTCTCTTTGATTGACAAAGACCACTGTGTGGTTGAAATATATAATTGATTAAGTGCTTTTATGTGTTTCTATTTGAAGACTACAGAGTGGACTCTTACCAAGGTAAGTCTGTCAGTCTCCTAGTCCAAAAAATCTAAATAATCTTTACCAACCAAAACTAACCTATATATATATATATATATATATATATATATATATATATATATATATATATTTTTTTTTTTTTTCATTCTCTCATATTTCTTTTAGTGTTTTTTCTTCGATTGATAAAGACCACTGTGTGGTTGAAATATATCATTGTTTAAGTGCTTTTATGTGTTTCTATTTCAAGACTACAGTGTGGACTCTTACCAAGGTAAGTCTGTCAGTCTCCTAGTCCAAAAAATCTAAATAATCTTTACCAACCAAAACTAACCTAAATATATATATATATATATATATATATATATATATATATATATATATATATATATATATACAGCAAATATTGAAACCTTTCTAATTTTTTTCACATTTATCTGCAGAATGGCATACTTAAAACATTTATTTTCATATACTTAAAAAAACATTTCTCTTAAATTTTTCAGGTATAGCAATGGTTCCTATAAGTTGGACGGAAATGCAGTGTCCCAAAACATACACAAAAGAAGAACGAAAAGTTGCCAAAGTAATTCCAGAAAATATTGTGGTGGATTGATTAAACTATTCAATTATTTCCTGTATTTTGAAAAAAATAATATGTTGATTGAAAAATATTTACTTTAGATTAATAAATAGATCTAAAATAAATTTACAATTTAATTAAAAAAACATTCTTTCTTTATCAGCATTATATAAAATTATATCCAACTTAACTGGAAGTTAATTGGGTGTGGGAAAGATTTTTCATATAGATTTATGTAAAATAAAAAATTACTTGGACAACATATTTAGGATTTTGAATTAAAATTTGTTAATGCTGGATGCATTCAGTTTGATTTCATTTATTATTCTTGTTTCAATCATTTTTGTCGTAAAATAATTACTTTACATCTAGAGGGAAGTGAGTAAGTATCAAAAAATAAAATTTGTATATGGAGTAACATTGGAAACATAACTAGCTTTGGAGTGGAATTTAATAGTGGCAAAACAGATTAAACCCAAAAACTGAAATTATAGAAGCACAATGATGGGAAGGGTTCTGCACAGACATTTATACTTCTGAATTGCAAACTCTAAAAATTAATTATGATACTTGTAAAAAGTTTTGCGTATTGTGTCTGGTTAGTCTGGTTTGGTTTTTTGATATGTTTTGTAACGTTTTCCACCTGTTAAAGAGAATTGATCTCAGCACATTGCATTATATTTCATAAATGATGGAAAATGAGCAAATAAATACAAACACACTCATAAATTGAGAATAAATTTATAAATGAAGTTTACTTAGAAATTTTTTAGAAAAAAAGTCTGAGAATATACATGAGTTGAATCAACTTTTGTAAACTTGAAGTGGTAAAAGTATGGTCTAGACTTGTTTTTTTTCTAAGAAGATTTTGGCATCTTTAGAGGTACTCTTGTCAAATATACAACATTTACAGTAAAAATATAGACATAAAATACATACTTATAACAACCATCAACACAGTCCACACAGATATCGCTACTGGCACTGCAACCGCCCCTGTCCACTGTCCTTATCTCGGTCTCGCTTACATATTTTCTTCGAGGCAATTGCATGTGAGATTTTGTTTTTAGCCATGTTGACTTATCTCCCCAAGTCTTCAAGTAATCAACCCTGCGATCGACAATTTTCTTTTCTCCTATACTCGGAGAGTTATCAAATACTTATTCTTATCTTTACTCCATCAATCTTCCCTAGATCCTGGTGCCAAGGGTAGACACTTACCTAGAACCTTGAGTGGTTCTATTTTAAGGATGCCTAAGTATACATATTAATCTTTCTTAACATCCCAGATCAAAGAAGAGTATGCCCTTCATCCTTTATGTGTTTAATCACATATTATCGTTGATGTTAGTAATCAACACAAACTTTCACCGTACAGAAATAAAAACTGATAAAGTTTTTTGAAAAAGGATGTCTATTTCAGTCTTGTAATCACAAATTAGGCCGATGTTCTTGTGAAAAACGACACTGCTCTCCAGCAACCACCTTGTGCTCAGTCCTATTTTTCCGCTAAGACCTCAATCAAGCAAGCTGTAAACCATTGCACCAAGACACACAACAGGCAAGACAGTATAGGTAAGAATTGGGCTAAGCTGATGGACTCTCCCATACCTTGAAAGTTGCCTAGTGATGTAGCAGTAGCTGCGTTTATAATTACCACTGGCCACAACTACCTTGCAGCCCATCTGCACCACATTAGGATCGGCCCAACCCTAATTATTACCATATCTATTTAAAATTTGCCTAAAATATACTATTAAGAAAGTTAATGACAAATTTTGTATTAGAAATAAAAATTCGACTAAGCTGATCTTGCCAATGGAACTTAAAAGAAGTCAATAGGAAGTAGATTTAGAGGCTGGGAATAACTATTTGTTTTAGTTTATAATCTGTTATTTTGTTCTAATTGAAGAATGCTGGATAGATCATATTTGCTACTATGAAAATATTTGAGTTTAATTTTTTTCAACACCTTTGTTTAAAAAATGTGCTTTCTAGCCAGTGTTTGTTTTAATAGCATTGCCTCCATTGTTGTGTGGCATTTTTTTAATTGTATGTCTGTGAGGTTTAATTTTAAATTTTTCAAAGTTTGTAAATAAATAAATTTTTACATATTTCAAAACTTTTATTTTGTTACCTTTTCATTACCCTATATTAATTTTGTTTTTAAATTACCGGGACTCTTTATTTAATACTCTGTATAGTTAATTTTAAAAAAAAATCTTTGTAATCCACTGAAAATGTCAACATTGCTATTTTATTTTGAGAATAAGAAACCTCTGCTGATGCTATGTCGGAGGAGATTAGATTGTGTAGAATGATGTCTTGTTTTTCTTTTCGTTTGTTTAAAATTGTGTAAATGTAAATCTACTTATATTTGATATTTTTATGAAAATATGTTGATAAAAAAGCGGCTTGATAATGTAGAGAGAGATAAAGCACTGTTACAGTTACTGATCTGCCTGCCTCGTGATGTACCTTGTATATGCTGTGAACGTTGGAAGATAGGCTTTCTGGAGTATGTTTTTATTTTATTATCTGGAATAATTTTTTTTTGCTTTACAAAAAAGTTATTCATCTTTTAGCAACTGAATAAAATTTATTGTAAGATTTTTATTTCACTAAGGATCTTTGATAAAGTTGTTCAGTTGATAAAGTACTTTAACCTAAATTGTTACCTAATCGGATCCATTAGAAATAAGCATAATGGCTGCTCCAAAGTTCCACAAACATGAATAGCTCCAATCTTCCTGATGCTAGATATGTAATTGAAATAAAATGGGGTTGACTAAAGAAAATATCTGAAAGGGAAAACTCAAATAAGGCTGTAAATGTGGTAAATTGGTCAGAGCTATAACTGGGACACTAGTAGATCCACTCCGACCTTCAAGCAATGAGTAAAGGCACGTGAGGGGGAGGTGGGAAGAATCAATACCTTGCTGGAAACATAGGTTTTCTTGTAATTCTAGCCGTTCTAATGGCACTTGTCCTATGACTAGCTTATTCTAGTCAGTCTCTCACTGCCAATTATCAAATTCATTGTGTAGCTACTGTTGTTCAGTATATATGAATTTAAATGTAACTGTTGCTGTGTAGTGTGCAGATTGGCTAGTAGCGGCCGAGCCAGAGTGGAACTTATAGTGCGCCAGTAATGCCAAAAATTTAGTTTATAAGTCTTTTAATTTGTAGGATTTGGAATGTGGTGCAGCCATAAATTTCTACTAGATCAGTTCTGGCCGAGCTAGTGAATATATAACTGGAGTGAAAACACTTTTTTTGCTATCTTTTAATATTTTAAGAAAATACAAAACAGAGCAATGTAAAACTTCAAACGCTACTGCCATCAGGATTTAATAAAACAGGAAATCATCGATATTAATTTTAATTAACACAATTAAATGACATAAAATCCTCCGAAGATCCGTGGTCAGTGCGTTCAAATAAACACACGAATTATTAACGAATATAAAAAGAAACATTAAATGAAACGTTTACCTTTTATGAGTCGTTACTAGGACTTATACATTACCTTTACTGGTTCTCTTAGAAAGCTAGCATTCGGCCGGATGCAGTCCATTGGTTGCCAGGAAGATGTCCTCTCTCTCAACTGGCTAGTCTCTCTCTCTCAACGACTGACCCAATTTCCTTTTAAAACTATACTGGAATTACTGACTTTGCACAGTCAGCTGTCAGTCTCTCGTGGCAACAATCAAAACTGTTTGCTCTCAGAACTATTTGGTGGTAAAATACTGGTTTGGCGGTAATATATAAAAAATTGTTACAACCTTCAAGTTAAAATTTTAAAAACAATTTTCAGAAAATGCATAAAAAATCAACGGATTATCAATTTTATCAGGGTAAGACGCAATCAGTCAAAACTTCTGACCTGTTGTAGTTAGCTTTACAAACATTAAAAAAAATTTTTAGTTTTAGATTTAGCATAGAAATATTACTATTAGGAAAGAGAAAATTTATTTTTATTTTGGCTCCTGACTTTTTAAACTTGTAGTACTTGCTGAAAAGAAATTGTGTTTATTTTCGAAAAACTGGAAAAGAGAAGGATGTCTCTCAAAAATTATTTTCATGGACTCAAGACGTTTCTTCTTGAATTCCTCTTCTGATCCAACTGTTGATTTAGACTCGCCTACGACTTTTAAAGCTCTGTTGGCAATTCGTTCCATTTCTATTTCGTGTACAATTTTTTCAGTTAATGTTTTTGATTGTTTTGGTCCAAAAAGCATATCTTCGAGTTCTTTATGAGTAAATATAGTTTTTAACATGTGCTCTAAAATAGATTGGGCAATTAATTGAGATTCTGTAAGTAGTTCCTCCTGCAAACAGGGACAAGTAATAGTGTTAGTAATATGTGCATATATATATATATATATATATATATATATATATTATTAGGTTAGTTCTAGTAGAGCTTATGTAGAAATTTTTGGACTAGATAGAAGACTGACAGACTTATCTAATGCCAATAGACAAAAGTGCAATATCTTGGAAACAAATAAATAGTACACATAAACACATATAACACTATTGAAATATTTCGATCATACTATGATTTTTTCAATCAAAAATAGATTGCGTCTTCTTATTTTTTGATTGAAAAAGATCATTGCATGATCAAAATATTTCAATAGGATGATATGTTTTTATGTGTGTCTATTTCCAAGAGATTGCAGTTTTTGACTATTGCCATTAGGTAAATCTGTCAGTGTCATATCTAGTCCACAAATTCTCTCTCTCTCTCTCTCTCTCTCTCTCTCTCTATATATATATATATATATATATATATATATATATATATATATATATAATTAATAAATTAAAAATATTTCAAAAACAAGAATACTTTTAATGAATATATTTATTCAAAGCTTTTCACCGATAAAATAGTACTAGCATCTTCAGGAAAATAATTATCTAATAAAATATTTTTACAAAATATACATATATTAAAACAATGTATGTTCGTAAACAAAAGTCTTACTCATAAGGTTCGGTTCTTCCATTTTCTTGTGTTGAATATTACATATTTAAATTATAATCATTTAAAAATTATATGTATAAATACATCTTTATATATATATATATATATATATATATATATATATATATATATATATATGAAATACGTTTTCTTGTTTAATAATTTAAAATAACAGGTTATTCAAATACAAGAATATTTATTAATTTATATTCAAGCCTTAAATATAAATTAATAAATATTCTTGTATTTGAATAACCTATGTTGTTTTAATATATATATATATATATATATATATATATATATATATATATATATATTACATGTATAAGTTATATACAATATATGTATATATATTCATGAATTGAAGTTTTGTAAATATGACTACTTTTAGTGAACCAAACATTATAATTACAAGGTTATGTTTATGAAAACTCCATAAATAATGTTTTATAAGATTTATACAGTCATCAGCGGTTTCAATGATAGATTGATTTGTGTCTTTACTTATTGAAAGTATTTTAGATGAGCTTTGTCTTTTTTAAAGTTGAAATGGAACATTATAGTGCTGTGTTACAAACGTCTTGGATAATGTTTTTTGTAAAATTCTATGAAATAGTAATAAATGAAGAAGTTGTAATAGCAAAATATAAAAATTAGTGGATCAGAACTTATAAGTGGAAAACAATACCTCCGAGATCTAGAGGCATATGATTTCAAAACTGTTTGGATTTGGATATATAACAAGTAATATAAAATTTTATTTTTTAAAGTCAACTCCTACCTAAATCAACAAAGACAAATTTTATTTTATTTTTTTTTAATTTTAGAATTACAATTAATATAAATATGTATATACATATGTCAGAACAACAATATAAAGTGGCAAAATGGAAAGCGAATTTTTTTGCAATTATCCATTTCCCTTGATAAAGAAAATAATGTGGACTAATGTGTTCAATAGTGTTGGACTATTATTTTTATTTGTTACTATTTATACACTTTTTTTCCCTGCTTGCATTGTGTTATAGTTTCTTTTGCATTGTCCGTTTGTGAATCAACGTTCGATATCGTTAATCCGATTTGCTTGTTTATTTTATTCTTTTCATACGTTTTTAATCCTAGAGTATGATATTGTGAGGTAACCATGGCAACAATTTAAGGTTATGAACTGAAGGTTTTGATGACAACCAGATAGGAGCCAAAGAAAAATTCATATACATCTTTAAAAAGTAGGAAAGTTATCTAGTATAGAGGGAAGTGCCAAAGCGTTAGACTTCTAACATGAAGATAATCAGTTCGAATCCAATCTATACTTTCAAATTTTTATAATTTAATTATTGAATAAATATTTGAAAAAACTGTATTCACAAAAATTGTCATTTACTATAGGTTTAAAAGTATGTAGGACGGTATGAAGTATATAGGACAATCTAGGAGAAAAATCGTCACTAGATTTAAAGAACATATTTCCCATATCAAGTACCTTCGACCAGAGAAGTCTAGTGTAGCAGAACATATAATAGACACAAACCATAGTTTAGATTTCAATAATATTAATTTAATGAAAAATGTTAACATAAGTTTATTAAATGTATTTGAAAGTATTTATATATATAAATGTAGACATAATAATTTAATCAATTGTGACAAAGGGCCTATCCTTAATTCAGTTTTGTATTCCTTGATTGATTAAATAAAATAGCGTATATGTAAAGATTAGTACATTGGGAAAATTGTATGTTTACAAAGTAATTTGTGTAGTCTTTAATTGGTTTAAATATGTATAGTAGGTGATAAGATTTTGAAAATTGAGAAAATTGTTACATTTGTAAAATATTTAGGCGTGTTAGTAATGTATTGTTAAGCTCCGCCCCTTTTAGTTGTTGACAGGCGTATCTAAGTGGTACGTGATTGGTCAAGATTGTTGTAGTAGAGGAGGGGTGGGGAGTTTTTGCTATATAAGTAACATTGTAAATTAATTTTGTTCTGTACTTCTGAAGATGGTTACTTGGTAACCGAAATGTACATCAAATGATTAAATAACGTTATATTGTGGTTAGTGGGTTTTTTATTTAATTATTATAACATTAGGAAACAGTTGCTCAAGAAAATATTCAATTTAAAAGTATGTATTTGAACTTGATTGTATAATTAAAATAAACGTTTTTTATTAATGATTGAAAATTTGTTAAAGATATATACGAGGCATGTTTTTAAAGTAAGTACCGTTTCTAAATTTCCCCGCCGCAGCTCTGCGGTCGGCGTTTAGCGCATGCGCGCAGTGTAGCTACATCTGTTGGGAAGCTACAGACGCCATTGTGACGCCGTTTGATCGAGTCTTAGTTTGTTTACGTGATTTTAAAATGCCGCAGACAATCGAGAATCCCGCCGACTGTGAAGTGCGTGGTGTGATTCGTTTTCTCTGTGCTAAAGGCTTAAAAGCAATTGACATTCAACGTGAAATCAGTGAAGTTTATGGTGAAATCATTATGAGTGAAGGAATGGTGCGGAAATGGGTTAGGGCCTTCAAAGATGGCCGCACAAACGTTCATGATGAGGAACGAAGTGGGCGACCTTCAGTCATTACCGATGATCTCATTCAAAAAGTGGACTGTAAAGTGAAAGAGAACAGACGGTTCACAATTTCGTCCTTAGCTGTAACATTTCCTGCTGTATCAAGAAGTGTTCTCTACGAAATTGTGTCTGAACGTTTAAATTATCGGAAACTGTGTTCACGGTGGGTACCGAAAATGTTGACTGATACGCACAAAACCAAACGATTGGGCAGTGCATTGAGCTTTCTCGAGCGTTACCGTAACGAGGGCGATGATTTTTTAAGCCATATCGTTACAGGTGATGAAACGTGGGTAGCCTACGTTACACCAGAATCAAAACAACAGTCAATGGAATGGCGGCATTCAACATCCCCTAGGAAAGTCAAATTCAAGCAAACAATTTCTGCCCAGAAAATCATGTGCACTGTCTTTTGGGACAGAAAGGGTGTGTTGTTGGTCGATTTTCTGCCTCGCGGTGAAACGATCAATGCAGCCGCGTACTGTGAAACTTTAAAAAAACTGCGCCGCGCACTCCAAAACAAAAGACGTGGCATGTTGAGTGCAGGCATCGTTTTGCTCCACGATAATGCTCGTCCACATTCAGCAAATCTAACGCAAGAGCTCATCACTTCATTTGGCTGGGAACAATTGGACCATCCTCCATACAGTCCCGATCTAGCGCCTAGCGACTACCATTTGTTTCTACACTTGAAGACGCATTTAGCGGGGAAGCGTCATTCCAATGATGAAGAAGTAAAAACGTCTGTGCAGCAGTGGTTGTCCAGTCTGGCGGCAAGCTTCTATGACGACGGCATACAAAAGCTGGTCCCAAGATACGACAAGTGCCTTAATAATAATGGAAATTATGTAGAGAAGTAGAGGAAAGAATGCTCTTTGAGGTAAATAAAGTTTTGTTTGAAAAAAATTACTCGTTCATTTTTTATATCAAAACGGTACTTACTTTAAAAACATGCCTCGTATATCAGGAGAGTGTGAGCTAATAGAAGGAATTTAATAACAATATATTAATAAATTTAAAAAATAAAATAAAATGGAAAGTATGATGATTTATTGCAGTCTTCACAGCCCATTACCCCTTGCAGTTTTTGTATTGTATATCTTGAGGTTTTTCTATAATTACACTTTTTGGTATTAACTTGTCAATAAACCACTACCTACTGATTTATTCAGCAGATGCGTTTTGCACTAGGTCAGTGCATTATTCAATGCTGTGAGTCAAGGACAAGACTATTGCTCAGGGGTGTTGTGTTTGGTGGTGTGTTATTGTTCATAAAGTAGTTGTTAATTATGTGCTTAAATATGATTTTTTTATAGTGAGTGTGTTTTGTTGTTTAGAAAGTGTTGTGAATAGAATTTATGGTGTTTGTATATCTTGTAGTTTTCTGATGTGCCAAGTTTGTTGCTTTTTATTGTAATGTAGGATTTTTAGATTGGTGCCTATGTTAGTCTGTAAGTGTAGTATGTTTTGTATGTGTATGGTAAAATTTAAAACACATAAAAGACAAAAAAGACACTACCCAAATAAAATTTCTATAACAAATGACTAACAGAATTTTTTAAATTAGTAACATATTTATGAAAAAATAAACTCATAAGACACAAAACTATTTGTAATTTGTCAAAAAAAGTAGCTATGAGTAAGCATTGGCTTGTCTTATCAGCTGCCTTATTGAAATACCCTGCGCCCACTCTCATCACAGATTAGGCCCTAAGGGTTACCCATGGCAAGTCATCTATCCGTTTATCACACCAATTGTACACTCGGCTCAGTTAGTTTCGGTCATGTCATGTAACTTGTGGTAGAAGTAGTAGTTAATTAGTAACTAATCTTGAATTTTGTAGTCCATTATGTTCGATGAAACATATTAATCACTATTTCATTAGTTTATGACTATCAGAATTAAAGTTCGGATAGTCATGAACTAATGTAAAAGTCACTAATACAAAAATTATTGACAATTTTTTAGATCATTTCCAAGGGTTCTTCAAGTCATTAAAAAAAAATGTGCAGACTTTTAAATATACAAAAATTTAAGACTTTTTCTGAAGCCAAACTCTTCCCTGAGAATTTGCTGTATCAGTTTTTTTAGAACATAACTTTATCCCTAATAGCGGTTAAAATTGAATGTAACCTAATAATAAGAAAAAGGAATCTGAAATTGGAGAATGTGGATAATATTAACAAGAAATATTACATGCTAAACGCACGAAACTAAATAGCAAATCTTACGAATCAGAAGAATTTACCTGTGTTAATGGTGAATCGTTACAAATGTCTTTCCAGTCTGACTTCAATAACAACTCTAAACTCAAAAGGAACTCTGCATCTCCTGGTTTAGCTTTCAAAGCAAAATTAATGAATTTCTGGAACTGTGTATATAAATCTTGAATTTTTGAAATGTTCTTATCTATTTCATTCTTTTTCAATGCTAATGACCTTTCAAAGTCAATTATAGCGAAGTCCCTAGATAACAGTTGTTTCTTAAACTCTTTGGCATACCAGTTTTTGAAAATATATTGCATTTCTTGTTTTTGGGTCTGGATTTCCCACCCATATTCGTGCTGAAGTTCTAATACAGCGTTGAAGTGTTCTGATTCCAGTGTAGCTTTCATCTTGGCCAAATCATGTTCAAATTTGTCTTTAGCTTCATCTAAGAGCTTAAGCCACTCTTTTTGGCTTTGCCTGCAATGGTAAAAGAAATTTTACTTGAATACCTGTATTTGTATATTCAAAATATTTATGTATAGTGATTGATATAAAATTACATTTAAGGTTATTTACTGGAATCAATAAATGCTGGGTGTATTCTAATGTAAAAAAATTCCTAGTAGTCCTAGGTAGAACAATTTTAAGAACTTTGATTCAAATAAACAAAAGTTGAGTTTTAATATTTAACTGGATCATTTGTTGATATATTTTTACTACTAACAAAAAAATATTGTTATATGAGTGTAATGTGTGTTATTGTGACAAATACACAGTTATTTATTGGATAGAATGTGCAATACACCTTTAATATAAACAGATTGCACATAAACTATATTTAAAATGAGTTCGGTTGTAATGCTCAAGAAGGGTCTTACATGTAAATGCAGGTTGTTTATTCTCTGTATTGATGTGAATTATTTACTTCCTAAAATATTAAACTGATGTATGCAATCCTAGACATAAATATTTATACCACTATTAACACATCCCCTCATTAGGGCAAATAAAAAGTTTTTTTTTAAAATTTGGAATTATAAGCAAATAATGCAATAAATGAGGTTGGTTTTCACAGAATGATGTATTTAAACAGTTTGTATTTTGAGACTTTTCTTTGAAATGAGATTTCTAATAGCATACAGGTATTTCAAGCTAAAATAGTAAAGTAGACCTAACAAATTCATCTCTCATTTCATGTTCAAATACTTTAACAGATAATTCGGTCATGAGTTTTACAAATTTCCTCACTGCTTTGGTGTGGCATGCTACTTTTCCTTGTTAGTAGTTTTTCGAGTTGCTGTAGTGTGATTAAATGTGCCGAATTCATCACTAAGTAAATCTATTGCAGGTAAGTTCATTCTCATTTATAATGATGTAGGTGGAGGAGGCACAAATGTAGAGGTAGAGGGAAGGACATGGTATTTATTATTGTCTGTTTTCTCTTTCTCAAAATTTTCCTCTACTTTGTAGCCAAAAATCACCATACATGCTAATCGTCTTTAAAACTACATATAGAAATTTCTATATGATCGTTTTCATGAGTTGCATCAAAATGTGTAACAACTTAGAAGATGGCTGATAGGTTGCTGTGTTGCAATGCTTCTGGATATACAGTTCTTTATTTACTTTAGTTAAAAAATTAATATAAACAAAATTTCTTTAAAGTCAATTCTTTCTTAGGTAAAAAAAACTATCCTAGTTACTTTTTAATACATAATTACAGTTAATATGTATAAAGGAGCATAACCTGTGCATTTAAAACAGCTGTTCTACTGAATAACCTACATCATAAAATCAGCTGTTAATAAAATCATATGTTATCATTTATTTTAAGCCAAATGGGATGAATAACTATATTGCATACCTCACCCCTATTGTGAAAAGTTTTTCTCCCATGTAAAACTAAAACTAATTCATTATTAAATCTAATGAATCAATTAATATTTGAAAAAACCGCATTAACATTAAGTGTCATTCATCATAAGTTTAAAAAAATTTATTTGAACTTGAGAGGATGAATAAGAAGTATTTTATTATATATACAAGATGTATAAAGGAGATTGTGAACTAAGAAAAACTGAAGGAATTGTAACAGGAGTTCACTCTCAGTTAAGCTGACCATATAATAACTCATTGTTAAGTATTCCCAAATAAGAAAAAGGGGATAAAAGAAGAAAATTTTTCTATTAATAAATAAAAATTTTAAAAAAACATCACTATATGCCCGTAGTATAATATTGTGGAATCCCAAACATTTTCCCAATAGGGAGAAAGTTGTATGAATGTATTCAGTCACTAAAACAGTGAATTATTGTAAGGTAACTTCAATAAAATATTATTTAACCCTCATGAGGAACATAACATTTTTAATACTTCATTTCAGTGGGTAAGCAAAATTTAAACTATTCCTAAAAAGAGTATTTCTATTTGAATATAAACTAAAAATAAAAGGAAATAAATTCGTACAATTTCTAAACACTAAAATTGATTTCGATCAAGGATAACATGTGTTGTAACACATCACTTACTTCAAACTGTTCTGGTATTCCTCATAACATCTGTTAGCCTCCCATTCCAGACGAAATTTGTATTCAAGATGCAAAAACTTCTCTCTTTCTTTTACTGCACCATATAGGTATTTCATCATAGCATCTTCTTTAGCTTTCAGCTCGTCTAAAAGTCTTTCATTAAATTCTTGTGACATTGTGTTCATAATGTCAGTTATAATTTTCTTTAAACAGAAATAAATATATTTTGCTATGAGTGTTGAGGTTTTTCTCTATATGATTATTGTTTTAATTTAATTACTTACTTTAACTTTACTTACTTTAATTTAATTTAATTACTTGACTAAAACAATTGACATATTAGTTTTTCTCATTACAAATTTTTCGTATTATATCATTGCATTATTCAATCTTCTGGGAAACTGGTTTATGCAACCAGTTTACTCAGTTATACATAAAATTCAACTACAGATGCCTACAAGTCTGTTAAGCTCTTCATATACAGTCTGGCCAAAATTTAAAAAAAAATTTATGAAAACAAAAAAATGACCAATTTTATTATCATTGTGACATAATATACAACTGATAATAAAGTCGTGCAGCTTTTGTGTTGTACATCTTGAAGTTTTTATAAAAATTACACTTGTTTGTATTAACTTGGCAAAAAAACCACTAACTGATTTGTTCAGCAGACGCGGTTAGTGCTAGGTCAGCGCATTAATCAATGCTGTGATTTACTGACAAGACTGTTGCTCTGGTGTGTTGTGTTGATATGAGTCTGTGGTGTATTTCTGTTCTTTGGCGTGTTATTATTCATAGAATAGCTGTTAATAATGTGCTCAAATATAGTATTTGATTGGGAGTGTTTTGTCATTTAGAATGTATTGTGGATAGTATTTATATATCTCACACTTTTCTACTGTTTTATGTTTGTTGCTTTTATTGATGTAATATAGGACTTTTAGATTGGTGTCTATTTCAGTCTGTGAGTGTAGTGTGTTTTGTATGTTTATGGCGAAATATAATTTGGCTTACACTTTTTAAAAAAATGTTTTAACTTGCCTATAGTAGCACTTACTTTGCTTGTTGAGGACGGTCGTTTCGGGAGATGTGTCCCTTTGTCAACTCAGACCGTAACTCTGAGTTACGTCAATTCTTTGAGTTACGGTCTGAGTTGACAAAGGGACACATCTCCCGAAACGGCCGTCCTCAACAAGCAAAGTAAGTGCTACTATAGGCAAGTTAAAACATTTTTTTAAAAAGTGTAAGTGATTACTAGTAGCTCACGCGAAGATGGAATCAACAAATGATATAATTTGGGTTGTGTCTTTCTTATCTGTTTTACGTGTTCATCATATCTTGTGGTAAATGTTCTCCCTATTTGTCCTATGTAAAAGCTGGGACAGTTGTTGCATGTGATCTTGTATACGCCTGCTTTGTCATGTTTATCCTGGTGTGTTTTTGAACTGTGTAGGTGTTTTTTTAATTTTAAATCCTACATTACATCAATAAAAGCAACAAACTTAACACAGTAGAAAACTGTGAGATATAAACACCATAAATAACTATCCACAACACATTCAAATGACAAAACACACTCCCAATTAAATACTATATTTGAGCACATACTTAACAACTACTCTATGAACAATAACACACCACAGAACAGAAATACACCGCAGACTCACAGCAAAACAACACACCTGAGCAACAGTCTTGTCAGTAATTCTCAGCATTGATTGATGCGCTGACCTAGCGCGAAACACATCTGCTGAACAAATCAGTAAGTAGAGGTTTCTTGCCAAGTTAATACAAACAAGTGTAATGATAATAAAACTCATAACAAAAACAGTTATCAATCACAAAATAAGTAACATAGTTAAATCTAATTAGTATAACTTTAGAGTTATCGTTTAGTAAGGTATAACTCTAAAAATGTATTGTCTAGTCAGTATTTTGTTTTATTGTTACAATTTTATATTTTGTAAAAATTATATCTAGAAAGATGATACATTCTTCATATAAGTAAAATATTGTTACTAGCTATTCCATGAACTCTAGTCATGATATGGTTATTGTCAAACTCAGCTATGAACTTGGCATATGATGCACAAGCACCAAACATCCCCACAATTTGTTTGAATTGAAAATGAGGGCACTCAAGATGGATTAACCTATCCCGAAGAAGTTAGGGCATTATGTGCTAAATGGAAAAATCTTAGCAGCTTGCAAAAATACATATTATGAAACCAATGGATAAAAACATTTATATATATATATATATATATATTTCATTCTCTCATATTTCTTTTTGTGTTTTCTCTTCGATTGACAAAGACCACTGTGTGGTTGAAATATATCATTGTTTAAGTGGTTTTATGTGTTTCTATTTCAAGACTACAGAGTGGACTCTTACCAAGGTAAGTCTGTCAGTCTCCTAGTCCAAAAAATCTAAATAATCTTTACCAACCAAAACTAACCTAAAATATATATATATATATATATTTATAGGTTAGTTTTGGTTGGTAAACCAGACCAATATATATAACATATATATATATATATATATATATATATATATATATATATATATATATATATATATATATATTTAGATTAGTTTTGGTTGGTAAAGATTATTTAGACTTTTTGGACTAGGAGACTGACAGATTTACCTTGGTAAGAGTCCACTCTGTAGTCTTGAAATAGAAACACATAAAATCACTTAACCAATGATATGTTTCAACCAATGATATATTTGTGTGGTCTTTGTCAATCAAAGAGAAAACACAAAAAGAAATATGAGAGAATGAAATAAAATAAATATAAATTGTAATCACAGATTGTGTAGAAATCAGATGCCACAGATGCACAGATTAAAGATATATGTATTGTTTCCATGAGCATATGAGTGATTATAGTTTATATAAGTCTGTCAGGGGGAAAGAGATTGGAGACGTCTGATGAGGCTATTAGGAAAAAAAAAGTGAATCGATTTATCTGGTGTTGAGGTTAGGGGACTCTCTGGACTTGGTATACCACTGATATGATAGTTCCCATCTTCTCAGTTCTGAGGGATTGCAATCAGGGGGGAGTGATTTAATTATTTTTGTGATATAGCAGTCATCAAAAGTTGTGATGTTGTGACTCGCAGCATGTCGAGCTGTTGGCCTATCCATATTCATAATTTTAACATCATGTCTGTGGCCATTCATTCTGATATTCAGACCATCCGTGGTCAGGCCTATGTACTGTGCTGAGCAAAATTTACATTGTAGCTGGTATATGACATTTTTCGATGTACAATTATGATGACCCTGTATTTTGAAGACAATTTTTGTTGTTTGGCTGTTGAAACTATTTGCTGAGGGGTGTATTGGACACGTCTTGCATCTAGGTCTATTGCATGGGAAGGAGCCATGAGGAAGTTTGTGTGGTTTCTCTGCATCAGGGTCTGGTAGTTTAGGATGTACTAGGATGTTTATCAAGTTGGGAGATTGCTTGTACCAAATTTGAGGTGGATCGGTGAAAAGATTTTTGGTGTGGACAGAAGCTTGAAGAATTTTGAAGCCATCTCTCAATATCTTGTTGAGTTTATGTAGACCAGGATGGTAGTCTGTTATTAAAGACAGTTTATTTTGTTCTATTTGTGGTTTGGGGTGAACCGAGGATTGTGCTGTATTAATTTGGTTTTCTATGAGTTTTTTTTGGGTATCCTCTTCTCTGGAAGGAAGATTATTATATATATATATATATATATATATATATATATATATATATATATATATATATATATATATATATATATATAATATCAAATATATATAGCCAATATCTGAACATACTAAAATATTTCAAAAACATTTTTTCTTATAGCTAGGGCCTATAAGTAAAACATTGGTTTCTAAGTTTTTAATTCATATTGGAAAAAGCATTTTTGGAAATTCATAAATGTAAAAAGTGTTATATTCGCAAAAATAAATCTTCTTGAATGTATAAAAGCATCTCAATTTCAAAACATCTTATGTTCTTTCCTTTTTTTATGAACTTTCAACCACAAAATTAAAAAAAAATTTTTAAAATTAATACAAAAATTATACACAAATGTAGGTAAGAAAATACAAATCAATCAAACTATGTAAAAAAATCAAATTAAAAAAAATTTATCACGTATAATAATTTACAATTGATTTGGTAAGTTTAATTTTTCAATTTTTACAACATCTTTAAAAATTTTTTATATTAGAAGGAAGAATAGTCTTGTTCCTTTCCTTGATTTTTAATAGAAAGAAAGATGAGCAAAGATCAGGCTTGGAAGTAACCAAGACAATCTTATTTAGTCATAAGACATAGCTTGAATTTAAAAACATGAATAAGTTACCTTTTCTTCAGGCTGCCATAAAGTATGGAGTTAACTGTAAAATACAGACTAAGGAAATGCTACTTACAAGAAAATTCTCTTTAAGACTGTTGACAATTTGCCTAGTATCATCTTTATTCATTTCACCCATTATCTTTCTATTATTCTGAATGGCTCTTTCAATTGCCAAATTTGCCTCATTGCTCATGATTCTTTCTTTTTCATCTAAAGCTTCTTCGAGTTCTTTTGTGAACATGTTATAGATTCGTTTTAGATATCTGCCACCAACTTCTGTTTCAAACACACAACTTTTATAACAATGTATATTATATTAAAAAGAATTGAACAAATATCACTCTATACTGCTCTCAATAGCTCACCAATGTTTTAAATGTAATCCTTATATGTGACAGTTTGATAAATTGCACAGAGACAGAGGTTTTGTAGTTCTAGATCAGAATTAGTTGAAACTATTTTATATTTTGTAAGGTGAAAAAAAATATAATTGTGACTGTATGGCCACCTGTTTTCAACACAGATCTTGTCTACGAAACTACAGGGGTGCAGAATATATCCGACATGGCGATCTAGGATTGGGGGAAATCTTTTTGGGAAAAACTATTTCTGGAGAAACTTTCAGGGAAATATAGTCTAAACAATTTTTTAACTAATTTGTTTCCTTTATGAGAAGAGTTTATAAACTGTTTCTAAATAAAAATATTCAAAAGGTACCAAAACCGATTCAACAAATGTACCGATAGGTTAGACTTCGTATCAAGTTTTCTGTTATTTTCTTGCAGTTGCAGTAGCATAGCATATTCTAGATTCAGCAGCATGGAGCAGCCTGCCTCCACACGAATGTAAGAATACACCCGACATGGTTGAAAACTGATTTTATTATTTAATAAATAAAATTAAAATTAGGTTAACACAGTCTATCAACTTATTTTCCTTGACAAAAATCTAGGTATGTTGTATGTTAAATCTCTTTATTTTTAATAATACTGTATTACTTTAATTCAAAATTTCTTGTGTATATAGGAGAATTGGCCTATTGCACAATTATCACTACATTGGTAATAATAAAGAATTATTAAACACTTTTAAATGTTTTAAACTTGCCTATAGTAGCACTTTGTTTTGAGGATGGCCGTTTCGGAAGATGTGTCCCATATTCAACTCAGACCGTAACTCAACGATTACTAGTAGCTCACGTGAAGATGGAATCAAAAAATGTTAATATAGAATTTACGTAAGGTGGTAAGCCTCTATCAATGTGTTCCACAATTTTTGGGGAAATTTGAAATGTCCATGTATAGGATTGGGGGAAATATTAAGTGTAAGGACATTTACTGCACCCCTGCCAAACTATAGGTACTGGATTCCGTTTCCAGTAGTGCCAAAGAACATCGGTGTGCTTTTGCAGTGCCCAGATCAACTCTGTACCTAGGGTAGGATTGAGTACTTGAAGCATAGATCTGGCTACTTACTTGGATACCATATAGCCCAAGGTGGTTAGCTCTCTCCTGTGTTCCTTCACTAGTTACGTGGTACAAAAAGAGTCATTATTATTATATATCGAAATCTTGTTGCTGTTCATGACGAGCTGGCTACTAATTCTTATTACACTTTTGCTGTTACTTGCGACCAGACTTTTTGTTAACTAAAAGTTATTAAATTGTTAACTTACACTTGGAGGAAACGTTTTTGTCTTATGACTTCAAAGGAGGCTGAAGAAGCCGTAAGACAAAAACGTTTCCTCCAAGTATAAGTTAACAATTCAACAACTTTTAGTTAACAAAAAGTCTGGTTGCAAGTACAGTAATAGCAAAAGTGTAATAACTATTATTATATATAATATAATAAGAAGTGAAGGCCTATTTTTGCTTAATATTATACAATGTGGTTAGGAAAAACTAGGCAGCAGAATTATATGGCAGTGTTAACTCACTCTCTGCACCCTTCGCATTCCTATACCTCATCTACCTTAGAATGGATTTTATTTAAATTAACATAAAAGTGTGTTATTTTAAATTTCCTCTAGTCTTGAGAAACTCAAAGGAAACTACAGTAAGTGTAGTCATTCTTGGAGATTACCTTGAGCTACAAACAAATGTAATCATTTTGCCACGTTTTTATTAGTTCGATTTCTGTCATATCCGTCAATGTAGAATTTCGCAATCGAGTTTAAACTAATTTCCCGATGTGCTAGAGATCTAAAATTTCAAACATAGGTCAGAATTAGATGACAATGCAATATTCACTCAGTTTCTTGTCTTTACATTTGTTTAAACAATAGTTGTTTAAAGAAATCGAATTCGAGTGATATGTACATTGAAGGAATTGACATTGTTTTGTTTTAATTCATGAACATGAAATAAAATAAAATAAATTTGGTTTACTTCTTTAATTTGTTTTTCAGGGTTGAAAGACTTAGAGAATTTCAACTATTGTAGCTAGTAAGAGGTAATATTTTGAATGTTAGGCATTGGAAGCTAAGCAGGATGTGAAATGGTAATTTACTATATATGTCCCTGTCAGGGTATCATGGATTGAAAATTTTCATCCATAGATGAGACTAAGAAAACAGAAAATAATAAATTAAATACATTTAAAAAAGAGATATACCATGTTTTTTCCAAGATGGATTAAAAACTATAAAATAATTTTGAGGGAGAATTGTTAGTAGCTGTGGATATATTTGTAATACTTGGAGAGAAAAATATATGAAAAGTGCAGGAAATTCATGATAGTTAGGGAGGAGTAAATGAATTTAATTATAGTCAATCCCACTTCCAATTCACTGAAATCACCTATGAATTAATCCGGATTGTCTACTTGTATTATTTACTGGCTGCATCCCACTTTTTCTCTCCAAGTATTATAAATAAATTCATAGCTACTAACATTTATTCCTAAAAATTATAGAAGGGCCATGAAAAATCATTTATTGCTTTTCAGTCTGTTTAAAAAAACGAGTTGTAATAAAACAATTTTGTGGCAAAATTACGAGGCTGAAGAAGTCGTAAGACAAAAACGTTTCCTCCGAGTGTAAGTTAACAATTATCAACTTTTAGTTAACAAATGTTTGGTCGCAAGTAATAACAAAAGTGTAATTTGTAACAATTTTGTATTAAATTTATTATTGAAAATAAACAAAACTATCCCAGGACGTTTTCTCTCAACTGGAATATGTTACTGTATTAAAAGCATAATAACATGGTGTAATTTTGTAAACCCATATTACTTACCCATTATCCAATGGTGTGTGCGAGCAAGGTTCAGTCTGTTAGTGTACGGCGGCTTTACTATTACTTTGTTAATTAGAATATCACTTGGGGACACCCAAAGATCTCTGCCTGGTCCCAAAAGCTTAGGCGTATATCCTATCTGTAATGTTTTCATCACAAAATTGTTTTTACAAAAACTTGGGGTAAAAATTCACACCTTTTCAATATTTTGTATAAAAAATTTTTAAAAACAATATTAAAATAATGAACACATTATTTCATTTTACTCTGGAATATTTCATTTATAAAATTGGAGAAGAACAGAAACGTGAGATATTCAGCATGTTTTTTTCCTCTTTGTCAACAAATATATATATGAAGTTAATATATTGCTATTGTAAATACTTTTATCCACCACTAAGTGTAATAATTTTACCTTGTGTAATGAGGCACATTTCGGTCACTTGACCATTGTTAAATCACTGTGAACAATAGCTGACACAGAATCTAACATCCATAAAATTAACCACCAAAACATTGAACACATAAGAAACAACATTATTAATAAAATTAACCTAATAAAAACGGAAAAAACAAAAAAAAAACAAAACAATATATAAATAAAAAAGAAATTATAAATTAGAAAACAATGACTACTTAATATTAAAATCAGATAAAACAAACACACTAGTTATAATAGAAAATACCAAATTCATCAATTCAATGACTAACCACATAAAAAAAAATAAATACGAACAAATCCCAGACCCAACTAACAAATACCTTAATTCAATAAAAAACCTAATAGTCACACACAGAAATACCCTAAGCCATAACAATAAATTAAAATAACACACAAGACTTTACCCATTCAAACCATGCGCACCAATATTAAGAGGCATACCTAAAATCCACCAACCCGACACCATTTAGACCACTAATAAATTTAAAAACAGCACCATTTTACATAATCGCAAAAATACTAGACAAAATAATAAGATCTAAAATACGTAAAATATCAATATATATATATATATATATATATATATATATATATATATATATATATATATATATATATATACATATATATATATAAATATAAAATACGTTTTCTTGTTTAATAATTTAAAACAACACAGGTTATTCAAATACAAGAATATTTATTATTTTAATAATAAATAATAATAATAATAATAGAAAATAATAAATATTCTTGTATTTGAATAACCTGTGTTGTTTTAATATATATATATATATATATATATATATATATATATATATATATATATATATATATGTATATATATATATATATATATATATATATATATATATATATATATATATATATATATATATATATATATAATAATTCAAGTCAATTCCAACTTAGGTCAAAAAAAGTTTTATTTTAGTTAACTTTTATTAAATAATTACAATTAATATGAGTATGTATACACCACATATGCTAGAATCATAATATTAAGTAGCAAAACAAAAAAATAATTAATAATTAAAATTACTTAATGAATTAATATTTGAAAAAACTGTATTGAAGTAAGAGTGTGATCTACTACAAGAAAAAAAATGTGTTTTAAGTTGAGTGGATGAATAAAAAGTATTTTATTAATGATTGATTGAAAATTTAAACAAGATATATATAGTTTTCACATTTTTAGCAAACTTTGGAATATGTCAGATAGACTGTAGGAAGCCTCTAAGCATCTGTATTTCTAGAGAGAGTAAGGAGTTAGTAGAAAGTTCTTATTGATAGAGATTATGCAAAACAAGTAATCACTCAGGCTTATGCTACTCAACAAATTTAGGAATATTATATGAAAGTAAAATTTTAGCATGTAGAAGTTTAAAGTTTAAGATATTTTTTTGTCAAGTTATTAACCGATTGAAGCGTGCAATTTCAATAATCATAATATTATTCCCCCACCAGGTTTTCTTTCAAGAGCACAAACAAAAAGTAATCACAAAGATAAATTTTGGCTTACAGAATCGTCAAGGGGTTTTTCAAAGCTAATCCTGCAGATAATTTGTAAAAACTGCTATTAAGGGCTGAAGTTGTCATATAGGAAGAAAATGTCCCCGATTGTGATATCCTAGCGTTAGTTTCTGAATGTGGCTTTCACTACTGTTAAAGCTGGCAGTAGAGTATTTACAAAGTCAGTCCTTTAGGAAAGCAATCTGTATGATTTTCGTTCAATTGTCTCAGAACTCTTGCATTCTGAAGTGAAGGTTTCCTAACGTAACGACATTGGGAGCGATTTATTCCAGGTCATCAGACTTGTCCCTGCGCTGCAATAGTTTGCTTTATTTTACACACTTTTTCAACTAATCTTAAACTTGCAGTCCCAATCAAACACCTGGGTGCAGGAAAAGGTAACATTGCCAAACTGAGCTTTGAACCTAGTAAAATAATTTCTCAAATGTTGCTTTTTTCGAGTCATTTAATGCCATAATTTCTTTAAAAATGTATTATAATTAATTATGAAAAGCACAAAGGAAACTGTAATATTAGAGAGAAAATCAGTTCCCTCCTCATATGACATCAACTTTTATTACCACTCTGTATCAGCTTGCTCAAGTCTGCCTTAGAAGACAAGTCCACTTGCTTTTAAAAATAAGAAATTATATCTAAAACTAAAATATAACACTGAAACACTGAATAAAAATGTTATTATATTTAATAATTTGTAATAATTCAACTGGCCCCAGTTTCTGTTATGAATAAGAATCAGGAAATCGGAAAATTTTGTCGTCAATCAGATAAATATTTTATAAAAACTGTAAAATGAACTAAAACACTTGTAAATATTTAAAAACTTGCCTATAATAGCACTTACTTATATTTGTTGAGGACAGCCTTTTCGGGAGATGTGTCAACTCAGACTGTAACTGATCTCAAGGTTTTCGTAGGTTAGGGTATTAGGGTGGGGTGAGATATTATAGTGGTGTGGGTGTACTTTGTGAGTGTTAGGAGTTATGATGTCAAAAAGTGTGTGTGAGTTATAATGTAATTATGTATTAAGTATGTGTGTAGGGTGAAGTTTGAAGTGTCTGTATATTTCGTATTGTCCGGTTGTGTAACGTTGGTTATTTCTGTGTTGATTATGAAGAATTTGTAGGTTAGATGTTATGTTTATGTAGTCATGTTTTGTGGATTTGAAATGATCGGAGAAGTTTGATTGGTAATTATTATTTGTTAGTGCGTTTATATGTTCTTTGTAGCGTGTGTAAAAAGACCTCCCTGTCTGGCCTATGTAAAATGGATACAAACTAATGGGCAAACTAATGGATACAACACAACAATGATTGACAAATTATACAACTGCCTAAAAACAAACTCAATAACCCAAATACAAACAGACAACACGACAATCCCATAAAAATACTTATTAATACCATACAGATACCCCAAAACCCACAATCTAACCAATACACTAGGAAAATACAACTACAAAATAGCCTACTCCACACACATCACTCTCAATAAACAATTTAAACCCAACAACACAATCAATGACATTTACAACGCCGCTGGAGTTTACAAACTAACTTGCAGTTTGTGCCCCAGTTTTTAGGGGCACTGATGAAGATCGCCCAATAGCGATCAAAAACGTTCTGTCTCAGTAAGTTTTAACAAATTTACAAAATTTAAAGTTCGGATAGTCATAAACTATTGTTTAAGTGATTATTAGGAATCACCGAACTTAATGGACTACAAAATTCAAGAACTTATTATAAAATGTGTAAACAGTAGAGGAAAGAAAACAATTATTTTCACTGAAAAAAGTGGTTTGAATATTATTTAATTTGTTTAAAATAAAAATGTAATAAACATATGATAGTCTGGTATTTAATTCTAGTTAAAAAGGACAAAAATATAATACTAACTTGTTCTTGTGAAACGGATGATAGGTTTGTAAAGAATACTTCAGAAAGAGGGCCTCCTAGGTTTTTCCTTATAGCACTACACATTGGAAACGTTTTGTTTGGAGCTAATTTTCTCTTGTGATCTCTATTTCCACCTGAAACTAGTTTAAAAGAGAACAGTATTTTTATTACACTTTGGGCATCAACTTGGCAAAAAAGCCACTACTTATTGATATTTTTCAGCACTAAGTCAGTGCATTGTTCAATGATGTGAATCACAGACAAGACTGTTGTTCAGGTGTGTTGTGTTGGTATGAGTCTATGGTGTATTGGTGTTCTGTGGTGTGTTATTGTTCACAAAGTAGTTGTTAATTATGTGTTCAAATACAGTATTTGATTGTGAGTGTGTTTTCTTCTTTAGAATGTGTTGTGGATAGTTTTTGTGGTGTTTGTATATCTTGTAGTTTTCTGTTGTGTTTAGTTTGTTACTTTTTTATGTAGTGTAGGATTTTTAGGTGGTAACTATATTGGTGTGTGAGAGAACTTTTATATGTATATATCTATTTTTGGCATATAACTATTTTCACTAAACACTTGTAAATATTTACAAACTTGCCTATAGTAGCACTTACTTATATTTGTTGAGGACGGCGGTTTCGGTAGATGTGTCCCAACAAATATAAGTAAGTGCTACTATAGGCAAGTTTGTAAATATTTACAAGTGTTTTAGTAAAACTAATATCTCATGTGAAGATGAAATCAACAAATATAAATATTTCTATATTTTCCGATGTATTTCAAGAAAATTGGCACCAATTATACCTTTTAAACCTCAAAAAGTAAGAATAACATTTGAAAATAAAGAATTAAGCCCATATATTTAGGAATATTACATACAATGAGACAAAATCCAAAAGTATTGAGTAATTAAATGATAAACTAAAGCTAATCTTTAAAAACAATATCTCGAATCCCATATTTATTTTGCTTCAATAAATAATGTTAAAATTGATTTACATATAAAAATTAAAATAAAATTTGAAAATTATCCATCTTTTGCTTTTAATTATAAGTTAATAAATATGAATGAGAAATTAATTTAAATACATTACCTAACCAGGTGTACGTAGACATTTTGTGGTAAGGTATGCTTGACATTGTGAATGTTTAATGTGATATTATAGATAATTTATTTTTCTGATTTTGACTGCAATATACAATATTTGGAAAAACAATGATCTGTTGACAAATTTTTATTGTAACCATGGAAAATTTGAAATGAAATATAAAACATCAAAATAAAAATAGTAAATTACACTTTTTTTCTATTAATTTGGCAAAAAACCACTACTTACTGATTTATTCAGCATGGTGGTTTTTTGCCAAGTTAATACAAAAAAAGTGTAATTTATACAAAAACTTCAAAATGTACAACACAAAATACTGCAAGTTTTAAAAACAGTAAGTTTGAAAAGCAAAGATTTTTGTGTACAGATAACTTGAAATATTTGTTATTTAACATAAAATAAACAATAACAAAACATTAATTGAAACACAAGTTCATTGTTTGTCAAAGTAGAAAGGGTTTAAGTCAGTGGTGTGATTTTCATCAGAGTAATTTTGCTGCTTTTATACTTTTTTGGGGGAGGGTTCAAATTAACACCCTGACCTCATAATCTTTAAAACCAGACAGGATATGGGAGTCAAAACGTCAACACTAGCAGTTATACAAATACCGTGGTTAAAGCACATTGTATGGGACCAACTCTCCCCTAACTGGCAGGGCACTTACTGCTGCTTGGGTTGAGTTGGTTGGTCCTCGTCATGCCCTTGGATAGTTGTGAAATCTTGTGCGACATGAGCAATATTCCCAGTGAACTGAACGCCAACATTAGCTTTCCTTGTGAAAGTCCCACGCAAACAATGCTAAACCTTGCAAACGGTCCTCTTCAGGACTCCAGAGGTGCCACGCTAACAGCAAGACAAGAACATCCTGACAGATTAAAAGTCATTTTTTGGAATATTCGGGGACAAAGTATTAAACCAATACGCCGTCATTTTAATATTGACACAAATCTCGTAATGAGGCTGAGAGGAGAGGAGTTTTTTTAAAAGAATTGAACTATGGTTCCCATCAAGAACTTTCGCAGACACTTTTATTTGCGATGCCAAAAGGAAAGCTAAACCGCTTAAAGGGCACGTTTCAGTGGGTAATACTTATCGAGAGCGGAAACTAAAAATAACACATAATGAGGATTTATTAGTTGACAAAGACATTGGAAAAATTGGCATAATGCACTGGAATGCGAGATCACTGAAGAGAAAAGCTGATGAGCTAAAGAAAGTAATGGAGGAAAATAAAATAAAAATAGCTTGTATCCAGGAGTCCTCCCTTCATCAAAATCAAAAGTACCACCTTCGCTTTAAAGGTTACCAAATGTTTAATGTCTCCAGAGAAAAACGTAGGGGAGGTGGTTTAGTTACATTGATCCATGAGACACTCTCAGTGGAAAATGAAGAAACTATTGTAAGAGATGAAATTTAGTTAGCCACATATAAGATAAAAGTAAGCAATGGCATCGCCTTCACCCTCGTTAATGTTTATATACCGAATCAGGGAATTAATGAAGAAGATCTTAACGTCTTACAGATCAATGATAAGAATGTGTTATTGGTGGGTGACTTCAGTAGCAAACACCGTAGTTGGAACAAAGGCCCAGCTAATCAAAACGGTCAAATTCTCTTCAAGTAGTTGCTAAACAATAACCAGGTACTAGCAAATAAAAAGTCGGCTTCACCTGGTAGTTTGAGTACGTTAGACTTGACTATTTCATCTCCAGCAATAATGAACAAATTAAATTTGCATATAGGCCAAGACTTAGAAAGTGATCATTTCCCGGTATTCTTCGAAATTGATGAGGGAAGCAAAACAGTTACCAACAATACGATTGTCCACCATAAATACAAACATTCAAAAGCTATCTGGACCCTTTTTGAAAAAGAAACTCAAATTGTCTCATTAATGGAAAATGGAACTTCAGAAATCATTGAATCGATTCTTGTGAGCGCAGCTGAAAATCCATCCCGAAAAAATCCCAGAATGGAAAGAAAAAATATATGAACGGCTGGTGGAGTCAAGAAATCCAAGAATTGAGAAAAAAAAGAATTTCAGCCAGGAAGAAATGGAAATATTCCAGGTCATCACACGACAGGATTCTATACAATAAATGTAACGCTACCCTACGCAAAGCCATCATCGAAGCGAAGCGAAAATCATGGAAAAGTTTTGTTGGTTCAATGAACGGGAACACACCATCAAGCAGAGTCTGGAAACGCTTCCGTGCAACAAACGGTCAATGCTCTCAGAAAATTATCTCTATTAGAAAATGGAGACTTATTGACGGATGACAAATTAAAAGCCGAAGAATTTGCTAAACATTGCTCAGAAAAAGCAGAGCGAAGAATTGCCTGGCCGAAGGCTCTTACTCCTTTCGAACAAGATGCTATCGCACTGTTCGAAGGAAATAAAAGTAAAAACGCTTCAGCTTTTCAACTCTATCTGGAGAAGTGGGAAGATCCCTTAAAAATGGAAAACAGCGAAAATCATCCCCCTCTTAAAACCGGGGAAGGATGGAAAAAATATTATCTCGTATCAGCCGATAGCGTTAACATCTTCTTGGGGAAGTTGATGGAGAGTTTGGTTATTAAGAAATTATTTTGGAGGCTGGAACATGAAGAAATGCTGAGAAACCAACAATTTGGCTTCAGACGGCACAGGAGCACAACTGACGCACTCTTATATTTCACTAATAAGATTTACGAAGGGTTCGACCACAAAATGAGCACAATGGTCGCTATGGTGGACTTAGAGGCAGCATTCGATAAAGTTCCACATTCAACCACCATCTTACAATGCATGAAGCTCGGAATACAAGGTAAAATGTTGCAATTCATATGGAATTTTTTACAAAGTCATCTGATAACAGCATCAGTAAATGGCTCACTATCTTCATTGTTCCTAAACGAGAACGGCATTCCTCAAGGAGGAATAATTTGCCCCAACCTATTTAATATCGCCCTCAACGACATGGCGGACGAATTTCCACCTGAGTTAGATAGTATGAGTTCTGCCGACGATATAACAATCTGAGTCACATCCACTGATCATTTAAAATCATGTGAAATCCTTCAGTCCTCACGGGATAAATTCACTAATTGGTGTTCTAAATGGTCTCTAACTATATCGGCGGAAAAGACCGATTGCACTTTTTTCACCCGTTGAAATAAATTGGGATCTTTCGCTCCCGAACTCAAAATACTTGGCAAGCGATTGAAATATAATAAGTCCCCTAAACTACTAGGGATCCTTTTGGATCCGAAACTGTGATGGGGTAGTCATAGGGAGTATGTTATGGAAAAGTGTGTATCAAGACTTAATGCTCTCAAAGTCGTGGCCAGCCGCGATTGGGGGGCCGATACAAATACTCTAAAGGTGTTTTATATTGCTTTCTTGAGATCTAAGGCAACCTATGCATGTGAAGTGTGGGGCTCGATGGTGAGGTCTCACTTTAAAAGACTGCAAACTCTACAATCAGCTGCAATCCGGTTATGCTTGGGGTGCACCAAAACCACCTCTATAGCAGCCGTGGAGATTGAATTGGGAGTTGAACCTATTGGACTCTTTATCGATAAAAAAATATGGACCAAATATTTGTCAATAAAGGATTTTACGCCAATCCACCCATTAAGTAACATGGTGTCATATGATTCCAACATAAAGCAGTCATTCAGCTATAAAATTAATTAACTGTCCACCAAAATGCCTTGTTTTGTCCCTGTGAAAATTCCGACTTACTATATAGAGCCCCCGAGTAGATGGCCCGAGATAAACATTGCACTTAACCTGCCATACGAGGTGAGCAAGAAAGATCTTGTACAACTATTAAAAATAATAACATTAAACATGATTCAATTTCAATACAAAAGCCACATAAAAATATTCACAGTTGGCTCGCTCGACCAGGAGCTGCATCGGGGGTAGGCTACTACAATGAATCGAATGGAGACTATTTTTACATCCCAGCCAATTCCGATTCCAGCATGGATACTGAGCTTTTGGCTATAAGTGCAGCCCTGACTAGCTGTGTGCATTTAAAGGACAATTAAAAAATATGCATCCTGTCGGATTCGAAAGCTGCCCTTCAGTCATTGTTAAGTAATTCTACAAGTTCATACTCGTTTCGAATATCAGAAATAAGAAGAACCATCCTAGAACTAGTGGATTACGGGAAAGAATTAACTCCTCAATTGGTACCTGCCCATTGCGGAGTACCCGGAAATGAAAAAGCTGACAAAATTGCGAAAATAGCCTCAACCATGGGACCTATAGATGAAGGCAAACACTTCCTGCTACATTGCAAAAGTGTAAGTAGGGAAGTTTTCCGAAAACTTTGGTGTGAAAATTGGGAAAAAGAATCTACTGTTCGACACCTTTACCAGCTCCAACGAGAACCACCAGTCGAAGGTAAATATAGGGAAGTAGCACGATTAAAAGCATCTTTTGTTGCCAGAGCAAGAACCATCTGGTGACACAGGAATACTTATTTCGTTTTAATATCACAGAGTCTCCGTTGCACTCTGTGGTGTGGAGAGCGAAACAATTGAACACATCCTGCTGAACTGCCCTTACCCATTACCTACAAGAGACATCCTCAGACCAATTGTGACAAAATAACGAGATATTCTAGTCAAGAAGAACCTGTGGGCCATAGCATCATATATATATATATATATATATATATATATATATATATATATATATATATATAAATAAATAAATAAATAAATATATATATATATATATATATATATATATATATATATATATATATATATATCGTGGACATTGGGCCATCGGCTACAGTTGAGCTGGACGCCTGGACAAAGCAGTAAGTACTTGCTGCAATTTTATTAGATGGCTTTTTCAGAAAATGTTTACCAATTTTTTTCTACTTCAACTATAACTAACATCTTGGTTTTTATGGATGGGCCAGAGTGAGAAAACTATGTGTGATGTTTCAGAGGTACTTAAGTTTTGTAGACTGTGTAAAATGTAGTGTAATTGAACAGTTGTGTTATTCATATCATTGACGTTCGAGCAAAATGTTGTATGTAAGAAAGTGTACTTTTCAGGAAACGACAAAAATCTTAATTACTTTTAATATAAAATATCCATTAAGTTAACAATAAAAAAACTTATGTTAAATAATATGTTGGAGATGCTAAAGGACAGGTCAATTCTATATTACAATATAATATACCCTTTTTTAACAATACAATATAGCCTAATTGGAAATTCTAACATTAAACATTTTGCACATAGGGTAACGCTATGTAGCTCATTAACTTACATGCGTCTAGCGAGTTCGAACCCACTGCAGTAAGCTGAACGTTTAATATTCTACAAAGATTACATCATTAGTTTTGGAACATTAATTATATTAAATGTTCACAATATTCTGTAATTTAAATAACACACATTTCATGACAAATACAGTGGATGCAAACTGTGTCGAGCCTAAAGAAAGGGGCAGAGTGCAGTAATATATATCATGATTGGAGAATAAAGTCGTACAGCAGAGACGAGAGCAGATTGTTCTGAAGCTATCACAAGTTGTCATGGCAACAGTAATGTAGTTATATCTTTCTGGTGATCGCTTCTACATTTTGATTCAATTACTTGCAACATCCCCTAATGAAAGCACAATATCTTAGTTGAAAGGGAATGGAATTGCTAAACTTTAAAAATTAGCTTCTAAGGGATGTTTAGGGAAGGGGGGGGGGTTAAGAATCTCTTTCCTCATTTTTGTTACACATTTTAATAAATTTTAATTAAGATGAACTCAAAATCATAAACTAAAGTAGAGTTTATTATTATTAAAAAAATAATGTAATTTTATAAAAAGTAATTATTTTTTCCTTTTGTTTATTAAAATTTGTAGCTTATCTTAACAACTTATGTAGGATAAGTTGTTGGCTACTATTGTTTAGTGTACTCAAATATATAATTTTGTTATATTACCCAAGTAAAGTGTTGGTTTTCTAAAAACTCAAAAGTGAAACTGAAACTTTGTTTTTGATTTTGGAATAGAGTTGGCCCACAAAATAGATCCTACACTCGGCATTACAACGTATGGTACAGCTTGTTGCCTCGATGCTCACTTGGATAGTTAAAATAGAACAAGTTGGCCTACTTGTTCTTTGCGAGTTGCTCCTAAGGAGAAAATCCCATAGCTGGGAAACAAGCCAGGAAGGGAGGTCGCATCGGATCATGCCTCCTATATAAATACAGGTGGAAGTCTCTTCTCGTGTGCCGGTGATAATAGCTGCAAAGCACAACTGGCAATATTTCCAAAATACTGTATATACATTCGGAACCGAGCGGAAGTTACAACAACAGGATACCAGCCTGCCGGCGCATGCGCATGAGTGACTCTGTCCAACGCGCATACAGTTCACATAGTAATTCTACTACATACAACATACAATATAATGCATCAATAGTGTGGGAAAGGCGATATAAGTTCCTCTTTCTATACAAACAACCGCCACGTACCCATCTGTCAAAAGAGACTATTCTTAACGTGTAACACATAGGCTAATATAATAGCGATTCTTTCACGTGGTATTATGTATAATTATAGAGCGGAAACATAATTTGGAGAAATATTAGTGTATAAAAGTGTACACATTAAACGTTGTACTGAAATAATAATACAGAGCCCGCTTCCGTTCATTACAGATGCATAATTAATATATATATATATATATATATATATATATATATATATATATATATATATATATGATGATGATGATGATGATGAAGAATACTGTTCCGTTTGCACCCAAAGGAACTGTTCAGAACGGAAAAGTTGCCGATTTGAGACTCAATAAATATATATTGTTAAGAAAGTTGAGCGAGTGATCTTTAACTCTAGAAGTGTCAAGTATGAATGGAGCCAGTTTCCGCCGTTGCCATGGCGACCTAATGCGCCCACTCGAGTGTGTCTAACAGTGGATACAGCTCTGTGCATTTGGCATTTTATCGGTCTTGAGGAAATTGCTTTTCGCCTTTGTTAGCGATACGGATTAATACACATTAAACATTTGAAATTATCGTAGATGCTGAAATTGTGCAAGAATTGGAAATATTTATGTTCAATCGGCTTTTTTTAGCTACTTTTGAATTTTAACTTTTAACCTCGTTAAACTTGCATTAACATTTATTAAATAACAGAAGACTATAAATTCGATGTTATGTATATATACTCGATGTATGTTTATCCGTGAGGAATAACAAATATTTAACTTAGCTCTTAATTTTGTTAAAGACATGGCCATTATAAATTTTAAAAATTACGTTTTTTGATGTGTCCAATATCTGGAGATAGATATTTATTTGGTTTATCCTAACACTCATAAGTTAGAAATGTATAACTTAGATAACAAAATATTTTCATCGTGTAAATTTAGGATAATTGTATGGATTATTTATTATTTTAATGGTTTACAATGTATGTTCGGTGTAAGACTGTTGATTGAAATTATAATTTCGGTGCAAACACCGTTACCTGGCGAAAACCAACGTGCATCCGGTAGCAAGGAAGGCCAGTGCGGCTGCATGTAACGAGTAGAGGTTGAGTCATGGAGACAACCAACGTGCATCCGGTAGCAAGGAAGGCCAGTGCGGCTGCATGTAACGAGTACAGGGTGAGTCATGGAGACAACGAACGTGCATCCGGTAGCAAGGACGGCCAGTGCGGCTGCATGTAACGAGTACAGGGTGAGTCATGGAGACAATCAACGTGCATCCGGTAGCAAGGAAGGCCAGTGCAGCTGCATGTAACGAGTACAGGGTGAGTCATGGAGACAACGAACGTGCATCCGGTAGCAAGGAAGGCCAGTGCGGCTGCATGTAACGAGTACAGGGTGAGTCATGGAGACAATCAACGTGCATCCGGTAGCAAGGAAGGCCAGTGCAGCTGCATGTAACGAGTACAGGGTGAGTCATGGAGACAACCAACGTGCATCCGGTAGCAAGGAAGGCCAGTGCGGCTGCATGTAACGAGTACAGGGTGAGTCATAGAGACAATCAACGTGTATCCGGTAGCAAGGAAGGCCAGTGCGGCTGCATGTAACGAGTACAGGGTGAGTCATGGAGACAAACAACGTGCATCCGGTAGCAAGGAAGGCCAGTGCAGCTGCATGTAACGAGTACAGGGTGAGTCATAGAGACAATCAACGTGTATCCGGTAACAAGGAAGGCCAGTGCGGCTGCATGTAACGAGTACAGGGTGAGTCATGGAGACAATCAACGTGCATCCGGTAGCAAGGAAGGCCAGTGCAGCTGCATGTAACGAGTACAGGGTCAGTCATGGAGACCACCAACGTGCATCCGGTAGCAAGGAAGGCCAGTGCGGCTGCATGTAACGAGTACAGGGTGAGTCATGGAGACAACGAACGTGCATCCGGTAGCAAGGACGGCCAGTGCGGCTGTATGTAACGAGTACAGGGTGAGTCATGGAGACAATCAACGTGCATCCGGTAGCAAGGAAGGCCAGTGCAGCTGCATGTAACGAGTACAGGGTGAGTCATGGAGACAACGAACGTGCATCCGGTAGTAAGGAAGGCCAGTGCGGCTGCATGTAACGAGTACAGGGTGAGTCATGGAGACAATCAACGTGCATCCGGTAGCAAGGAAGGCCAGTGCAGCTGCATGTAACGAGTACAGGGTGAGTCATGGAGACAACCAACGTGCATCCGGTAGCAAGGAAGGCCAGTGCGGCTGCATGTAACGAGTACAGGGTGAGTCATAGAGACAATCAACGTGTATCCGGTAGCAAGGAAGGCTAGTGCGGCAGCATGTAACAAGTATAGGGTGAGTCATGGAGACAATCAACGTGCATCCGGTAGCAAGGAAGGCCAGAGCGGCTGCATGCAACAAGTAGAGGGTGAGTCATGGAGACAATAAACGTGCATCCGGTAGCAAGGAAGGCCATAGCGGCTGCATGCAACAAGTAGAGGGTGAGTCATGGAGACAATCAACGTGCATCCGGTAACAAGGAAGGCCAGTGCAGCTGCATGTAACGAGTACAGGTTGAGTTATGGCGACAATCAGTGAATATCCGGTTGCAAGGAAGGCCAATGCGGTTGCATGTAACGAGTACAGGGTGATTTATGGCGACAACCAACGTACATCCGGTATCAAGGAAGGCCAATGCGGTTGTATTTAACGAGCACAGGGTGATTCATTGCGACAATGAACGTACATCCGGTATCAAAGAAGGCCAATGCGGTTGTATTTAACAAGCACAGGGTGATTCATGGCGACAATCAACGTACATCCGGTATCAAAGAAGGCCAATGCGGTTGTATTTAACGAGCACAGGGTGATTCATGGCGTCAATCAACGTACATCCGGTATCAAGGAAGGCCAATGTGGTTGCATGTAACGAGTACAGGGTGATTCATGGCGACAACCAACGTATATCCGGTAGCAAGGAAGACCCATGCGGTTGCATGTAACGATTACAGGGTGATTCATGGCAACAACCAACGTACATCCGGTAGCAAGGAAGACCAATGCGGTTGCATGTAACGAGTACAGGGTGATTCATGGCGACAATCAACGTACATCCGGTAGCAAGGAAGACCCATGCGGTTGCATGTAACGATTACAGGGTGATTCATGGCAACAACCAACGTACATCCGGTAGCAAGGAAGACCAATGCGGTTGCATGTAACGAGTACAGGGTGATTCATGGCGACAATCAACGTACATCCTGTATCAAGGAAGGCCAATGCGGTTGTATTTAACGAGAACAGGGTGATTCATGGCGACAATCAACGTGCATCCGGTAGCAAGGAAGGCCAGTGCGGTTGCATGTAACGAGTACAGGGTGATTCATGGCGACAATCAACGTACATCCGGTAGCAAGGAAGACCAATGCGGTTGCATGTAACGAGTACACGGTGATTCATGGCGACAATCAACGTACATCCGGTATCAAGGAAGGCCAATGCGGTTGCATGTAACGAGTACACGGTGATTCAAGGCGACAATCAACGTACATCCGGTATCAAGGAAGGCCAATGCGGTTGTATTTAACGAGCACAGGGTGATTCATGGCGACAATCAACGTACATCCGGTATCAAGGATGGCCAATGTGGTTGCATGTAACGAGTACAGGGTGTTTCATGGCGACAACCAACGTACATCCGGTATCAAGGAAGGCCAATGCGGTTGCATGTAACGATTACAGGGTGATTCATGGCGACAATCAACGTACATCCGGTATCAAGGAAGGCCAATGCTTTTGCATGTAACGAGTACAGTGTGGGAGATGGCGCCAATCAACGTGCATCCGGTATCAAAGAAGGAAATTATGTCGTTGCATGTAACCAGTTCAAGGTGAGTCATGGTGACAATCAACGTACATCCGGTATCAAGGAAGGCTAATGCGGTTGCATGTAACGAGTACAGTGTGGGAAATGGCGCCAATCAACGTGCATCCGGTATCAAAGAAGGAAATTGTGTCGTTGCATGTAACCAGTACAAGGTGAGTCATGGTGACAATGAACGTAGGCCTACATCCGGCATCAAAGAAGGAATTGTGTTTATGCATGTAACCAATAGAGTGTGAGTTATGGCGGCAGTCAATGTACATCCGGTAGGAAAGACAGTCAATGCGATTGCATGTAAGGAATACAGGGTGAGTCATGGTGACAATCAACGTACATCCGGTATCAAGGAAGGCCAATGCGGTTGCATGTAACGAGTACAGTGTGCGAGATGGCGCCAATCAACGTGCATCCGGTATCAAAGAAGGAAATTGTGTCGTTGCATGTAACCAGTACAAGGTGAGTCATGGTGACAATGAACGTAGGCCTACATCCGGCATCAAAGAAGGAATTGTGTTTATGCATGTAACCAATAGAGTGTGAGTTATGGCGGCAGTCAATGTACATCCGGTAGGAAAGACAGTCAATGCGATTGCATGTAAGAAACACAGGGTGAGTCATGGTGACAATCAATGTACATCCGGTATTAAAGAAGGCTAATGCGTGTTGCATATAACTAGTACAGGGTAAGTCATGGATACAATCAACTTACATCCGGTAGAGAAGAAGGCCAACACGGTTGCATGTAATTTTTACAGGGTGAGTCATGGCGACAATAGACGTGCATCTGGTATCAAGGAAGGCCAATACGGTTGCATGTAACTATTACAGGGTGAGTCATGGCGCCAATCAACGTACATCTGGTATCAAAGAAGGCCAATGGGGTTGTATGTAACGAGTACAGTGTGAGAGATGGCGCCAATCCACGTATATCTGGTAGCAAAGAAGGCCAATGCGGTTGTATGTAACGAGTACAGTGTGAGAGATAGCGCCAATCAACGTATATCTGGTAGCAAAGAAGGCCAATGGGGTTGTATGTAACGAGTACAGTGTGAGAGATGGCGCCAATCCACGTATATCTGGTAGCAAAGAAGGCCAATGGGGTTGTATGTAACGAGTACAGTGTGAGAGATGGCGCCAATCCACGTATATCTGGTAGCAAAGAAGGCCAATGCGGTTGTATGTAACGAGTACAGTGTGAGAGATAGCGCCAATCAACGTATATCTGGTAGCAAAGAAGGCCAATGCGATTGTATGTAACGAGTACAGTGTGAGAGATAGCGCCAATCAACGTATATCTGGTAGCAAAGAAGGCCAATGCGGTTGTATGTAACGAGTACAGTGTGAGAGATAGCGCCAATCAACGTATATCTGGTAGCAAAGAAGGCCAATTCGGTTGGATGTAACGAGTAGAGGGTGAGTCATGGAGATAATCAACGTGCATCTGGTAGCAATGAAGGCCAGTGCGGCTGCATGTAACGAGTACAGGGTGAGTCATGGAGACAATCAACGTACATCCTTTTATCAAAGAAAACCAATGCGGTTGTATATAATGAGTACAGGATGAGTCATGGTGACAATCAACGTGCATCCGGTAGCAAAGAAGGCCAATTCTGTTGGATGTAAGGAGTACAGGGTGAATCATGTGTTTTAGTGTCGAATATATTTTTTAAAAATGGAACAGACTCAATCCGAAATGGTAACGAATGATGACATCTTCCTCCACTTTAATAGAGAGAAGGTAAATTTCAAGTCACGCAATCATTATGTCTTTCCTATAGGGAGGGGTGTGGACTAGCTGAACCTATTAGAGGGCTCTGGCGTCCCTCGTGGCTCCCCAGTCTAACATAACACTACTAATGACACTCGCTCCCCTACTACACAAGTTTAAAACCTTTCAATGCCTTTTATACAGGCCAATGTGTTTTTTAAAATTAAAACTAGTAGGATGGTGCATTATTTTATGATTGATATTCGAACAATTGTCGCCTGTAAAGAGCCAAGTATCTAACGAGCCTAATCCTTGCTACGCTCGTCGTCTCTAAATCTCAACGCCAAAGTAAGTACTTGGAATGAGGTGGACTGCATCAATGAAGTCAGTTTCCGCCAGTTGCCATGGCAACGTAATTTAACCACTCAAGTGTTTTAACAATGAAACGTTTCGTCTCTCTCTCTCTTTCTCTTTATCCCCGGATCATGTTCCCAAGTCTCACATTGCGAGAACTAAACGCTATTTCAATGTTTTCAAAAGTAATTAATGTGCATAAATGTAAAAACTATAAATGTGCAGTTGTTAAGACAAGCAACTAAAAACTAAAACTCTACTAATGTGTTAACCAAGACCCTTTCTGGTCTGATGCATATAAGCCACCTTTTTATTGCATTTTCTTCGCCTTCGTTGAGTTATTAGGTGGTACGTTGTGCTATCCTACTAGATGGTAGGTTGTGCTACTAGGGGTAGGCTCTCCTACTAGATGGTAGGTTGTGTTACTAGTGGTAGGCTCTCCTACTAGATGGTAGGTTGTGCTACTAGATGGTAGGTTGTGCTACTAGGGGTAGGCCTAGGCTCTCCTACTAGATGGTAGGTTGTGCTACTAGGTAGTAGGTTGTGCTACTAGGTAGTAGGTTGTGCTACTAGGGGTAGGCTCTCCTACTAGATGGTAGGTTGTGTTACTAGAGGTAGGCTATCCTACTAGATGGTAGGTTGTGCTACTAGATGGTAGGTTGTGTTACTAGAGGTAGGCTTTCCTACTAGATGGTAGGTTGTGCTACCAGGTGGTAGGTTGTGCTACTAGGTGGTAGGTTGTACTACTAGATGGTAGGTTGTGTTACTAGAGGTAGGCTCTCCTACTAGATGGTAGGTTGTGCTACCAGGTGGTAGGTTGTGCTACTAGATGGTAGGTTGTGTTACTACTAGAGGTAGGCTCTCCTACTAGATGGTAGGTTCTGCTACAAGGTGGTAGGTTCTGCTACTAGGTGGTAGGTTGTGCTACTAGAGGTAGGATATCCTACTAAATGGTAGGTTGTGCTACTAGGTGGTAGGTTGTGCTACCAGGTGGTAGGTTGTGCTACTAGAGGTAGGCTCTCGTACTAGATGGTAGGTTGTGCTACCAGGTGGTAGGTTGTGCTACTAGATGGTAGGTTGTGTCACTAGGGGTTGGCTCTCCTACTAGATGGTAGGTTCTGCTACTAGAGGTAGGATATCCTACTAAATGGTAGGTTGTGCTACTAGGTGGTAGGTTGTGGTACTAAGGGTAGGATGTTCTACTAGATGGTAGGTTGTGCTACTAAATGGTAGGTTGTGTTACTAAGGGTAGGATTTCCTACTAAATGGTAGGTTGTGCTACTAGGGGTAGGATGTACTACTAAATGGTAGGTTGTGCTACTAGGTGGTAGGTTTTGCTACAATGTGGTAAGTTGTGGTACTAGGTGGTGAGGTGTGCTAATATGTGGTGAATTGTGATAATAGGCGGTAGAGTCATATTAGGTGGTAAGTTGTGCTATTATGTGGTAGAATGTGATAATAGGTGGTAGACTGAACTACGCTGTTATGTGGTAGGTTGTGCTATTATACTTTGATTTGAAGTAGAATAGGAATGGGTCTGTGGCAGGGTAGGGATGCGGTGTAGTCAGTTCGAACGCTGTGATTCTCAACCCGCAATCGCCAGCGGCAGAACGAAGCAAGCTACAGTACTAGTAAATTACTCCACCACAGCTACGATGAAACTGAGCGACGAACGGAATTTTAACGTCGAATTGGCAACAAGGCTTACCCGCGCAACAAGATGTGAACTTACTATTCGCTGAGATGGTATTATACCCCACTCTCTCTGGCCAATTTCACCTACGTAGAATCCTATTCTGCTTTAAATCAAACTATAGGCGTTATATTGTATTATTAGGCAACATTAGGTTGTGCTATTAGGGGATAAGTTGTTCTTTAGGTAGTAGGAAATGCTACTAGGTGATAAGTTGTGATACCAGGTGGTTGGTTGTACTACTAGGTGGTAAGTTGGGCTATTAGATTGTGGATTGACCTTATAGATCATAGGTTGTGCTACTAGGTTTTAGGATGTGCTTCTAGGTGTTATGCTGGGCAACTAGGGGGTAGGTGTTGCTGGTGCGGGGTAGGTTTTGCTGGTACGCGGTAGGTTGTGATATTAGGTATTAGGATGTGCTTCTAGGTGTTATGCTGTAAAAACGAGGTGTAGATTGTGCTGGTACGGGGTAGGTTGTGTTATAAGTTGGTTATTGTTCTAGATTGTAGGTTATGGTATTACGTATTAGGTTGTGATTTCAGTTTCGTGATGTGATTGTGCCGATGCTGAGGTATAGCTTCGCGATGTGATCTTGTCGATACTTAGACATAGCTTTGTAGCTTTATGTTACAACTCCGTAAAGTGTAGGCAATGCAACGTCGTTGGGAAGCTTGACCAACGTGTACACTATAGCCAACTCCGTGATGTGTAGTCAATGCAACGTCGATGGGAAGCTTGGCCAACGTGTACACTGCAGCAAACTCCGTGGTGTGTAGGTAATGCAACGTCGATAGGAAGCTTGACCAACGTTTACACTGCAGCCAACTCCGTGGTGTGTAGGCAATGCAACGTCGATAGGAAGCTTGGCCAACGTGTACACTGCATCCAACTCCGTGATGTGTAAGCAAATGCAACGTAGTTGGGAAGCTTGACCAACGTGTACACTGCAGCCACCTCCGTGATGTGTAGGCAATGCAACGTCGTTGGGAAGCTTGACCAACTTGTACACTATAGCCAACTCCGTGGTGTGTAGGCAATGCAACGTCGATGGGAAGCTTGGCCTTCGTGTACACTGCAGCCATCTCCGTGGTGTGTAGGCAATGCAACGTCGATAGGAAGCTTGGCCAACGTGTACACTGTAGCCAACTCCGTGGTGTGTAGGCAATGCAACGTCAATGGGAGGCTTGGCCAACGTGTACACTATAGCCAACTCCGTGGTGTGTAGGCAATGCAACGTCGATGTAAAGCTTGGCCAACGTGTACACTGCAGCCTACTCGTGATGTGTAAGCAATTGCAACGTAGTTGGGAAGCCTGACCAACGTGTACACTGCAGCCAACTCCGTGGTGTGTAGGCAATTCAACGTCAATGTGAAGCTTGACCAACGTGTACACTGCAGCCAACTCCGTGATGTGTAAGCAAATGCAACGTAGTTGGGAAGCTTGACCAACGTGTACACTGCAGCCAACTCCGTGATGTGTAAGCAAATGCAACGTAGTTGGGAAGCTTGACCAACGTGTACACTGCAGCCAACTCCGTGATGTGTAGGCAATGCAACGTCGTTTGGAATATTGACCAACGTGTACACTGCAGCCAACTCCGTGATGTGTAGGCAATGCAACGTCGTTGGGAAGCTTGACCAACGTGTACACTGCAGCCAACTCCGTGATGTGTAGGCAATGCAACGTCGTTGGGAAACTTGACCAACGTGAATACTGCAGCAAACTCCGTGATGTGTAGGCAATGCAACGTCGATGGGAAGCTTGGCCAACGTTTACACTTCAGCCACCTCCGTGATGTGTAAGCAATTCAACGTAGTTGGAAATATTAAACAGGAATCGAGTCGGTTAATAAGCTTTTGAAACGTACAAGGTAAATTTAATATTTAAAGAATTTCCCCTTAAAGCACCCGGGATAGGGGAAACTTTTAGCGCGTGCGCGAGTGGGTCTTGTCATGAGCCGTGTTAGACCTAAATTTGTTTATAATGGAGCCTAACAACGTTGTATCATTTTGCCTGCAGACGGCAGGAAATATCCCCAACACGAAACTAATATTAACTTAAATCTAATCAATTCGAAGGGGGGAAATGGAAGCTGTAACCATGGCAACGGCTGCTCTTATATTTTGTTACAGAATTACGTCTGTGAATAATGGAACAAAGGAAGATAAAACGGCCACAGACGTCAGAACAGAGTTCATGAATCTTTTATTAAGGTCCAGTTAGAAACAAAACGCACTGGAATCAAATTGTTAGTTATTGCGCACAATAATATTACATATTTATTGTACTTAAATTAACGAAATATAATCCAAAATAGATACTTTTAACAATGTATAAACACTAGGTCTTTTGGAATGTGCACTGATCCTATTACTGTAACATTAACATTACGGTCAATAGGAAACCAAATTAAAGTTCACCATTAAAATTATATTATTAAAATGTTAATTCCCCATAGATGAGCCAGTCACTCTCACTATTGGTAACGGTTGCGTTTACAGTAAGAGAATGACTAGTTCTCCTTTAGCTCCAAGTTACAATGGAGTTTAATCCACCTTACATCTTGTGGGGGGGGGGGCAACGGCTTCATGCGGAAGCTTGACCTTAAAGAGTAGTAACCTGACTACATTTTTCCTCTTTTCAGAATCTTTTTCCTGTGTCGGAGGATTTCCGTAAAGTACAACTTCGACAAAAGTAGGGTTAAAACAAGAAATCAGTGTAATTTACGTATTTGTGGTTTCGTCGAATATTAAATCAATAATTAAATAATTCTTATATGGGAGAGAAACCTTTCACGAAAGGGGTAACGTATGCAATATAGTTATTTCGTCCCATTCGGTTAAAATAAGTGATAACAAATGATTTCATAAAACAGCTGATTTTATGTTATAGGTTATATGGTAGAACAGCTGCTTCAACGCATAGGTTGTGCTACCTTATTTATATTAATTGTAATTATTTATTGAAAAAAATAAACTAAATTTTTTTTTTGTTGACCTAAATAGGAATTACTTTTAAAAACATTTTACATACATTACCTTTTTTTAGACAAATCAGAGGCTGTTTTGCGTTATATTGTAACAACTATAATTTTCCTAATATAATATTTACTACTAAATTTCAACAACTAATATTTACTAGTAAATAGAAGAAGGAGGGGAGGGTAGCGCGTAAGGGAAGGGATATGAGTGATGATGCGCTGTACACGGCTCTTCCATTACGGAGCGAGTGCACTTATGTAAGCCTGGTGGGTTGGCATCAGCTGTTGCTGACGCGATATGATACCAGAGCATGAAACCATTGCAAATATCCTTCTATATAATCATCCTGTTATGGCGGCTCGGTTATTGAATCCTAACACAGCAGATTTACGTTACAGCCACAACTTGAAGATAATAAAGAACATTGGAATAATTTTGAAAGATTCGTACTAAAGTACGGAGAAAGCAATAGGTTAGGAAACCCTGAGTAACACACAAATCTTGTACGGCGTAGAAGGTAATACTGCGCACTTCGGTAAGGCCATAGGGTTATCAATATTTCCATGTTAATACAACATTCATGGTACATAACATATATGAGAATCTCAGTGAGTTGAACCATTCTATAACAAAAAAGTTTAAGGGGAAAACAAAGCGAGGAGAAATTTTAGTTTATTGTAACAAAAGTTAAACATATAGCTATTAATTAAAACTACACTTTGGTAACACTTGAAAAACTGTAAAAATTATTGTAGAATATAGTTTAAACAATTAAGTGTGCCACCAATCCAAGCTGGCCCCAAACCAATGTGTTAAATGTTTGGAAGACTGGGGGCGCCTCGTCATATAGCAGCTCTTTAGTTTTGTCCTTCTCGATTGCTTTCCATGTTCTCCCACACGTGAGATGCTATACAACTGGTGAAGGCAAAGTGTAAACCCCAGAACGTTCATGCGTTACTCGAAGAGTAAGCCTCGTACTGCGGTGGATTCCTTCACATATGCCAGGGAAGGCCGCTGGCAAAGCCAATGTCTTCCGAGTATATCCTCAGGAGGGGGAGCTGTGAGTCAAGATTCAGACTGCTTGGTATGGAATCGGGGAGGAACAAGTTGTCAGTGGTAAAGTTTACAAATAGCTCCTGAATGGTGAAAGTACTCCAGGCATGCTGTTTGTACTCTATTTTGTTTTCTGATTATAAAAGAATTGACCTTTTTGTGTTTTATATTTCAAGGTGTGGTCTCAAACTTCACTACTGTTGGAAATATTTCTGTACGTTACACTTGCCCGAACCCCTTCCCTAATATCGCAGCATCAAGCAGCACTGTGCCCCTTCCCCTTAAGGGCGTTACGTAATATGTATTAAGTCAGTAAAAATAAAACAAATATAGTATCGATAGCCTTGTTTTTGTTCTTAGAATTTATCAGTAGTTGAATTATTCAGAAAATTAAAAAAAAGCCAAAATAATGAAATGCGAAATGGTAACAATAATACAAAGAATTATAAAATAAAAGGTGGGCAATAATATTAGCATAAATATTCACAAGCAAGAGCGTAATTACAAGAACACTACTACCGAATTATAAGTTCCGCTCTGTCACGTTCGCTACTAGCCATTCTGCGCACTACGACTCTCGCTCTCCTCCCGCAGCGTCTTCAGAGGTGCTGCCTGACTCTACGCCCAACGTTAGCAAAACTTGTACATCTGTATGTATTGAAATCCCGTTTTACTAAGAGTCGGTCTGTATGAGTGTGTTTCTACACAGAATGAATAACTGTGCAGAATAACAGAAAACCAATGTTTTCAGAACTGCATTGATTCTTGCCCCTCTCACCCCGCGCTCCATCACTCGCCGCTCAAGGCCAGAGTGGGACCTATAGTGCGCCAGTTTTGGAGTGTAAGCAATAATAATAAGACAGTATCCATCTCACTAGCCGAGCTAATTACCAATAATCTTATCAATAAATTTATAAAAGGAACATTTTTTCTGTATATTGTTCTAATATAACAATTAAATTCTAGCTGTAGTAACATTAGTAATATTTTACAAATAAATCTGTAATTTCATTGTGAAAACACTATAAACTTTACAAATAAATCATTTACAAAAGTTTTATGTAGTTATTGTTTAATTAATAAATATGTTCATCTAGATAAAACTGGATAATTTTTTCGAAATAATCGGAATTGAATTTGAAACGGATGCATAATATGTAAATGAAAAGAAAACACCCAGCAAGAAGACAATTATGTCAATCGAAATAATATGTTAGATGAATTGTGAAAATCTGCTGTTCGAATTATCTGATGTATGATGAAAAGCCATGAGTTCTCTGACACTTTAGTCGTGACACTATTAAAGTTTTCAGTTAAAAAATTAAATTTGTGAGAAATATAGAAAATACGAGGTTTACAAACATAACTTGTTAGTCGCTATAACATTTACTTCCCATGTGTGGGAATATTCGATGAAAACGTTTTTAAAGTTTTATATCAGACAAACGCTTTAGAAGAAAGGTACGTCACAGATCTAAAGCTTAAGAATATTACGGACAGATCTTTTCCCCGAGGCAACCGGAACGCCGTAACTATGGCAACCGCAGGGATTTTATACTGATTGGCCAACCGTTTGGTTTAGCTTGATACTTGTGAATAATGCAAAGGTCTCTGGCAAGCTCCTGGAAATTTGAAGTTGACAAACTGTTTAATTATTTTTTACCTTTAGCACGAACTAAACGTACCTTTAAACGAAATGTTTATTGAGATGAAAAATTCTCTGCAGAGCAATAAACCAACTATAGTGCATTTCCAGCTTTTACACATCTAAGCGGTAAAGTTAATGATTATATGGAGTTTAAAGATTATTTTATCATGAAAATCTCTAGAAACTCACTAAATAGCCGGAGAGAAACCGATGCCACTTCTACAGCAATGTTCTTATGCCTCCACATCACATTGGAGCGCTGGGATCAACTACGAAATACTTTATTTCACTTCAAAGCCCTGTCATTTTTTTTCCAAATGATTACTTTTGTTTTGAATTATTTTATATATAATTCGTTGACAGCAGGTTTTGTTTGGTCCAGAATAAGACCTTTCCAGTGGGGATATCAATGCAGGAAGAATTCTCTCTGCACAAATTCGCTTCATTCCACCATATTTCTTACAATTTTACCTAGACATCTGACTTTCCAGGTCAGTTTGGTATGGGTTGAATCATGATGGACATACTATATGTATAACCTCTTTGAGCATATAGTAAATAGAAGTCAATAGGTTATGAAGGGGCTTGAATGTCGTGGTAAATACGTCCTAAAGGGCCCTGATTGTCGAGGTATGTAAATTTTGAAGGGCCCTGAAGATCATGGTAAATACGTACTGGAAGCCCTGAAGGTAAATGCAGCTTAAAAGCCCTTGAAGGTCTAGGTAAATACAGACTAAAAAACCTTGAAGGTGGAAATACGTTTTGAAGGGCCTAGAAGGTCATGGTAACTGCGATTTGAAGGCCCCTGAAGGTAGAGATAAATACAGTCTGAAGGTCAAGGTAAATACATTCTGAAGGGCCCTGAAGGTTAGGTTAGTATGTTCTGTAAGGCCCTGAAGTTTTAAGTACGTCTTGAAGGGCCCTTAAAATCGAGGTCAGTACGTTCTGCAGAGCCCTGAAGGTCGAGGTAAACACATTCTGAAGGATTTTGTGATAGACGTAAATACGTCCAGGAGGAGAGAAATACGGGGGAATATTTAGGCCATGGAGAAGGATCGAGGTTAATGCTCAGTGGAAAAGAAATTTAAAAGTAATTAATAACATTATAGAAAGTTACGATCCATGCTCGCCCTTAGAGAAGACGTAAACTTCGTGCAGAGCCGTACAATTATGTGAATTGTATGAATAATTATCTCTTTACGTCCGTTTTACCACAAATATTTACTGAAATCGTGAAATATTCGTAAAATCTCTCACCTGTACAATTCCATTTCGTAATTAAAATTACGTATTATACACACACACACACACACACACACACACACTCACACATACACACACACACACACACACACACACACACACACACCCTCACTCGCGCATAATAAATGTGAATAAGCCACGTCCTGACGTCGCTAACAATTTTATTAATTCATTTCATGTGTTTTTGACATGAATGAAAAAATTTAAAATCAAGTGACTTGGACAACAGTATGTGATTGAGCCCGGAGTGGGTGGGGTGCAAGTGGGGAGAAGGGTTGCGCTGGGGGGGGGAGGGGTGTTAGTCGATAGGCCCCATTGTTACACTAGCTCTGATACCACTCACCACCGGCAGTCACCATGAGCAACAGGTAATAATTTTTTACAGTTTTCTTTTAGGTTATTTTTTAAATTTTGGATTTCAAAAGTACTTTATATTTATAAAAATAGGTAGGTAATGTATGTGAAACCTGGAAACGGACATTAAAGAGGGCAAAGCTTCCTATGCCTAAACCTGTCGAATATTGTAAAAATGTCTGAAAAATTAAAATTTTTATAAAGTAGGATGTAAAAAGGAGGTTGAAACCTTCATATATTACAACACTTCCTAACGCAAATAATTGCCAACAGCATTCTATAGGTGAGACATTTCAATTAAACGCTTCAAATATAGTAATATTAATGCATGAACAGTGTTAATTTAATGACTAAAACTAAAGTGTGGCGGGTTCATCTTGTAAATATTTATGAAATATACTATGGTCGCCTTGTGCTTTCAGTTTGAAGAGTTACTGATTTGCAGAAAAATATTTTAATCGTTGTAGATAAAAAAAATCTTAGTCTTAAAATAGTCTGTTTACCTATTCATTAATCTTTTTGGTTTGTTATTTTTATTATTGATTACAACCGGCAACAGATAACTTGCAAAATGTCAGCTGAATCGCTCGTCGATTGCAAATTCTTCACCTCTTAACTTAGAGATAAAATCGTAATCGTTTCGCATATTACATTGTAAATCATAATCCTAGCTTAAAGCGAAGTTGGAAGAAGTTAGCTTCTAGCATAATAGTGTTACCCATACCCTACCCCCCGCGCGCGCAAGCGCGTACACACACACACACACACACACACACACACACACAAGGAGGCAGGATGGAGGAGACATAGACTACCTAACAAATACTGTGGGTGTGATCACGTGTGAGCTTGTGTGTGGTTGTGTAAGGATATTTTTCTTTTAAAAATATATAAATTTATTTTACCAGAAGTGGCATTTATTTAATTTTGAAAAAATATATTTTAAATTCCAAGTAAATATTTTGTGGTTGCTGAAGACATTTCAAAACGCGTCATATATGGAAGGAACCGAATAACCATTCGTGACATCTCTGTAATAATTGCGGGCTTGTTTAAGACAGTTTGTTCCTGGAATAAAAGATTCTTTCAGGAAGTAATTGTTTGGTGTCCTTCGAATTTTTTATTAGGGATTCTGGATGGGTAGAGATGTAACGTTTGGGGAGTGTCTTAGTTAAACTCAGAGTCTGACTGTATGTCTGACGTTTTTACATTTTTTTTTGTCCTGAAGAACAAGAAATACACAATTGTCCTCCATTTTCGGAGCTACTGCGGGAGGATATTCCTCTGTATGGTCGCTGAGACAACGTTGGACTAGTCGCGATGGCGTGGAACATAATATTTTTAGCGTAGTGGTAGAGGATGATGTTAGGCAGGAAGGTATAGAAGGAGCTGGGGCAGATGTCTGAGGGTGATCCACAGGTATGCGGTTTGAGGAGTCGATGAGTCGGTAAACCGGGAGGATACGTTTGATCGTACGCAGGGAGGTGAAGAGAATAAGAAGAACTGTTGACTACCCGGGTAACATACAAACAACGCCACATCTTTGTGTCTTGTAAAATAACGGCAGAAGATTAAAATGGGGAGCCAGCGTTTTATATGATTAGTTTATGAGGTAATAATTTGCAGAATCCCAAGAGAGATTTGAGCGCCCGTACATTTACTGTTATATTACTCTCATTAAAGTTGTGTCAAACATGTTGTATGACCATATATTACAGGCGAAGTACTCAAATGTACTTTAACAGATAAGTAACGCACAGTACTAGCCAAAAGATGATCCTACAGTCCGGTTAGCCTTTATCAAAGTAATGTATTTCCAAGTTAAGGCGATCTGTCGGCAGTGTCTACTGATTCTACAAATGTGCCATATAGAACTATAACTTGTTAACACCGAATCATGAATGGGTCTTATAAATTATGCACTACGGGTCGGTATTTAAATATAAATTTTCAAAAATCAGTACACACTGAATACATTCATCTCTTAACTAATGTGTGTGTGTAAATTTGGCTGCACGTATTTATTTCGATATATTAAAATTTGCACATAAATTTTCAAAATCATTTCATAGTGTTTGTCAGAGAGCTAAGCTAGGCTTACTGAATAGACACCATGTTCGATCCTCCCCACAGAAGCGGAGATGCCTTTTTTATTTTGATAAAGTTAAGGTGAGGCAATGGGCAAATTTAAGCTCCAAAGTGACTCTCGCAACTATGCACAACTTGTTGGCCTGGATGTTTGACTGAATGAAGCTAATTTAAAACCATGAAAAACCAAGAGTGAAGTATATCTAATAAAGACGCCAAAACAAAACCACTTTCTAATATCCAAACATTTATTTAAAAATACCGTTGCCCCTTCGCTGGCCGAGTTATTGTTATACGAACCAATGTATACAATTGTAACGTCATTGGTCTAATATTACTAAATTCCACTTGCATCTTGAGCTATTAGTTTAGACTTAAACACTCGAACATGTATCGATGTGTACCACTTGACTATAGTAGCACGTACTTTGTGGTTCAATGGGGACTGCCGTTTCGGGCCATTGTCAACTTAGAAAATAATAAACACCCATAGCCTCTGGGTTGGCAATGGGGCTTGTCTCCTCCTTAAAGAACACACTAAGTGCTACTATAGGCAATCACATTTGGTCAAAGTGTTTGGGTCCAATTTTACCAAATTTCTAAGGCAAGTACATATCCAAATGCGAAAGTCATTATTTAAAACCTCGCAGCCATGGTTTCACCACTTCTGGTGTTCTTGGTGCCTTCTAATTGCTTATTACTTTATACCTAGCTTTGGATGCGGCTGTAGGTAACTTATTAATGTCGCAAGATCTGTTTTCCCCTTTACGT
>JBAIZL010000002.1:93014386-93016886 GCA_036971475.1 Prosapia bicincta
GCCTGTCTGTCTAAGTGTGAGCTTACCTACCTTTCTCTTTGTCTGTCTGTCTAAATGTGAGCTTACCTACCTCTCAATTTGTCTGTCTGTCTAAATGTAAGCTTGCCTACCTTTCCCTTTGTCTGTCTGTCTAAATGTGAGCTTACCTACCTTTCTCTTTGTCTGTCTGTCTAAATGTGAGCTTACCTATCTTTCCCTTTGTCTGTCTGTCTAAATGTGAGCTTACCTACCTTTACCTTTGCCTGTCTGTCTAAGTGTGAGCTTACCTACCTTTCTCTTTGTCTGTCTGTCTAAATGTGAGCTTACCTACCTTTCCCTTTGTCTGTCTGTCTAAATGTGAGCTTACCTACCTTTCTCTTTGTCTGTCTGTCTAAATAAGAGCTTACCTACCTTTCTCTTTGTCTGTCTGCCTATATGTGAGCTTACCTACCTTTCCCTTTGTCTGTATGTCTAAATATGAGCTCACCTACCTTTCTCTTTGTCTGCCTGTCTAAATGTGAGCTTACCAACCTTTCTCTTTGTCTGTCTGTCTAAATGTGAGCTTACCAATCTTTCTCTTTGTCTGTCTGACTAAATGTGAGCTTTTCTACCTTTCTCTTTCTTAGTTTGCATTGATCAATTTCTTTCCCCTTTTCTTTAGCAACCAAACACCACCAGGAATTCTAGAACTACCTGTTTCAAACACAGTCAGTAATTTGCCTGTTATGGGGAACTCTGATACTAATAGTTCTTTTAAAAATCAAAAAGTCAATTCGTACTTAGGTTGAAAAAATATTTGGGTTACTTTTTATTAAATAATTACAACTAATATAAATATTTGTATACATATGACAGAATCATAATATTAAGTCGAATATTAAGGAAAATTGACGTCGAAATTATTTATTAAAATAATTAATTAAATTTAATTAATGAAACAATATTTGAAATAAACTATATTAACTTAAATTGTCATTAAAAAAAAGTATTTCAATTTGAGTTAAAGAATAAAAAGTATTTTATATAGATATAAAATTTAAACAAGATTTATAAAGGAGTGTGAACCAATAGTAGGGATTGAATTATAACTCTTTTCACTAACCACATTGAACAAAAATGACAGTTCCTCTTAAAGTTTTACTGTCTATATTTGGCAGTTCATTAAACGCAACTCTTAACAACAGTTATTCTAAATTGGCACTTAGAATATATATATTGAAAGTCTCTCATAATGACTTATTAATTATCTAAGGCTGCTTTTATTTACTACTCCGAGCAAAGTGTCTAAGTTTTAATTCTTACCGACCGTTATCGATCGTTCAATGTAGGTAATACTTTATTGTTAATATGTATTTTAAATTAGCACTTGGAAAAAAATATTAGAGGTTCTTTTTCATCGCTTGATGATTTACAGATCTCAACACTTGAACAAATAGATGATATTATAATTACACGCCTTTCCAATATAAACATGATAAAATATTCACAGAGTTAAAGTTAACGGCTTTTATTTATTCACATAACATTCTAACAATGCGATTCTCGTCATCAGAAGAAGTTCCAAGTTGGCAATTCGTCAAACGAAATTCACTGAAAACATTTACACAGCGTTCAAAAGGTCTCTCCGCACCCCGTTTCAGAGCTATTGCTTAGGCTTACATTACTCCGCCCTAACATAGGGGCTCCGTCGATCTTGAAGCCGCCACAATTTGTAGCCAATGTAACGGCCTTGTTTAGATCTTTTTCTAAACGTTGCTAAAGAGGGACTCCTTCAGTGACGGATTTAAGGGGGGGGCTTTGGGGCTCAAGCTCCTCCCAAAATATGGGAAAGTGAAAAAATGTTAACTATATAATAACGCTGTAAATGTAGACTAATATAACATTTCCGATGTCTGCGTTCGTCTCCGATTTAAATCTACTTAATAATTAATAGAATATGTTTGCAAACCTATATTAATCACTATAATACCATAGTATAGTCATTAATACATACGCCCACCCACAATGTAATAAATAGGTGGTTTGCATTGTAAATATATGGTAAATGGGGGTAAATAATGCGTCTGTAATGTCACATAGCAGGCCTATAACTATTTCCCTCAGGTAGAAGACCCTTAGAGTTTACACTATATCTACCATAAATATTTTCCAGTCGGGGGAAATCCTTTTCCTCCCCTCACACCAGGCCTCCCCCAAATATTTTGCTAGATCCGCTCCTGGACGCCTTGAACGCTGTATTTCATTATTTTAGACATTATGTTTAGATTTAAAGATAGACATGTTGTAAGTTAGTTTTTCTTGTAATAATAACAATTACAATAGTTAAATTGTACAGTCGGACGGATAAAGGGGTAAGCTTAAATGATTTGTGTTGCTGTTATTTCATCATTTTGAGGGAAACAACTTATTTCTAATATTAAAACACTAACCAAAGTGCTGAGTATTGTAAGTATGTAAGCTTACGAAACTCCAGGTTAGATTTGCTGTATTTGAAAAGTTTATTTTTCTCTTTCCATGCACA
>JBAIZL010000002.1:93021886-93111886 GCA_036971475.1 Prosapia bicincta
ACGCTTTATAGCGTGGCTACCTTCAGGAGTAAACGCCTGTTTGCAAACATGCGTGTAGTCCATGTATTCAGTGGATCCTTTAAAAGTTTTTACTGAACCGATACAGGCGTGAAAGGTCGGGTTTTTGCTGAATTTTAAAGCCGTAACGAACAGACAAGATTTTATGTAACACCCTTGATTTCATGACAAGCTAGTTCCAAACTCCCTCAACATAGCGCCACTGGTCAAGTTTGTTAACCGGTTTACTGTAAGGAAACTGTTATAGCGACAAAATAAAACAGCCAAAGGTACAATAAGTGTGTTGCCTGGAGGATGTATAAAGGTGATAGGTCAACAGGTTTAGGTAAGCTTCCACGCTTTTATCTGTAAAAGAAGGAACCTATACTACAGATCTGTTATCCTTGATGTTTAGCGAAACCCTTAGGTTGCCACTTTATAATAACCTATGCAAACTTATTATGTAAATATCCCACAGTACCGTTACCTGCACAGAATAAGTTAAGTTTGATTAAATCTATTCGGTTGGAGGAGGGAACCTAAGGGCCCGTGTCTAATGCTGTGTCGAGACTTCCCTAAAGACGCCAGATTCTTCACACGCAAAACGCGAACGTCGCCATAGAAGCTTCCGATTGAGTAGCCGTATATAACTGATTTGAAAACAAATAAACTTATATTTTGTCTTAGCCCGTATTCTTGCCTTTACATAGTACCTAATGCAAATGTAGTGGTAGATTTAGATGTAAAGTAAGCGATTTAATAGATTCAAATGTCTGTTTAAAGGATTACAATGTTATTATCCGAAGACCAATAAAAAGCAATGGCTTTGAGATTATGTGTAGTTACCTAGCCAATTAGAATTGTTTGTTATCGTTATTTATTGTGGGAATGAAAATGTATTAGTCTGTTTCTAAAAAACCTTCCCAGTTACAAGGCATCAAGTCATTGTGACTATTATCTCGATTGAAGGATTAAATTTTACTAAAACTCGCCAGTACGCACACGTACCAGTACTAACTCAAGTGTACAAACACCTACCAGTATTAATTCACCAGTAGACACACTTACCAGAACTATCTCACCAGTACAAACACTCACTAACATATACTCGCACAGTACACACACTTAACAGAACTAACTCACCAGTACATACACTTACCAGATCTATCTCACGAAAATGCATGCTCACTTTACCCTAATAACTCACCACTACACACACTCACTATTACGCTCAATTAACAAAACTAGCTCACCAAAACACACACTCACTCTACACTATAACCTCACCACTACACACATTCATTGGTATACACACCTACCAGTACTAATTTACTAGGTCTCACACTGACTTTACATTATTAACTCACCACTACACACACTCACTAGTACATATACTTAACAGAACTAACTCACCAGTACACAGATTCTTTTTACACTAATAACTCACCACTACACACACTCGCTAATATATACACTTACCAGAACTATCTTTCCAGTACTCATACTCACTTTACACTATTAACTCACCACTATACACTCTGACTAGTACTTACACTTTTCAGAACTAACTCACCAATACATATTCTCGTTTTACACTGTTAACCCACCACTACACACACTCACCAGAACTCACTAGTACACACACTTACCAGATCTATTTAACCAGTACGCACAATAATTAGAGCTATCTCACCAGAACACACATTCACTTTACACTAATAACTCACCACTACACACACACACCCACTGGTACACACACTTACCAGTACTTCACCAGTAAACGCACTCACGCCTCACTATAACCTCACCACTACATACACTCAATAGTACGCACATTTACCAGAACTAACTTACCAAAATACACAATCACTTTACACTATAATCTCAACACTACACACATTCATTAGCACATTCTCTCACTACTACACTGCTAATTAACTCACCGCTACACACATTCACTTCTACACACACTTACCAGAACTAACTCACCAGTACATACACTCGTTTTACTCTATTAATTCACCACTACACACACTTACCAGAACTATCTCACCAGAACGCACACCCACTTTATACTATTACCTCACCACTACACACAATCACCAGTACACACACTTACCAGGACTATCTCACTAAAACACACACTCACTTTACACTATAATCTCACCACTACACACACTCACTGGTACACACACTTACCAGTACTAATTCACCAGTACACACACTCACTTTACACTATAACCTCACCACTACACATACTCACTTTTGCCCACACTCACTTTCCACTATTAACTCACTGCTACATACACTCACTAGAACGGACACTTACCACAGCTAACTCACTAAAACACACACTCACTTTACACTATAATCTCACCTCTACACACACACTCACTGGTACACACACTTACCAGTACTAATTCACCAGTACACACACTCACTTTACACTATAACCTCACCAGTACCACACACTCACTAGTACACAATTGATGGACGTTATTTGACACTTATGTATTAAGGTATGCATGACAAGGCTAGGGCAATGATTTAATGAAATGTTCTCTTTAAGTTTACTGATTAACGTTGGAAGCAGTGGTAGGCATTGTGCTGCCCTTGTATATTTCCAACGGCAAACCTTACATTTTCGCATTATCAGTACAAGAGTGAAAGCCGGCGTTGGGCTTTATATCCTGCCATTCTAGCATTAAGTTTCAGTTGAAGGGTTTGAAATTACGATGACAAAATTTTAATTTCGTTTAATTTTCAACCTTTATTAATTCTTCAACTTTCAACTCTTCTTTCAACTACTTTTGTATATTTATCTTGTTTTGCTTATGATGCTGTGTTTTAGGCTTAATCATTTGTTTTCTTCCGCTTTTGTTTCGACAATGAGGCACTACTTACACGGCTAAGTAGCGTGTCGACCAATAATCGCGCCATTGTGTGCGCAGTCTTTGAGAGTAACTTGATACGGAACTGTGCGCAGATTAGCAGACAAAAGAACGTAGCTAAAAGTTTTATTCTATAATGACAGCTGACTGGGTCAGGGCTGGCTGGCTACGCCGACCTTTGGATGTGTTCTCCGTAGAAAGTTTTTCAAGGTCGATGTACGTTCCACCTTTCTACTGACCGTCAAAATTGTGTTTAGCCCTAAAACCGAGGCGCAGGACTGCGTATCTAAGACGTAAAATTAGTATACAGGATATGTTGTTATTATGATTCGTCAATTACGGTATTCTCTACCCTCTTTCATCCCCTCTCCCGCAGTCACGTCCCCCATTCCTTCTTCTTTCACTCCCGATTTATTGGGATTTTAGTTGTCTTCAACCAAAATAAGAAAACACACAACTTTTGATCAAGTTCTAGTTATTGTGTAAATATAATGCTTGTTTTAAATATCATTTAACCAACAATAATAAAATACTCAATTCTTGAGGCAATCCGATCACAGAGATAATAGATAGCAAGAGCATTTCTGGGGCATAATAAAAAATTAGCTTTCCTTCAAGTTATGGAGAAACTCGGAATTTCTGTGGATATGAAATGTGTCTTGCTGTGGATGTAAGATTTGTCTTGCCGTAAATATTTATTGTGACTTGTTACGAATATGAGATGGGTCTTGCTGTGGATATGTAGGGTATCTTGCTCTAGATATGGGTTGGAATTGTTGCGAATATGAGATGGGTCTTGCTGTGGATATGTAGGGTATCTTGCTCTGGATATGGGTTGGAATTGTTGCGTATTTGAAGTGGTTCTTGCTGTGGATATGAACGGGTATTTTACTGTGGATATAATGAAAGTCTTGCAGTGGATATGAGAAAGATCTTGCTCTGGATATGGGCTGTACTTGTTGCGAATATGAAGTGGTTCTTGCTGTGGATATGAAGGGTATTTTACTGTGGATATAGTGAGGGTAGTGCAGTGGATATGAGAAGGATCTTGCTCTGGATATGGGCTGTACTTGTTGCGAATATGAAGTGGTTCTTGCTGTGGATATGAAGGGTATTTTACTGTGGATATAGTGAGGGTAGTGCAGTGGATATGAGAAGGATCTGGCTCTGGATATGGGTTGGACTTGTTGCGAATATGAAGTGGTTCTTGCTGTGGATATGAAGGGTATTTTACTGTGGATATAATGAAAGTCTTGCAGTGGATATGAGAAAGATCTGGCTCTGGATATGGGTTGGACTTGTTGCGAATATGAAGTGGTTCTTGCTGTGGATATGAAGGGTATTTTACTGTGGATATAGTGAAGGTATTGCAGTGGATATGAGAAAGGTCTTGCTCTGGATATGGGCTGTACTTGTTGCGAATATGAAGTGGTTCTTGCTGTGGATATGAAGGGGTATTTTACTGTGGATATAATGAAATTCTTGCAGTGAATATGAGAAAGATCTTGCTCTGGATATGGGCTGTACTTGTTGCGAATATGAAGTGGTTCTTGCTGTGGATATGAAGGGTATTTTACTGAGGATATAGTGAAGGTCTTGCAGTGGATATGAGAAAGATCTTGCTCTGGATATGGGCTGTACTTGTTGCGAATATGAAGTGGTTCTTGCTGTGGATATGAAGGGTATTTTACTGTGGATATAGTGAAGGTCTTGCAGTGGATATGAGAAAGATCTTGCTCTGGATATGGGTTGGACTTGTTGCGAATATGAAGTGGTTCTTGCTGTGGATATGAAGGGTATTTTACTGTGGATATAGTGAAGGTATTGCAGTGGATATGAGAAAGGTCTTGCTCTGGATATGGGCTGTACTTGTTGCGAATATGAAGTGGTTCTTACTGTGGATATGAAGGGGTATTTTACTGTGGATATAATGAAATTCTTGCAGTGAATATGAGAAAGATCTTGCTCTGGATATGGGCTGTACTTGTTGCGAATATGAAGTGGTTCTTGCTGTGGATATGAAGGGTATTTTACTGAGGATATAGTGAAGGTCTTGCAGTGGATATGAGAAAGATCTTGCTCTGGATATGGGCTGTACTTGTTGCGAATATGAAGTGGTTCTTGCTGTGGATATGAAGGGTATTTTACTGTGGATATAATGAAAGTCTTGCAGTGGATATGAGAAAGATCTGGCTCTGGATATGGGTTGGACTTGTTGCGAATATGAAGTGGTTCTTGCTGTGGATATGAAGGGTATTTTACTGTGGATATAGTGAAGGTCTTGCAGTGGATATGAGAAAGGTCTTGTTCTGGATATGGGTTGGACTTGTTGCGAATATGAAGTGGTTCTCGCTGTGGATATGAAGGGTATTTTACTGTGGATATTAGGGATGGGCCGATTCCGATTCTCGATTCCAGGAATCGTCGATTGTAGGTGGTATCGAGGAATCGTCGATACTCGATTCTTCATCATAAAAGTGTCGATTCCGATTCCTATTTTGTTAACTATTATAATATGCGTGTGGAGTAATTTATTACCAAACAAAATTTATTACCAAAATTTATTATATTTGTGTGGAAAAATAATTAATTACCAACTATGTCTTATTTATGTATCAGTTGATTTGAATGAATTAAATGAGTATAGTAAACGAAAATATTATTATTTATGAAGCAACAGCAATCAAGATCGTAACCATTTCTGGTCGTTTGACATCGCTCGTCTCTCTCTCTCTCTCTCTCTCACTAAATGTCAGAACAAAACACAAAAAAGTACAGTAAAAACTCGATTAATCGTCACCGTCGGAACCGTGGCCATGACGGTTGAGCGAATAGATGGATAACAGAAACACTGTATTATTCCTCCGAAACTTAACCTTAATAAATTATATTATAGACAGATATCACTCTCACGGTTGAAGGTTTTGTGTAGCCTATTACATTAAAACAGAACTTTTAAAAGGTTTTGCCATTTAACTTGAAAGAATCGAGAATCGAGAATCGACTAAAGAATCGAGAATCGAAAGGAAAATTTTAGAATCGGAATCGGAATCGGAATCGAAAATTTTAGGAATCGGCCCATCCCTAGTGGATATAGAGAAGGTCTTGTAGTGGATATGAGAAGGGTCTTGCTCTGGATATGGGCTGTACTTGTTGCGAATATGAAGTGGTTCTTGCTGTGGATATGAAGGGTATTTTACTGTGGATATAATGAAAGTCTTGCAGTGGATATGAGAAAGATCTTGCTCTGGATATGGGCTGTACTTGTTGCGAATATGAAGTGGTTCTTGCTGTGGATATGAAGAGTATTTTACTGTGGATATAATGAAAGTCTTGCAGTGGATATGAGAAAGATCTTGCTCTGGATATGGGCTGTACTTGTTGCGAATATGAAGTGGTTCTTGCTGTGGATATGAAGGGTATTTTACTGTGGATATAGTGAGGGTAGTGCAGTGGATATGAGAAGGATCTGGCTCTGGTTATGGGTTGGACTTGTTGCGAATATGAAGTGGTTCTTGCTGTGGATATGAAGGGGTATTTTACTGTGGATATAATGAAAGTCTTGCAGTGGATATGAGAAAGATCTTGCTCTGGATATGGGCTGTACTTGTTGCGAATATGAAGTGGTTCTTGCTGTGGATATGAAGGGGTATTTTACTGTGGATATAATGAAAGTCTTGCAGTGGATATGAGAAAGATCTTGCTCTGGATATGGGCTGTACTTGTTGCGAATATGAAGTGGTTCTTGCTGTGGATATGAAGGGTATTTTACTGTGGATATAATGAAAGTCTTGCAGTGGATATGAGAAAGATCTTGCTCTGGATATGGGCTGTACTTGTTGCGAATATGAAGTGGTTCTTGATGTGGATATGAAGAGTATTTTACTGTGGATATAATGAAAGTCTTGCAGTGGATATGAGAAAGATCTTGCTCTGGATATGGGCTGTACTTGTTGCGAATATGAAGTGGTTCTTGCTGTGGATATGAAGGGGTATTTTACTGTGGATATAATGAAAGTCTTGCAGTGGATATGAGAAAGATCTTGCTCTGGATATGGGCTGTACTTGTTGCGAATATGAAGTGGTTCTTGCTGTGGATATGAAGGGTATTTTACTGTGGATATAATGAAAGTCTTGCAGTGGATATGAGAAAGATCTTGCTCTGGATATGGGCTGTACTTGTTGCGAATATGAAGTGGTTCTTGCTGTGGATATGAAGAGTATTTTACTGTGGATATAATGAAAGTCTTGCAGTGGATATGAGAAAGATCTTGCTCTGGATATGGGCTGTACTTGTTGCGAATATGAAGTGGTTCTTGCTGTGGATATGAAGGGGTATTTTACTGTGGATATAATGAAAGTCTTGCAGTGGATATGAGAAAGATCTTGCTCTGGATATGGGCTGTACTTGTTGCGAATATGAAGTGGTTCTTGCTGTGGATATGAAGGGGTATTTTACTGTGGATATAATGAAAGTCTTGCAGTGGATATGAGAAAGATCTTGCTCTGGATATGGGCTGTACTTGTTGCGAATATGAAGTGGTTCTTGCTGTGGATATGAAGGGTATTTTACTGTGGATATAGTGAGGGTAGTGCAGTGGATATGAGAAGGATCTTGCTCTGGTTATGGGTTGGACTTGTTGCGAATATGAAGTGGTTCTTGCTGTGGATATGAAGGGTATTTTACTGTGGATATAGTGAAGGTCTTGCAGTGGATATGAGAAAGGTCTTGCTCTGGATATGGGTTGGACTTGTTGCGAATATGAAGTGGTTCTTGCTGTGGATATGAAGGGTATTTTACTGTGGATATAGTGAAGGTCTTGCAGTGGATATGAGAAAGGTCTTGCTCTGGATATGGGCTGGACTGGTTGCGAGTATGAAGTGGTTCTTGCTGTGGATATGAAGGGTATTTTAGTGTGGATATAGTGAAGGTCTTGCAGTGGATATGAGAAGGGTATTGCTCTGGATATGGGCTGGACTTATTGCGAATATGAAGTGGTTCTTGCTGTGGATATGAAGGGTATTTTACTGTGGATATAGTTAGGGTAGTGCAGTGGATATGAGAAGGATCTTGCTCTGTGTAGTGTATTTTAACCACCACAGCGGGGTAGACAAATGATTCGCAGATATAATTCAAATAATCCACTCTTCCCACGGGACGTTTCCCTATATACCGAGGATCGTTATGTTCCTTCCTTAGTCATTCCCTCCGTCCAACTACCTTCCCTTATTCTTTTTCCTACATGAGGTGTATAAAGGGTAGGGATGGTCGATCCAGTGACTTAAACGGATCGGTGATTTTAGTGACAATGCCAGGCTTGGATCAGTGACTTTTACCGGTGACTTAAGTACCGGTGACAGGGGATACTGAGACAGCTCTGTATGTGCCAATAACATACTGGTGACGAAAGAGTGGTTAGAGTGGATCCAGTGACAGCGACAAATAAACCAATGACTTATAGTGTAAAATATCAGTAACTTTCCAGTCAATGACGACGACGTTTTGCCGCATGAGCTAGCATTCGGCAAACTACTATGAGGGATAACTATGACTAGCTTGCACATTCGCCTAACTCATAGCACTGCTTCAGTTTAGTAAAAGGGACAAACAAAAATTCCCTACAAATATACGATGTAGAGTTTTCTACGTAGCCAAAGTGCTTAAGCTTTTTGAAACAAGTCGAAGTATATTTTCCGAGCGATAGAAGAGAGTTCTGTTGGTTTACTTTAATGTAGCGTAACTCGTGACTTCAGAAGCCAATAAAAACGTCACACTCCGTGCTTCCTTGTTAGGATCGTTATCGTAACATCGAGCTCATCAACTAAACACCTCGAAAACAACTTAATCGCCCGAGACAGCGCATTCCCAACGCCTATTAGCGCTTCGGAGAGGCCTCGCATTAACCCAAAGCTACACAGTAGTTGTAATTATTATTTTTCTAATTGTCCATTTAGGACAATCACTTGAAACCAGCTGAGACTGTTGCGTTTATTGCCCTTTCCCCAAATAAAAGAGAATTCCCTAAGCGAGTGATGCACAGCTTTGAGTCACCAGCGCCCGAGAGCCACTGACGTCAGGAGGGAATCCCTTAGCGGAGGCACCCGACATAAGCTTACATAAACCGGTTTCCCCATTGCAGCCGATTCAGTCCTTGCCAGACTTTCTGAGCGACAGTGTTCAGTACCAGTGTATTTGTATTGGATATTTCTTATCTCACTCTCTCACGGTAAGATGTCATAAACGTTAAAAATATAGTTTGTAAACCATTATCATGCCTATTTATTAAGAACATGTTTATATTTAATTTTGTTTTAAGTTTCTATATTTGAACGAGGAATTAAGTTTTTACTTTTTTTATTATTTTATGAAATAAGTTTTATAATAAATAATGGGTACTATAAAATTAGTAGGGTTTTGACTCATATTCATCCTCGGATACCTCATTAGTTTATGCTTAAACTCTTTTAAAAAAGGGGAAATCTTAAGGTAAAAACATAACTTTATTTTAACGCTGCTACAAATAGAGTATTTACAAACATGGGCGCACACACCCGGGGGTAAGGATGGGGCCCCCATAGCTCACCCCCAGATTTATAAAATAAAATAAATATCCAAGCGTCATATGTAAAGATACTGAGTTTTTTCGGGAAATTTATTTTAAAAATTGGCGAAAGTAGAACATGACTTGGGACTAACATATTTCTTCACAGAAAATGCGTGTTTCCCTTGAATATATATATATATATATATATATATATATATATATATATATTATTGTTTTTTAAAAAAAGTACGAGTAATAGGTTAATACGTTTATTTTCTTTATACATTAAGTAACGTGCCCTAGTACTTTGTAAGTAGTAATAGGTTAAGCAAGTTTTAAAATTTTTAGCTGCTAAATTTTATAGTATGCAATGCCTTCTCGTCCGGACCTCTTACAAATTTATATGTGCGACCATGTCTACAAAGCTAAATGCTAGAATATTCGTAAAAAACGATAAAATTTTCGGGGAGAAAAAAACTAATATTGAGGTGAATCTGGTTACGTTGTTTTATCCCGTTCATTGGTATTTCATCGGTTAAAGAGACCCGGGCATCAGTCGGTTTAAAGCCGTGGACATCAGTGTGTAAATGATCTATCCCTTACCGAGTCAGTGTTTGTCAAAATGTGGCACGCGTACCCTAGGGGTGAGTGGAAATTATACATAGGATACGAATTCATTTATTTAAAAAAAAAACATATAAAATAGGCTGTAAAAGTATTTGAGGGAGGGGGATTTTCTTGTAAATTTAAAAGCAAGACAGAAGTACAGCTTTACGTTGCATTTGTCCTCCAGACTCCTCTCATTTAACATCAACTCGTACTTTTTCAACTACAGAATTACTTAGGCCTAGATAGAGGTAGACTTGGTCATTGCAATTCTAAATGGTTACGTCGTTTAAAAAGTTTCAGATCCTTGGACTTGGGAACTGTAAGGGAGGGGGCTAAATCTCTTGGCTTCCTCTGTAGCCCCTCGAGTCACATGTACCGAAATAAGATTTGTTTTGATCCCAGCCCAAAAACATATGTAATCTAATTTATAAAATATATACTATCAAGTACATTAAACCTTATCGTGTAGTTATTGTAGGAGATAATTTACTTTAAGCCGAGTAAAATGGCGCATAACACTCTCCCGGTGCCCACTTGAAATATCCACAGAGATGCCTCCCGGTTACTCTCCCTTGTCTGGTTACAAACTTTGTTAAAATTAAGCCTGAGTAGTTTTAGATAATATTTTCGTTACAAAGAAGCTTGCTCATTGGACGCAATGGAGGCCTGTAAAAAGAAAGCATTAATAAACACGAATCGTATTCCTTTTGTTTTAGATTTAACTAACCAAGATATCTAGTTTATCTTTTAAACGGCATTTGCCATTTGGATTCATCAAACTTTGGGGCAGATTCCATTTGGAGTCTGATTTCAAGGCCACTGAAGCTATTAAGCGACAAATCTTGCTGTCGTTTATTGCACGACCTACTAGTCATGAACGTTATGTAAATATTTAGGTATTATTTTGCAAGAAATGTGTAAAAAATGCAAAACAAAGCTTAGAGAAACAGATTTTGTACAAAACAACGGAATAACTCAAGTCATTCCATAGGAACTTTAATCGCAAAAACAGTTTAGTAAAAGTAGGCAAATTATTTACTGGAGAAAAACCAAAAGGAATATGGTCTACAATTAGCTAACCCCCCCCCTCTCTCTCTCTCTCTCTCTCCCTCCCTCTCTCTCTCTCTTTCTCTCTCCCCCCCCCTCTCTCTCTCTCTCTCACACACACACACACAATGCTCTTTTAAATTTTCACTTTACATTTAAGCCATTTCAATCAGATTTCTTTCATTTTAACTGAAAACAGTGACGCTTCTATGTCGCCACTTTTCTCCCCGTTCCCCAAGATACTAGAAGAAGTTCTGTCGTAACAACTTATTAAAAGTACCTTTCTTTATTACTAGAAGGATATGTAGCGTATTACTCAGTACGATTTCAGTAGAGAGTAAAACTACCTTCTGTGATATAAAAGCGATTAGGAAACTTAGCGACAAGTGTAGCCTACGTGAATCCCTAACGTTTGACGTTGTTAAAAAAGAAAATAGATATGCGTGAAACCAACACCAAAGCTATTGTTAAATAAGAAAACAGGAGTGCGTGAAAACAACATCATAGCAATTGTTATATAAATATAGGAACAGATGTGCGTGGAACCAAAATCAAAGTTATTGTTAAATAAGAGAATAGGTGGGGGTGAAATCATCATCAAAGCGATTGTTATATAAATATAAGAACAAATGTGCGTGAAACTAACATTAAAGCTATTGTTAAATATGAGAACACGTGTGCGTGTAATCAACATCGAAGCGATTGTTTTATACATATAGGAATATATGTGCGTGAAACCAACATCAAAGCTTTTGTCAAATAAGAAAACAGGTGTGCATGAAAGCAACATCAAAGCGATTGTTATATAAATATAGGAACAGATGTACGTGAAACCAACATCAAAGCGAATGTTAAATAAAAGAACAGATGTGCGTGAAACCAACATCAAAGCGATTTGTAAATATAGGAACAGGTGTGTATGAAACCAACATCAAAGCGATTGTTATATAAATATAGGATCAGATGTACGTGAAACCAACATCAAAATTGTTATATAAATATAGGATCAGGTGTACGTGAAACCAACATCAAAGCGATTGTTATATAAATATAGGATCAGGTGTACGTGAAACCAACATCAAAGCGATTTGTAAATATAGGAACAGGTGTGTATGAAACCAACATCAAAGCGATTGTTATATAAATATATGATCAGGTGTACGTGAAACCAACATCAAAGCGATTTGTAAATATAGGAACAGGTGTGTATGAAACCAACATCAAAGCGATTGTTAAATATAGGAAATTCTTGTAAGTAGAAACCGAAATCGAAACGCTTAGGTAATATAGGATATACATGTGGGAATAAATCTGACGTGACGCGATTGTACAGGTAGTGCGGCCCACCGGGGACTTATATTTTGTACACAATTGGATACTCTTTACTTTACCTAACACTTAAAAGAAGAAATGCTGCCGAAGTCGTACTTGTATCACCGCGGCTTCCCATCGTTTTCCCATTCCGTCATTATTGTATTAAAGACTCAAAAGTCGAACCTAAAGCTTTAAAAAGTGTTAAAAGAAATTTGTCTTTGATTCCGACATTGAGGGTCTTGTGTCGCTACTCAGAGCTCCGAGTTCACGGCTGTTGGTGCCAGGGACTTACCGTTAGATGTGGCCGTGTAAAGTGATCTCGGGATTGTATAGTCCTAAGCCAAGGCGGTTTAGTTTCTTGAACATTGTCCAGAATTCTTAATGAAGGCGTGGCCTGGCGATTAACACGTCAGAAAGCCATGTCCTGATCTTTGGCTTTCTTATTCCGTAACCCGCAAAACACAATCCACGCTTCTGTCTACGAGTTACATTTGTGCAAAGGTTATCACTTTATGTCTTTAATACAGGGCGTTATCACCACATTCTTTTTCAATCTTCCACTTCCTCGGACTTCCCACAATTTAATCCCGACAAATCTTCTAAGCCGCACTTCAATTGAGAGACTTGGAATGAATTCAACTAGCGTTATAGAAAATGTAAAACTTTATTCCTACTATTTCTGCCATTGTTATTTTGTGTTGTCCATTGAATGTCTGTCTCATTTTAATTATTTTTATTTACTTTAAATGTCTTATAGAGTCTTGTTTATATCTCATACACCCTTGTTATTTCACATACAGTCATGTTGATATCACACACAGTCGTGTATATATCTTTTACAGCCATGATTATATCTCAAACATTGGTGTTTAAATCTCATACAGTCGCCTTAATATCTCACACAATCATATTCATATTTCGTACAGTCGTGTTTATATCTCATGCAATCGTTTTTATAACTCATACAGTAGTGTTTGTATCTCATACAGTAGTGTTTATATCTCATACAGTAGTGTTTATAACTCTTACAGACGCCTTAATATCTCACACAATCATATTCATATTTCGTACAGTCGTGTTTATATCTCATGCAGTCGTTTTTATAACTCATACAGTAGTGTTTGTATCTCATACAGTAGTGGTTATAACTAATAAAGTCGCGTTAATATCTCACACAGTAATATTTATATCTCATACAGTCGTTTTTATATTGCATACAGTAGTGTTTATAACTCATAAAGTCACGTTAATATCTCACACAGTCATGTTCATATTTCGTACAGTTGTGTTTATATCTCATACAGTCGTGTTTATATCTCTTATATCTATGTTTATATCTCAAACATTTGTGTTTAAATCTCATACAGTTGTGGTCATATCTCATCATACACAGTAGTGTTTATATCTCATACAGTCGTGTTTATATCTCAAACATTTGTGTTTAAATCTCATATAGTTGTGGTCATATCTCATCGTATACAGTAGTGTTTATATCTCATACAGTCTTGTTTATATCTCTTAGATCCATGTTTATATCTCAAACATTTGTGTTTAAATCTCATATAGTTGTGGTCATATCTCATCGTATACAGTAGTGTTTATATCTCATACAGTCGTGTTTATATTATAATATATACATTACGTATCTGAGATCCATATCTTCCTCTTTCTTTTTTACTTTTGATTTCTAGTTCCTGTTTCTGCTATTAACAGATATAGTGTTCTCTGCTTGTATTTGTTAGAGGACATTTTAGATAATGCTATGCTGTCCATGGAATTGTCACTTATGTCACTAAAAATTAAGTTATTTTGTGAGTTGTTTTTTCCATGACTGTCACTAATGGAGCTTGCTTGAAGCAGTAAAAAATGTCATCTTACCAAGCTTTTCACAAATTGAATTAAACCATAAGTTTTGTCAGTCGTTATTGAGTTAAAATGCAAATTTCATTATTAAAGTCTTACAATTGGTTGTATTTGTACTAACTAGATCAGATACTTTAGTCAAATGCTTTTGTTTTACGAATTTACAGTAGAATGAAAAATTGTAAAAAATAATTGAATAGTGTGAGAACGTGAAGTAGCGAGCAACATTCAAGCCTATGAAGAGCAGTGCTATAAAACAAAACCAGGACAAAATAAATGATTACTAATAAAACCTCAGGACTGTTCGTAAAGTTATCTAAAGGCCGGCAGTAAAGCTGTATTGAAGTTGTAAGACATAAACGTTTCCTCCAAGTGTAAGTTAAAAATTTAACAACTTTTAGTAACAAAAAGTCTGGTCGCAAGTAATAGCAAAATTGTAATAAGTAATTAACAACCAGCTCATCATGAACAGCAACAAGATTTCGATATTTAAAGCTGTATGTCGACTATGTAATACACCGTTAGTGGTAGCTATGAAATCACTTCATGGTCTAAATGAGGATAGCTGTTCTGGATGATGTGTGTCCTATTGCTTAAGTAATAATTAAGGCCTGAGTTGATTATAGTAGGTTTTATTAGATATGACACTGCTTTTAGGAATGTTTATATAAGTGCAACAAATAGTAGAAATATTCAAGATAGAAAAAACAATATTGATAATAATATTAGTTTCAATATAAATTGTGATAATGGCAAAGCAGCTGTGAAGCTATAGAGTGTAATTGTGATGGTATTTTGTTTCAGCTCTTTAAATTTTGAAACAATGGAGGCCAAGCAGTTCACAGAGTTCGCCAACAGCATGGTGAGCTACATCACAAACTATTTGGAAAATATCAGAGACAGGTAAGATATTAATATTATTAACATAAAAACATAAACACTTGTAATATTTATAAACTTGCCTAAACTGACTTCCTTGAGTTACGGCCTGAGTTGACAATGGAACACATCTCCCGAAACGGCCATCCTCAACAAATATAAGTAAGTGCTACTATAGGCAAGTTTATAAACATTACAAGTGTTTAGTGATAACTAGTAGCTCATGTGAAGATGGCATCAAGAAATATAAAAACATGCTTAATAGTTTTAAAGTTATGTACAGTGCTGTATGCGATTCCATCTCGTAAATTATTCTAATAATTAAAAAAAATTATCAGTTCACTGAACAATGAGTAGCATATTTCTAATTACACTTTTGATATCAACTTGGCAAAGAAAACACTTCTTACTGATATTTTTCAGAAGACTTGTTTCGCACTACGTCAGTAGGTTATTTATTGAGAGTTAATATTTTTCTACAAAATATAGAATGTTAACAATGAAAATCATACACAATCACAAAGACCACTAAACTACTCTTTGATTTGATTATATTTTTTACCTGATTTTGAAATGGAATAATTATGATGTTAAAAATGTAGAAATTATCTACACTTCCTAAACTGTAAAAACTTAGTCCCTTAGAACTAAAAGGTTTCTATAGCAAGCTTTCAGTTTATTTATTTATTTTTTAAAAGAATTTATGGTGAAGGTGAAGGTTATTAGTTAAAATAGACTTGAAAAAATCTTTTCACCAAACCGATTAAAAATTCAAATAAAAAAAATTCATATGTATAAGTGGTCTGAAGTGAATATTATAGGAAAGAGAATATTATATACACTGACTATATTTCTAGTCATTTTGAAAAATTAATTTGCAAAATAAAGTATTATTATTGTATTAATTATTTCAGTGTTAATGAGAGAATAAGAAATAAGTGTTTTGAAGCCTTCTTACAAAAAATTAATAAAGGAAGTAAATATGTCAAATTAAATGGTAAGTTTTTGTTTTCCATTTAAGGACTAGGCATAGACTTTTAACTCTCTAAGAATTTTTAATGCTGCATGGGCGGAGTCAAGGAGTGCCATCGCCCCCCAACTTTCTCGATAGGTGTATTATTTTTTTATAGTCAAAAGCTTACAATGAACTAATTAAAATAATACAAAAAAATAATATTGATAACAAAAAATGTGCTTGGCAGTATCAGTTTGTTATTTTAATCGAATGCGAATTATTTTCTAAATATGACTGTAAGTTCAAAGAAAAGTATGAACTTTTTTAAATCTTACAAGTCATGATGTTCAAAATGAAATTTTAGGAATGGTTTAAATAAAAATTTGGTATTCAACGTTATGTTTTTCATAAAAACAAAATAAGACCTATTTTTGGGCATATGACTTGGCAAAATTAAAAAAAAATTTTAATTTTGCAAAGCTGTCAGCCTAAAAGTCACTGATTTGAATTCTGTGAGAAACATATAGTTGAAAACCTTACCCTAATTTAACAATTAAAAAAGTATTTTTAAACATGTACTTTATAATGTAAGTTTTTGGATGCTGGCTCAGTGTCGACAAGCATTTAAATATTCTCTATTTTCTTAGTGGAGTACCCCGAGATCCCATTTGGTACCTCCAGGGCAATCTTGTGCCCTTCCAGAACAAAACTGGTAACTCGGTTCATGTAGTGCTGTCACTTAACAGAGAATGGCATAACTAACTCCATTCAGTTATTTATTTACAAATATTTGACAGTATTTAAGTGTGTGCCATTAAACTATATTAAAATCGAATTTAACAGTATTAAAGTGTAAATTTTGTTGCTTTGAAGTTGCTATATATATATATATATATATATATATATATATATATATATATATATATATATATATTTTTTTTTTTTAACAACATAGGTTATTCAAATACAAGAATATTTATTAATTTATATCCAAAGCTTTTAGTTGGTAAACAGTACCAACATCATCAGGAATGAAAATTACAATAATGTAAGCTATAGGCCTAAAACTGTATGAATACAAAGCTATATGAATACAAACTGTAATATATACTTTAATAAACAATGTATTACAAATAATATAATTCCAAAATAAGCAAACATTACAATAAAAAACAAAAATAATATAGCTCAAAAAACATGTAAAAATGGTTTTAGGCCTATAGCTTACATTATTGTAATTTTCATTCCTGATGATGTTGGTATTGTTTACCAATGAAAAGCTTTGGATATAAATTAATAAATATTCTTGTATTTGAATAACCTATGTTGTTTTAAATTATTAAACAAGAAAACATATTTTATATATATATATATATATATATATATATATATATATATATATATATATCGCAATATGTATTCTTGTGTATTAATAAAGAACTAAGTCAAAATACAAATACAAGAATTATAATTGAATTTACAATTCAAAGCTTTTCGTTGGCTAACAGTACCAACATCATCAGGAATATTCTGATATCATAGAATATTCCTGATGATGTTGGTACTGTTAGCCAACGAAAAGCTTTGAATTGTAAATTCAATTATAATTCTTGTATTTGTATTTTGACTTAGTTCTTATATATATATATATATATATATATATATATATATATATATATATATATATATCACTATTTTTATATTTCAAAGGTTTTCTAAAAACCCTTTGGTGTAAAGCATTTGATAAGAAATGAGTATAAAAATCAGTGGACTTTAGTTAGATTTTTAAAGCAAATAAGTAGTGGAAAAGAGGCTGACCTATGAACAATAATTCGTTCTGTTTGAACTACTGGACAGTTTAATTGACTAGAAATAATTTGTTTAAAGGCGAGTGTTGCCAACTGTAGAACCTGGATACTTACGTCCTCTCATCCCTTCAGAAGCTCCAGAAACTCCAGAGAAATGGCAGGACGTCATGTCCGACATTGAACGTGTTATCATGCCAGGGGTATGTATTTCCTTATATTTATTATAGAATCATATGCAATCATATATTGCACTACACGAGTCATTCAAAAATATAACAATAGCAGACAAATTGGAGAATTTTCTATTTATAATGTACATTTACAAACTTGTAACTTTGTTTCAATTTGTTGTAACCAAAATTACCTTATTATGAGTTATGCAAATTGAATTTGTGGAAAAGAGCATACTCTAAAGGTTTACAATGAATTTATGGAAATTATTGTGTAAAGTTTATGATTAATCTTTAAACACAAATAGCTGTTTATTTGTGCTAATTTTAATTATAGAAGGGATCTTAGAATTGGGGGCAAAATAATGAGGAAAATATTTTAATATACTGTGTATGCATAATTTATATATTTAGGCAATAATGACCATGATTGGTTTTTGGTCTGAAAAGTAATTTTGATAGTTATCTCAGTTTTGATAATAAAGCTCCTAGAGTGAGTTTTTAATTTAGTTTTATTATATTTTATATTTGTAATATGTAATGTTATTTTGTTGTGTCAGGTAACTCACTGGCACTCACCTCGCTTTCACGCCTACTTCCCTACAGCAAATTCATATCCAGCAATCGTCGCAGATATGTTGAGTGACACCATTGCATGTATTGGTTTTTCTTGGGTAAGTAACTTCTAAAAATTTTATATTTTACTTAATAAAATAGTAAAAGAAATTAAAGTTATATCCCTATCAATTTTTAGCTTTAAATTATATTACATTTTTATGTTGATTTTCTGTCTGAGTTCTGAACGATAATTGTTCATGTTAGCATTTATCATTATTATAATTTTCATTAATGTTATTTCATTGCGTTAATACAGTTTCAAAGTTAATTAACAGAAGAGTACCTATGTTCTTCATCTAAGCATTGTTTCTTCACTTCTAAGCATTGTTATTTTTATTTTTATTGATATCTAAATTTTTACTGTGTGTAAAATGACAAGTTCAATAGAATTTAAATGATAAATGTAAAATTCTTGAGGATTCATCTATGTGTGACTAAAAGTCACCAGATGTCTTGAATTTTGAAACAGACAAGTCAATTGTTCCATTAACAAGTGAAAATATTTTAAAAGAAGCTCTCACAGATATCGTCCAAAATTTGTTGTACTAGTCTTTAAAAACAGAGAAAAATAAGTATTTAGAATAGATAGGAGTTATAAATATTTGATTTTGCTACAAAAGAAACAATTTTGTACATTTGTCTACAAAAACTTGTTGACATAAATGCAACAACGGTTGCCGTATTTAAAGACAATGCTATTTTTGCTCTGTAGATCTCATTAGGAGCGATGGATTAAACGAGCATTTCTACTATCTTGAGCAACTATCTTCAATTACCTTTATACACGAATATTATCCTGAACAGGTTATTCAAAATGTAATCTAAACACTTAGAACCAGTTATTCCAATTAGATCATCATGCTAATTTTAAAATTGTCATGACTAATCACTTTAACATTAGTTTATGACTATCCGAACTTTAAATTTTGTAAATTTGTAAAAACTTACTAAGGCAGAATGTTTTCGATCGCAATGTGGTGACCTTTATGTGTCTCTGATGATCAGAGACACTGATGAAGATCGCTACATAGAGATCAAAAACGTTTTGTTTCAGTTAGTTTTTACAAATTTACAAAATTTAAAGTTTAGATAGTCATAAGCTAATGTTAAAGTGATTAATTAAGATTCACCGAACGTAATGGACTATAAAATTCAAGAGTATATCATGACTTTAGAAAAATTGAGTAAATTTTAAATTAAAGATAATTAAAAATTATTTTGTTGGTTAGTTATTTAAAAAACTTATGCAGATAGTACTGAAATGATAAATAACTCTCTTAAAATAATAATATCTTGAGGGGTCAAAAATTGGACTATTTAGAAAAAAAATACCGAACCCCTCTTGGCACACTACTGCTTGCAGTCAATAACATCACAATAAGATAGGCCAGAAGTATTGCCACTTTTCACAAAGATAGTTAGTGTTAGTGTTAAATATATTCAGTTTGTATGTCCAATCTGAAGTTCAATTTTCAATTGCCTTCAGTATATTGGAGGCTTACGTAGAATGCATAGTGAAATTTAAACATTAGAAGTTCATTGAAAATATAAAGCAATTTATTTCAACATATTGTTTTTAAAATTTTATAAAGTTAATAAATAATTCTCTCTCATTATTTGAACAATCATGTTGAACAATAGGTTTGTTTATTTTAATGAAACGGTTACTAAAGTATAATTAAAAAATACTTAAGGGCTTACTTGCTGACACGTTTCAAACAATTGTTCTTTTTATGAAGCAAAGCCTCTACTCCCTTGTGTGAAGGGAGCAACTTTAGTTGCTAAAGTTTGGATATTTTGTAAATTATTTTGTATTAAAAAATCTAAACACTTTGGAAATTATATTATTATTTTTATTAATTTATAGTGTTCATAAAATTATCTTATCTTGATATTAACATGTTAAGATTGCGAGTCCTGCTTGCACTGAGTTGGAAGTGGTCATGCTTGATTGGCTTGGCAAGATGTTAGATTTGCCAGCACCTTTCCTTGCAGCTTCTGGTGGGAAAGGAGGCGGTGTCATCCAGGTACAGATATTGTAGTTAGTTAATTTGCTTTAATAAAACAAAATTATATAAAACTCCATGTTCATTTATCAAAATACTGTATAATTATTTATTAGTAACAAAAGTAATGTAACAGAAATTACTATGGTTTCTAATTTTCTACTGTATGTAAAATTATAGTTTACTTCCTTGTTAAAAACGCCTATTTTAAATTTTCAACAAATTGAAAGGCAAAGGTTCTGGGGAGAGATATCATTGAGTAGTGGTTTTTTATAGATACATTGATAAAAAGGGAGTAAAAAGAATTTTTAAACCTAATAGATGTTGACATTTAAAAATGTTTTATAATTATCACAATGTATTAATATGAAATTATATATAACTTGTTGTATATTTAATAATAATAAATACACAGTTGTTAATAATTCATGTGCATCTTACTTTTAAAAAAAATCATGATATAATATAAAAAGTAAAGTTGAACGGCAAAATATTACCAACAATCTAATGAGTTTACTGGATGTGATGGACAGGAGACAAATGCTCTTACTTCATACTAAAGCTATATGAAAATAGTACTCATGACAATCTATTGTCATAAACTTAGAACGAGAGATTTGCAGTTATGATTCAGTGGACTTGTAACGGAATTTACCCAGTCTATCTAGCCCTGATGGTTCAAGTCTGATGAGACACTGTTTAGTATTCTGTGGGGAAACATTTATGTTTAACAAACCAGCTGCCCCTATGATTCAAACCCATCAAACACTCAGCTTCTTAATCCAGGTGACTTGTGTCACAAGGATCGAGAGACTTGATTCCAAGATATGGTGCACAGGTTTTGGTACTTACAGGACAAACAGTATGCCTTGGTACACAGTTTTTTTTTTTTTTAGCTAAACCAAGTTTTTATACACATTAAGTAAAAATAGATGAACAATATTAAGAATAAAATATGGCCATTTATTTTTTCTTAGGGAACAGCCAGTGAAGCTACTTTAGTGGCAGTTCTAGGGGCAAAAGCAAGAACCATTAGAAACACCAAATTAAAACACCCTGACTGGACGGATAATGAGATTATTGCTAAAATTACCTGTTATTGCTCTGGTAAGTAGAGTTTAAAAAGTTTGCTTATAAAAAGGTAAAATATTTTTATAATATATTTTTCTGCTTTGAGTGCCATTTACATTTTCTATTCACTGATCATTCAACCTATTTAGCAAGGTTATATAAAAGTTAAGACTCTGATAAGAAGTAAGCTTGTAATATTTTGAAACCTATATTCACTTCTTGTGAATTTCTATTCCTCGAAATGTTTGTCATGTGTAGTTATAAAGTATATGTAATGAGTTCTATTTTCTATGTTGACTAATCAGCATTGTGGGCCGATAAATCTAATAGCATGTATAGCCATAGGCGTCGCATGGACAATTATTTTGGGGGGGCACAGCCAGGGCCGTAGCCAGGCGATACAATGTGGAGGGGCGTACAAGTTGTCAGGTCGACAAAAAGTAAAAAAAAAAAAAAAGGTTTATTACTCTCATTCTCTGCATGCATGTATAATTTAAGTTTAATTAATGAGTGATAAATTAAAAAGAGGCAATTTATAAACACTATTAAGAATTAATATTTTTCTTACTAAATCTGATAATTATTTCTATGTTTGAAAAAAAAGTAAGAATTTTACATCAAATCTAAAGCATTCGTTTGACAACAATTACAACTTATTTAATACAACTGCAGTTTTCTATCTTTTTTGTGGTGAAAATTAATCAGCAATTATCAATATTTATATTCTTAGTTCGATTTTGTTCAAAAGCTAAAAATGTTATAATGTCTTTTAAATGAGTACAGGTCGCCGCCCGACCTGGCCCCCCCTGGCTACGGCCCTGGGCACAACATGCCAGGGATAAAAAATCTGGAATAATCTGATTTGCTCTGTTTTTGTATCTATAAGCCTATCCTTCTCGTTATTGTTTCAATATAAAACAAAATTATTATAAACAATGTAAGCTTTAATGATAGAATTTTTATAAAAGAAATAATGTATACAGACAGTAATTGAAATATTACTAGGCCGATTATTTAATTTTTTTTAGTCAAAGAAATTATGAAGGTGTATGTACAGAAAAATTAGTATTATGAATCCATCTCATTATAATAACTGTTAAGGTGCCTTACGATGATATATTAACTAATAAATTATAAACATAAAATCGTTGTACAAATAAATAGTTTTAGGTTTAAAAACTTAATAATTGATAAGGTTAAAACAAATATGCATATAAGGACGAAATTGAAAACAACAGACTCTGACTCAAATATCTTTTAATTGACACAGTACAGTTTTAAATTGTCAATTCCGTACATAAAGAACAAATGTTAGTGAAGCATAAGCCTTCGGTTCCGTTGAGAAAATTGTTCAACTAAGGCATTTAGTTTTTGATCTTCCATATACTTCATAGCCAATTCTTGTTCGATGGCCATCAGGGCTAGACCACTTAGACGCTCTTCGTTCATTGTACTTCTTAAGTACGTTTTAAGCCGTCGCAATGTAGAGAATGATCTTTCGGCGCTTGCTGTTGTAATCGGCCACGAAAGGGATATTGCCAACAGTTCCATGATGTCTGTTGAATTGTCTTCAAGGTGATTTTTAACAAAAAAATCAGCTAATTCCTTGAAAGATATCCCCACAGCTTTCATATCTTTTTTAACAAAATTATTTTTTGTAAAGCAATGGAAAAACTTAAGCTGGGAGAAGAAGCTTGGGGATAATTTGTAAAACTGTTAAATGGTTGAAACAGTATTATTGTCAATGTCATTCCAATGAAAGAGACACTGAGCAATATTGTTAATTTTGCTGTAGTCATTCTTAGAAAATCGAAGCTGGATATTTGTGATTATGATATCTAGGCCAGCAAAGAAAACTTCGATTTTAAATGATTCTTCAGGTGATTTGTAACAGAATGATGATTCTGATGCGTCTGAAGATTCAAGCTTTTTGGGTATCTTGCATCTTCGAGGTAGTGACGGTTTTTTAACATACATGCCTTTTGAGGCATATTCCTTAAATAGTTCTTCTACCTCGTTCCAAAGCTGTGCAAAGCAATTTTCGTTTCGTTCAAGATTCAAACAGTCGATGATAGCTTCTACTTTTGTGAAAACCATGGAAATGTCCATGGATTCACTCTGAAGTTCTTTAGATAAGATGTCTGTCAGAGTCAAAACTTTGTAGAGGAACTTCAAATTAAACATGAACTCAAAAGTAGTGACTTGTTTTATTAGCCCGTCTGCTTCAGCTGCTACTTTGCCGTTTGAGCTATCATTTGCCACTACTTCCAAAGTATCGCAAATTTCTGGGAGCTTCTCGAGAATAGCCTTGATGGCTCGGTGACGAACAGTCCATCTTGTACGTGACAGACTCACTAGTCTTTTCATTTTGGAATCTCCATTCTGCTTGCATATTGATTCAAAAATGGAAAACCTACTAGCTGACGCATTTATCACATTATACAACTGGTTTACAGTAGATAAACATCCACGTAGCTGTCTAACTTCATCGCAAAATCGCATCACAGCCAGATCAAGTAAATGTGCATGGCAGTGTATGTATAATGCTCTAGGCTCTTCTTCTTGGAATCTTGCAGCCACCCCATTGAACTTCCCGCTCATATTACTGGCACCATCGTACGCCTGTCCACGCATTTTGTTGAGATTTATCCCCAACTGTTGCAGATAGTTTTTTATGACATCGTGTAAATTTTCTCCTGTAGTTGCTATAACATCAATAAAGCCTAAAAATCTTTCCTTGATTTTAATGTTGCCGTCTGCCTTTACGATATACCTAATGCAAATGCTTAGTTGTTCACGCACTGATATATCGGTTGTCTCATCGCAAATTATCGAGTACGCTAACGACTCACTAACTTCTTGTACAATGTCTGCAAGCATTTCAATTTTTATGCATTCAATTATTTCATTCTGAACCGTGGGACTTTTATATGAATGAACCGACGATTTCATTAATAATTGAATTTCTGTGTCCATGTTCTGTGCTCTAAGATCAAGAAGTTCTAGGAAGTTACCTCTATTAAATGAATTAATACTTTCATCATGCCCTCTTAGAGCAAGATTTTATTTCCCAAGGAACAAAACAGTTTCAATGATAAATTTTAAATATTTTCTGTTAGTTTGAACCTTTTTTATATGTGCTGAGGATAGTGCATCCGCAACACTCATACCAGGTTTTCTGTACTCACTAAGAAATTGGATTGCCTTAAGATGCATTTCACTTTTTTCATGTACTCTGAATTTTTCAAGCCCCTTTTTCCAGTTTTTCATACCAGTTTTAGTAAACGAGTCTTCCCCACGCCTACTCTTATGGTGGCAGAAGAGTCGACATGGAAAACAAAATGCAGCATGTAAAATTGGGCTATACTCAACCCAAGAAAATTCTTTATACCAATTTTCTTTGAACTGTCTTGATTTTGATTGGACTTTGCTTACCTTGAAGCAATTAACAGGTTGAAATGGGCCTTTGGAAATGTCTGCTGATCGAACTCCTAAAGCAGGATCTCTACTCTCCGCATTGCGTTCTTTAAAGGAACAAGATGGCTTTGCCTCTTCTTCACCAGTTTCACCACCGTCATTCAAACTACTCGCACTTAAATGTTGATCTTCCTCTGCACTTGTCTCAACATTTTTACTTGGTTTAACACTTTTAGTAAAAAACAAAAACTGCTTCTTCATGTCACTGATAAATCAAACATTTAAACTAATAAATTAAAATTGAACTGAATAAAGTAGTCACGTTAAAGGCAACACTAGTACTGCGTCGTAGCAGACTGGCGCCATGTACGCTTTAACCTTCGCCTTCGGCTTCAGCAGAGGAGGAGAGTTAGGGGAAGAGCAGCGTGGTGGGGCTTCACGCACATGTTTGCTAAAATTTCTGGATTCAATTTTGGTGGTTTGAGCTGCTGACAATTACAACAATCTTTATACGATTTCATTAAATTATTCAGAACTTTTTTATCAAGCCCTGATTTCAAAATCTTTGTTCATGTTTTATTTAACTCGTCATCAACAATGTCAACAATAGATTCCTTATTACCTTCCGAATTATTTTCATGTAAAGGTTCTAATAATTCCGTGCCAAGTTGTAACTTTAATACTGGAGAACATACAGTCTCATCTGAAAATGATGTATTTTCACTAGATGATTGTTTATTCATTTTAACTTGATTAACAACTTTTTCAAATGAATTTTTTAAAGATGTTTTTATTGTGCTTATGGAAGTAGCTGAACTGCTAGCAGATTTTGAACGAATTACTTTTTTTCGGGTATGACATCGACTTGATGGTTTTAGTTTCGATATTGAAGGACAAATATTACGTATATTTCTTGATATTTGTTCCTTCGGGATATAATCGTAATACCAAACACAACTAATGTATCTAAATTTCTAATAAAAACAAATACAAAAATATAGAAGAGCAAAGTTTTGTCTAATACGAGTTGCTTTGGCGTAAAACATAATGACAGTTGCGCGCGCCAACCTATTTTTTCTTTAATTCATTAAATGTAATTACATGTGTTTTGTATATAATAGAAATAATGGTCGTATTATTCTTTTTATTAATAATTTATTATAAGATGTCAAAATTATTTTATATTTATAAAAAAATGAGTTAAAATCGTTCACATTATAAATATATAGTTATAACATTTATACTTTCTTTAATAATTCTAAAAATTTTTTGAAGTTGTACCGATTAATTTTTAAATTTATTAAATAAAATCATTATTATACTAAACTATAGTAAAATTATATTATATTTAATCCATAAGAATTACAGAATATTAAACTGACTATCTATTTAATTTTAGTGTATTATTTTTGCAATATTATTTAGATTTTTAATACGTGTATCTTTAAATATATTTACAAATGAACATATAAGTGAATATAAAAATCATTAACAAACTGGTTTCTTTCTTTGGATATATAACAATTAAAAAATTGAACGCTTCAATTAGTTGGGGGGCACTTGCCCCCCCGACGCGACGCTTTAGTGTATAGCTAATGCATCAAATAGGCTTGGCCTTCCATCTAACTTGGGAATTTTTGAGATGGGTCATTTCAGTAGACATGAACATAAATAGTTCCTAAAGAATTTAATTATTTGGAGGCTTAAAAATACATATAATTTAGAAAATGTATTCAAAACAGTTAATACTTGTGACTTGCTCAGTTCTCAAAGCATAGTTTATCGTAGATTATTGAGCAACCTACAGTAGCTCTTTGTTTCCTTTACCATGACAAACTGAATAAAAGGGGAAGACTAGACAAACATGTCTAAACAAGATTCAATGAGATATTTGGAACTTTGATATTTACGTTGTAGATCTTACTAGTAAAGAGGGTTAGTTAAAAATACCAAGATTTTCTAAACTCTTGATCTTCCAAGATCAAGAGCCCAAACTCTATGGATATTTTCTATATAATACTAACACTTTCTGGTTCTTTCAACCTTCACTTTAAAGCCAACTTTCCTAAAGTTCTGCTCTTGTGTTTCGGCCCACCGTTTACCAGAAACCCGTCTATGTTTGCTTTAGCAAACAATTTCTCTTTCAACATTTTGGTTAAATCTTGTCCATTAATTTCAGCAATTTTGTTCAACATTTGTTTTTTTGACAAAACTTTATTTAACTTTCTTCCAAGAAGTTCTATATTAATTGGATAACTTAACCAAAATCACATTTTAGATAATTCTATCAATTTGTATTTACTTCATTGTAATTTATAGGTTTCATTACACTACAATGCTATACCTTATGCAATTTATAAGCATCTTTCATTTTGTTCAATGGCAGTAAAACCTAATCTTTGTTATTTAAAGCAATATTTGTTATTTAAACCTCATGATCTATTCAAAGCTTATCTTCTACTCTAAATATTTTATGACTTTACTTCCTTCTAATAACTATGATATTTTTGCCACACTTACTATACCATATTATCAGAAATCTTAAACATGTTATTCTTTCTTTTTTTACCATTGCTGATTTCCAATTTCAAATCCAGAGATCCAATTCGGGGAGGAGATGGTTAACATTTTCATTTACTATTTAAAAGCATGAGTTATAGAAGAAGAAAATGACAATTTCTGAATTGAGAATTTTCATAAATTATATGAAATACTCTTCTATTTGAGCCTATTTTTTTCTATTTGAAAGGAAATGATGAATTGGACTTCCAAGAAATGTTTATTATAATACAGTATGCAAAGGAAATAAGTGGGGCATCGAAAAAATGTTTATATCAATAAGGTATGCAAAGGAAATGAGTATAGGTTCCAAGAAATGTACATATAAAGTTCTGTAAACTTATTTAGTGCATTTTTAATTACTTATAGTATTAGGGTTCATTAAAAGTCCTATTTTTTTTAACGCACAGGAACGAATTTCCATATAATCCAAGTTTTTTGGTAATTCTAGGGGTCTTGGTCCCATCTACCTCGAATTATCGAGACTGTATTTATTATTTATACTAGTAAAAATCAGAGGTCTTGTACTCAGAGTAAAGATAAACATTAATTGAACAAATTCCAGGTGCCTATTCCTTCCTTCGGCCAATATAATTCTAATGGTTTTTGAATCCAATAAGTCACAGCAAGCACAGTGACTTTTTCTTGACTAATATTTTTCAGAATCAAGGTTTTAGTTGATGTAATTGACAGAACTACATTCTGTAGCTGCTACTTTCTACTACTACTTACCTACGTCCTAATAATACTTACTAATACTTATACATCCTATTAGGCATCAAGTGTAAGCAATAGCTTGTCAATGGTAGATCACATATCAATGAATCGATTTTCTTAGTTTTTATAAACAGATGTGACAATGTAATTTGTTCCTTATGTCACAATTTTAGTTTGCAATCTACAATAAATAGTGTCACCGGAACATGAGAAGAGCTCTGGTGTAGAAATGTGTAAAGCTCTGTTTTCAGTTCTGGGCATGGGCTGTTGATGTATTCCTGACCTACAAACATATACCTAACTATAGTTTTTAGTTGTTACTATATTACTAAAGTAATATAAGTATTTACAGGTAGGTAAAAGTACTAATTTTATTAAGAAATGGTGTACAAAATAAAGTATATATGTTTCCATTTTTGCATGTGGGATTTTCTGTAAATCTGATGTTTTGTATTAGAAAATGTTTATGGGAATGAGCATATCGTTTTTTACCTGCCTTAGACCAGGCCTTTTCTCGTGTGCCAGTGACAGCTCTTATTTGACTGTTACAAAAGTAATAAATTGATATTTACCTCCGTATGAAGAATCCTTACTCTCATATGCTCTTTTTCAGCACCTGCCCATATCCCCTTTTATCTTCTTATAAAAACTGTTTTTCATTAAATTTTTCAAGTTAGTGAAAACAAAGAACAAACACTTCAGCATTAAAAAGGATTAAAATGTTTTTCCTGTAATTTTCCATTTAATTTCATGTTTCAGTTGTCCCGCTGAATATATAATAATTCTTATAAATGTTATATGTATATATTGTCTTTATCAATAAATACATTTTATGTAGAATTTTTTCAAACTCGTTTTTGACTATATTGGGCTAGGTTTTCTAGTTTTCTCTTGAAATATGGTGAAATGTGAGTCCGGTTATATATTAATGTTTAGTAGGCCATTTCTAATACTAGAGTATACAAATTTATATTCTTTGGTTAATAATATAGTTTTTATTTTTACAGATCAAGCACATTCTTCAGTGGAAAGGGCAGGCCTACTTGCTGGAGTTAAGTTCATCCAGGTACCATCAGACGATCAGTACCAAATGCGAGGCGATAGTTTGAAACAAGCGATTGTTAATGACAAAAATGCTGGACTTATACCTTGCTGTGTAAGAATATTTTACTGATATATTTTAAATGTAAGATTTTAGATTTAATTAGTAGCTCATGTGAAGATGGAATCAACAAATATTAATATTGCAAGCCGAGCAGCAACCACCCATCGATACCGCAACGTACATATTAAGGTAACAAAACTTTCCCTTCATATCTCCTTCAAGGAGATATGCAATTTTCACACGCAATTTTTGATATTATAACTCCTAATACTCACAAAATACACCCACACCACCATATTATCCCACCCTCACCCTAACATCGTAACCTACGTAAACCTTGAGATCAGTTATGGTCTGAGTTGACAATGGGACACATCTCCCGAAACGGCTGTCCTCAACAAATATAAGTAAGTGCTACTATAGGCAAGTTTAAAACATTTAAAAGTGTTCAGTCATAACTTTTTCTTATTTTTAAAAGTTCTGAGATTTTCAGGTTAAGAGGGGAAAGAAACGGGGAACCATGATCATTTGGCTGAGATCATAAGATACTTGATAATAATTTTAATATATACATATAAAAGTCAACATCTAATTAGACATTTTTGAACTTAAAACATTTGTAAGTTTGTTACACTTGCCTATATTAGTACTTACTTTTATAATTGTTGAGGACGACCATTTCGGGAGATGTGCCCTATTGTCAACTTAGACTGTAACTGACCTCATAGTGTTTTTTAGGTGAAGGTGCTTTTAAGATATTATTGTGAGGATGTAGGGATACTTTTTTTGGTAAGTATTGGGGGTTATGATGTGGAAAAGTGTATGTGAGTTATAATGTTATACAATGTATGTGAGTTATAATATACACATACACTTTTGACATCACAATCCCCAATACTCACCAAAAACACAAATTCTTCACAAACAAAACAAAAATAACCAACGATGCACAACCAAGCAATATGAGATTTACAAACATTTCAAACTACACTCTACACAGATACTCAACACCCAATTACATTATAACTCAGACACACTTTCTGTCGTTACAACCCCCACCAAAAACACCTAAATCTCAACTATAATATCCCACCCCCACCTTAACTTACCAAAAAAACCATGAAGTCAGTTACGGTCTGAGTTGACAAAGGGACACATCTCCCAAAATGACTGACCTCAACAATTATAAAAGAAGGGCTACTATAGGCAAGTGTAACATATTTACAAGTGTTTTTAGTTAAGAACTAGTAGCTCACGTGAAGATGAGAAATTTTAGTAGATTAATAGTAAATTTTGTTTTCAGGTTGTGGCAACACTAGGTACAACAAATTGTTGTGCTTTTGACTGTTTGGATGAGATAGGGCCAGTGTGTGAAGAGGAAGAAGTTTGGCTCCATGTTGATGCTGCATATGCAGGCAAGTATATATTTTACCACAAAGGGATTGCGGTCTTTAAAGTATATCTTCAGAAAAAAATCTTTAGTTTTAAGAAAATCAATTGATCTAATTGAAATTTCTACATATTTCATACAAACAGAGTGTAAATCATAGGTTATGTTTCTCTGTACATCTCTTTTAGTTATTTATTCCCCAGTTTTTACTGAAAAAGTAAATATTAAAACTTGAGACTGCTCCTTTTCTGATTTAAGGTACTGTAAATTATTCTGAGATTTTAGATATTTTAAAACTTTTTAATGATCTAATAGAGAGAAGTGGCTATTTCACTTGAACCCAATTTCTGAGGGAAGTTTGAGGGATTTGTTTCTTAATTAATGTGCCTTCTAAATCTCAATACACTCTGAGCTAAATTATAATCAGTTACAACAACTTTGTCCATTTTTATGATATATAACAAAAACATTTTAATTGAGTAATTAATTGTAGTCCTGTTTTTCAACAGCTTTTTGCATTTAATTTAAACATCTTCAGGACTATTCAATGTTTGCTAAAAATTAAAAGCTCTTTTCATATTATCCTATTATTAAAAGAATACTGTTACTATTTTCTAAAAAAAGAACTAAATGTCATTAATTTAAATATAAGTTTAACATGTTTTGGGAGCATGTATATGCTACATTCTCTGCAAATGCTTGATTTATTATTTGGCTTTATCATATTTAGCTTGTTAAATCTTTTCTCCTTCACAAACTGTGATTCATCAGTTGCTGGAAAGTATTGTATAAACTATTGCTAACAAAATATGGTTCTTAGTACAGCTTAGGAATTACTTTTTAATATGTATAACATTGTCATTTATGTTAATACTGGAATTAGTGTGGTATTATATTTTATGTTTTCCTACAAACAAACTTTTACTGTTCGATTGGGGGATATGTTCTCCATACACTTTTTTGAAAGAATACTTTGTTTAACTGATATAAGCTTTATGCTTATTAAATTTCTTATTTTTTATATCCCACATTCTAATTAAATATCGTTAAACTGCTTAATTTGGATTACAATTAAGTTAAAAATCTATTATGTTAACTAAACATGTGGGCACTTCATATAAGTATGAAAACTACAAAAAATAAGGTCAGCTCATATTTGAACATTACAATGATTCTTTTCAGACTAATTACTGTTAAAATTTAGCTTAGAAAATTTTAATCACTTCAATATGTGCAAAATCTAACATCAATGAAGTTATATTTATCCCATGTTTAAATGTGTAGGATCTGCTTTCATTTGTCCGGAGTATCGTCATCTTATGAATGGAGTCGAGTTTGCTGATTCGTTTAACTTCAATCCTCATAAGTGGATGTTGGTGACCTTTGATTGTTCAGCTATGTGGTAAGAAATTATCCTATTTATAATGATCCTTTTTTTATTTATCTAAAATACATGCATTGTTGTGCAAAATGGGTACTTACAAATATTTGGATGCTACACTTGATTTTCGTTCAAACAGGGGGAGTTATTCACAAACTTTAATGATCTTCGTAAACTATGAAGATTGAATTTTTCATTGATTTTGTCACAAAAATAACTTGGGAATGTTGTCAATATATTTATTAAAAAAAAAGAAAGTTACTGAGTACCCATAAAATATGCAACTGTCTGAAGTCACGTCCAATGTGCTTAAATGCTTATTGATGCTTGTGAAGTAATGATATATATATATATATATATATATATATATATATATATATATATATATATATATATATATAGTATATATATATATATATATATATATATATATATATATATATATATATATATATATATATATATATATATATATATATATGCTGATACGTTTTCTTTCACAGATGGAAAAATATGATGAATAGTTATTATCTGGAGTACATCCGTTCATTCTGCAGTGCATAAAATCGTAGTTCTGACGTTTTGCTAGAATCTCATCTACCATTGACGAGGTGAAGCCAACAACAGTTGACTAATTCACTCCCTCCTCAATGGTTGTTGGGTTCAGCTCGTCAATGCTAGATTAGATTCTAGCAAAACATTGGAACTGCGATTTTATGCACCGGAGAATGAATGGATGTGCTCCAGATAATAACTATTCAACATATATTTCCATCCGTGAAGGAATACGTATCAGCATATATATATATATATATATATTGGTAAAAGTGATTAATCTGGTTATTGTGTATAATATTACTGGTACCACTAAAATTGTCTAGTTCTAGTTAGCTTCCTCTCTAATCTTTTTATTTAATCCTTTTTTGTTTCTATTATTTCTGGTTGCCCCTTAACACTTCACCTGATCCAAAGATTCAATAAATTTCTTTTTTCACTTAATGTTTGCTAGTTTTGTTTAATTAATCTTACCGGTATGTTTTATCTAAAGGGTAATAAATGGTTTCAATACTTAGTTAATTAGTACACCCATTTACAAATTTAATGGTATAATATTAGCTATCATAGGTTACCATGTTATATGTTAAAGGTTAAAAGATCCTTCTGATGTAGTCGATGCTTTCAATGTGGACCCTCTATACCTAAAACATGATCAGCAAGGCTGTGCACCAGATTATAGAGTAAGTCCTGTTATTTCATGGTAATAATTATTATTTTAACAATATGAATAATGTGAAACATGCAGCAGTTGTAGTCAATACTAACAATCATTTTTTATTTTTTCTCAACATAATTTCTCACAGTAGCAGACTTTTATCTGAACATCATTTTGTACAAATGAAACCCTTCGTATATGAGCGCTATTTACTAATTAACTTACTCACAAATTAAATCAACTCTGAGCTGATATTTGTCTGGTACAGCAAAAAAATATTGCAATTATGTTACAGTGACTGAACATGATAATCTACAAGCAAAATTCCAAATAATATGAAAAAATAGTTGCAAATTATGATAGGAGCATGGGAATATATTGTCCTTATCTTTCTGTAATTTTAAAACTTTTTATAAATTATAAAACCTTTATACATTCTCAGTCGAACAGAGAAAGTTATTGTATTGACTTTAATTTCATTGCCAAGTGTAAATCACTGTCAAGTCTGACAGTTGTGTCTTAACAGTTATATCTTGACAGTTAAGACCATCATGTTTGTTAGTTTGATCTAATTTTTTATTATTTTTTTATTCCATCTTCAGGTAGTAAGTTTCACTAGTAAGTTTTCACTAAAACACTTGTAAATATTTACAAACTTGCCTATAGTAGCCCTTCCTTATATTTGTTGAGAACACCCGTTTCGGGAGATGTGTCCCATTGTCAACTCAGACTATAACTGCTAATTTTTTTACTGAATTATATACAATATAAAAGCAAAGTAAATGAGTGATAAATTTATAAATTACTTTTTAAAGTCTTTTTTTTATATAGCTTGAGCAAATAATATTTACAAAAAAATTATTAAAAATAAATACAGTTTAGTTAATATTTTGAAAATTACATTTAAAAATGTATAAAAAGGTTTTTTAATAAAAAAATATAATGAGAAAGTCTCATATTATTTAAAATATTGAACACTCAAATATGAATTACTCAAAAAACCTTATGATTGAAATTTGCAGCATTGGCAGATTCCTTTAGGAAGACGATTCAGGTCTCTTAAGCTTTGGTTTGTCTTACGATTGTATGGGATCGAGAATCTGCAGAAACATATTCGCAAACATATTAGTTTAGCACACGAATTTGAAAGTTATGTACTCAGTGACGATCGCTTTGAAGTTTTTTACAAAGTAATCATGGGATTAGTTTGTTTCAGATTAAAGGTAAGTGAATTTGGAAATAGTATTTAACTCATTGTAAAATACCAATGTCAATGTATTTATATACCATACTATCTATGCTGTACTATATTAGCAATCGTATTTACATATTGTGTAATATTTACATCACTATTTATTTGGATCAAACTCTAGTTAATTACAGTAGAGCTCTAACTATCCTAATCAATTATGACCAGACTCCATTCGGATAAACAACAATTCCAAATATTGGATTTGTTTAAAAAAAGGCAATTTCAAATAATTACTATATGTAACTTGTAAATGTGAAAAAAAACACTTTTTTTATGGATTATAAACGTTTTTAAGCATTCTCACAAAGAATCAAAGGTTATTGCTTTTTCATAAATAATCTTACCCGAAATCGAGTTTCCAATTAAATGCTGTTGCAAAAAAAATTTTAAAACAGCACTTTCTTATTGTTCTTTTGCTGCTTTCATTGATTTTCTTGAAGAACTTTAATCTTTTTTTTCAAGCACTGACAGAATCATCGTTTTGGAAAATCACAATATGTTTCCATCTTATTCTGTTTTATAAAAATTTGAAGACAATTTGGATAATAGTCGGAGTTCAGATAATTCTAGTTCTACTGTTTTATCAAACAATAATAAAAAATTTCTCATTACAAATAGTTTTATTTTAACTAATGTACATTTTGCTTACTGAGTAACCATTCTGAAAGGTATAATGATCATACTGACAATCTCTGCATAGTTTACTTATATGTAATCTACGAAAGTACTTACCCGCACTTTGAATGCTACAGCCACTCCACTTAACAAAGCATGACCATACCTCTCAGGCGAATGCCAGATGTCAACTTATAAACAAGATTAAAACTGATACATATAGAATAATTCCTAAAAAAGAAGGAAAGTAACTGACTCAAAATCTTACATAAAAATTATTAATCTTGCTTTTCAAGTAAATACAAAATAGAATTTCGAATAGGGCCTTCATCAGAATTTATAATCTCAGGATCTCATATTTACTAATATATATATTAAACAATTATAAATATTTATAAACTTGCCTGTAGTAGCACTTACTTATATTTGTTGAGGACGGCCGTTTCGGGAGATGTGTCCCATTGTCAACTCAGACCGTAACTCCTCAACAAATATAAGTAAGTTCTACTACAGGCAAGTTTATAAATATTTATAATTGTTTAGTGAAAATTAGTAGCTCATGTGAAGATGGAATCAACAAATATGAATATATATAGGTATATATATATATATATATATATATATATATATATATATATATTTTTTTTTTTTTTTTTTTTTTAGACTACAGTGTGGACTCTTACCAAGGTAAGTCTGTCAGTCTCCTAGTCCAAAAAATCTCTCTCTCTCTCTCTCTCTCTCTCTCTCTCTCTCTCTCTCTATATATATATATATATATATATATATATATATATATATATACTTTCAAAACTATTCAACAACTTATTGATCGTAACATTCCCAAATAAGTTAACATTATTAACATCTAAGTAATGATTAGTCACTAAAATATTGGCAGCAATACTTCATTTGTCTAATCTTTGGTATTTTATATCCCTGATATATTCTTTAGACCTAGTTAACAATCTTCTTCTAGTCTGTCCACTTTAGATTTGGTCACGATCTTAACAATTAACTGTACAATTAATTGTAAATCCCTTATTTATCTAATGTATTTTCTTATTAAATTCCTTCTATTAGCTCACACTCTCCTACAAATTTTCAATCGTTAATAAAATACGTTTTTATTCATTCAATCAAGTTCAAATATATAAATATTTTTTAACCTACAGTGGATGACAATTGATGTTAATAAAGTTATTTCAAATATTTATTCAATAATTAAATTATAAAATTTTTGTGCCCTATCTGGATTTGAGCTGTGAACTCTTTATGTTCAAAGTCTAGCGCGCTTTAGCACTGCGCCAACATTCAAATACCAAGAAATGAAATTTCTCAAACGAAAATGAATTTCTTCCTCCATTTGGTTGTTGTTGTTGAAACCTCCACAGTACAACTTTAAACTGTTGCCATGGTTACCACAATATATCATAAATAGTGCTTTAGGGTTAAAAATAAATGAAATAAAATAAACAACCTGGAAATAATGTTGGAAACAACCTTAGAACAATGATAACATTTTTCTTTCTTGACCTCAGTAGGAATTTACTTTTAAAAAAAAATTTATGAGACTTGTTTCTAGAATCATCTAATACATTTTAAGGGTTTTATGGTTTTTATACTTAACTTTTAATTGAACATTTGTACAATCCTTTAGTTGAAACTTTATGAAAAGGTAAACTAATAATTCGGCTTTTCACCTTAGTTTACAAAGCCAATGTTGTTCAATCTTTTTTAAAATTCTATTTCTTGGTTTCTAATAATAATATAAATAATTTTAGGATCATAAATATTAAATTTTGTTGCAATCATCTTGAATTCACTGAATAACCTATAATTAAATAATACATAACTAAGTGAATACATAGGAGCTTACTTGCTGATGCCTTTCTAAACAATCTTTCCTCTTACGAAGCTAAAGAGGCCTAGCTTTGTTAAAGGAACGATTGTTTTGAAATCCGTCAGCAAATAAGCTCTTAAGTAGTCACTTATTTACTTATTATTTAATTATAGTATTAAATTTTGCTGGATCTTGAAATACTAAAGGTTAAACAAATCAAATATTAGCACATATTAGAAACGAATCAAAATTTAGTTGTTAATATTGCTAAATTAATTAATTTTTGGGTTGTTTGGTTACTTTCCTTTTTTGATTAGGAATAAGGGCACAAGTATTAGTTTTAACCTTATTTGTAAGTTGACATCTTGCATTCGCCCAGGAGATATGGCTGAAATTTGTTAATAGAAGGGTGTTAGTAATTTGGTTGGTTATAAATAAGGTAACTATGTAGTGATTGGCATCTTGGTTTTTATATCTCTGAGGATGGTTACATGGTAACCGAAATGTACATTAGGACAATATAAAACTATTTACAGTCAGAGGTTTTTGAGTATTACCTATTATTTATATGCTAGTCATATTTTTTTCTCTAAGATTGTCATACTTTAATTATTATTTTATACTTTTAAAAACCTTTGTTATAAGTAAATAGCTCCTGACAATGTATTTGTATTGTGGAAAAACATTCTGAACTGTAATTCCATTAGCTGCATTCATGTCTTCTGATTGGTTTATTTATGTGTCATTTGTCATAGCAAATATGGATTTGTATTTATTTAAAAATATAAATATTTATATATATAAAGATATAAACAAAAATTATTTAAACACATCTTAAAAAGTAAATCTTACATAAAAACATCTTGAAAATTCAAAAATTAAAATAAATTCATTAGGTATTAATCAATTTAGTTTTAATTATTCTAGTTAGAAATGTTACTGAACTCTAAATTTGCCTGACCACATAAATACATTTCTAAACATTTTGAAGTGTAACTTGTATTTTATAATACCAAAAAACAACAAGTTAAATAAGGGAAAGTAGTTGTTAATTCCAATGGTTGCCACACGAGAGCAGCATACCGTGATACTCCTTCATGAATAGATGATTGTCATAAACTTGATTTTCCGAATCTCTTTTTAAAATAAAAAATCGAGTAAAGTTGTATCTCATAAGGAGAGTCGAATAGAAATTCATCGTTAAGGTAGAAGGCAAGGAAAGCCTGTTAAGCTGGTGACTGTGGGAATATCTTCTGTTCAGTCTGACATCACCCCAAGGAAGCCAGCAAACCTGCTGATTTACCTTATTCACAAAAAAGGTAAATCTTGAAAATTTTTAAATATATATATGTTGTAAATATACACACCGTCCACGGCCTGAGGAGGGTTAATTGTCAAATATTCTTTTAAAAGGAGGGGACATTCCAAATTTTATTTTGGCGAATAACTTAGCTATATAACCATCCAACGGTGGGTGTGTAACAGTTTTTTAAACTTGTTAATAATTTGTTTTATGGAGTCGTTAATCAAGTGCTCAATATAGTGATTTATAAAGTCATTGAAGTAAATTGTAAATTGGTTAATAAAGTCAGTTGTTAAGAGAGTTGTTTCATAAAAAAAAACAAACTAACGATTAAGGACATGCAACTATTGTTAAAATATCATACTACCTGTAGTCATAATATCGACTATCTGTAGCTCTAATTTCGTGAAAGGATGTATTAGTAATAACTACACTTCATAGTTTTGTTTTTTAAAATCAGTTTAAATTGCTAAACTGCTAAAATACTTGCTATCTAAAATACTTGGAATGATTTGCAGAAATAATTACTTGAGTTAGTAATGTTTAAACATGCAATTATGAGTTACAAGACATTAAGGTAGTTAGAGTCACTTTTATCTTATCTTGCTTGTCAGTTACCAGATAAAGTGGTTGGATAGAGATAATAACTGTCTATTTAAAAAAGTTGTAATAGTTTCCTAATTCAACCGTTGCATTTATTTTAATATTAACTAGCAATATTTAGAAAACTATAATGTTTTGGTTCTATTTCTCGACTATTGCATCCCTGTTTAACTACTGTCATTGTTTGTCTGTTGTGTATAATTATTCCACGATAGGTTGAGTGGTTAAATGCAAAGAATTTAATTAGGTAGGAAAATGGATTCATTTAATAAACATATTGATCTATTATGGAAATCAAAATGTCATTTGAACTTGAAACTAGTGCATCCCACTTCTTGCAGCATTTATTTGGTTCTTTCCAAAGTCATCATACCTTTTTTATTTACTCCTATTATAATAATATACCATGACACAAGGTAAATCTTTTTTACATATAGTAAGTATGCATACTGTCTATGGCTAGAGAAAGGTTGTTTGTCAAAATTCCTTCTAAACATTTTAAAGGGGGGGTATATTCTAAATTCTATTATAGGTGAATATCTTAGCTATTTAACCCTGCTATGGCAGAGTGTAACAGTATGGTAAGAGAACGCCCTCTTAAATAAAAATCTTATACACAAAAATGAAAATTTCCAATCTCAGCTTTTCATTGGTACATGTTTTGTTACATCTACTGAATAGTAGTTTGTATTTCTTATTTGAATCGACAATGTCACATACCAGATGGCGATCGGAAATCTATATAACCAATAATTCTAGATAGATGGTTATCAAAACAATAAATATAGAAATATATATTGTTTTAAAACTTTGTCATAAATATTAGTTAATATTTTTTGTTTATTTAATATTGTATTTGAAAATGAAAATATATATTATTGCTACTTCAGATTAGAAATTCTACTTTATCCCTGGATTTAATTAGTTATTTCAAGCCTACTGTATAAAATTTGTCTAGAAATATATAAATAATTTGAAATACACATAACTGAAGCTATTAATAAAAAGTTGACTTAATTTTTCTTTCAGGGATCAAATGAAATGAATGAAATACTTCTAAAAAAGATTAATGCCAATGGAAAAATACATCTAGTTCCGTCAAAGATACAAAACACATATTTCCTCCGTCTTGCAATATGCTCTCGTTATACTGAGTCGTCTGACATCAAACAATCATGGGAAGAAGTGCGTTCTCTTGCTACTGAGGTACTGGCAGAAGGAAGACCTGGAAATTAACAAACACAAATATCAACCAAAAAACAGAAATCGTATCATCCAGACAATGTCCATTTAAGTCAGAGTGAATTACTTTACTGTAGTAATTCATATAATATATTCCAAACAAGTAACTTGTTTATAGGAGCCATTACATTATAACAATATGGTAATTTAAGTACAATAATCAAATGTAAACAGAGATATGGCTTTAATATATCCTACTTGCACAATCTAGCAACCGAATTTACTATGTTTTATCTAAAATATACTTAAGTATATTTTATTATCTATTTGTTATCAATCACTTAAACAATAGTTTATGACTATCCGAACTTTTGTTCGAGAATTTGTTATCCTTTCATGTTATAGAAAAGCTGGATAGCGAGACCATTATTAACGATCTAACTTGAAGTTAGAGTAGTTGTTTGTATTCTTTGACAATAATCAATTTGAATGATCCAATATGTCTATTATTGTAAGGACCGCTTGTCTAGTAACTACATAAATATATTATAAACAGTGTTAATTATACCGGTATTAATACTAAGATATCATAGTACTTATTTATTAAAAATAATCTTGTGTTAATATTTAAATATTTAAAATTTGGAATTATTGGTTTAAATTTGTTTTCTGTGGCAAATAAATTTGTTTTCTGAAGTAATTACATTTGCTACTTTCAATAATACTTGTATATATGTAGTGGAATTATGTGCTTTGTATATATTTACTTTAAAATATTTAAAACTATTTAAGTTGTGTATAAATAAAACAATTATAAATTTGAAAGTTATAAAATGACTATTAATTTAACCATGGTAATTATAAATACTCAATGATATTAAAACCGAATCAAACTCTGGGATTCAATTAGCCCATCTGACTTCATGCATAGAATGTTTTCATAAGTAATCTTTTATTTTATCTACATGTTCTCTAATCTAGCTTTGAGTGTGTCTTTGCACTCACAGATTGGACCACACTGTCACAGCATTGTCACAGATTGTTCAAATACAGCAATGTTTTTCTGAGCAAAGGCAAAAAACAAGTAATACAAGAATAATGTTGTAAGTCAATTCCTACTTAGGTCAACAAAGAACATTTTTCTTATTTAGATACCCTTTTTAAATAATTACAATTAATATGAATATGTATATGTATATACAGTCGAACCTTTGTATAACAAAGTCGATTATCCAGAGAAAAAATTCGTTGTAGAGAGGTATTCGTTATTGAGAGGTTGTGTTGTCAAGAATGCTCCCACCCCATCTTACTGATCTTACCGCATTACGCATACCGCACTACGTGCGGTAATAAAAGGGATACAGTATAATATCACGAGCGTAGTTAGTGTAATAGGCCAATGTTAATATAGGATAATGTTTTATAATGTCTCAATTTATTTGAAATTAAAGTTGTTAAAAATATTTTATTGATGTTTTCAGAATGTTTCTTCATTGTATTAGATATCCATATTCAATATTTTTCATAGGGTCTACTCTGTATAGACTATTACAATAAGTTATCTAATGCTTATGAAAACTTACTGGTAAATAAGTACACTCACCAATTCATTTTCAAGAGGCATGACTTGAACATAGGAATTTAATCGAAACAAACTCAGTAGGCCGTAATTTAGTAACTGTATTATTTATTAACCGTATTACATTTATTAACTGCCTATACTGATTTTATTTGAATACACACAAACTATCAGTATTTTATTTCTATATACACAATTCAATTTCAAACCACACAAACTGTTTTATACACTACACAGACTGTATCCGGAGAGAAAATACTGTATTAAATTAAACATAAAATACGATGTATAATAATACAGTACTGTAAACAGTAACTTCGTATAGATACTTTTTAAATGGTTTCTAGTTTTCAAAGTTTTACTTGTAAAAGTTAGTAATTTTTTGTTGCACATTGTGTTTGAATAAAACATCACGTTCAATGAATGTTTCACATTTATTCAGACAATCAAAAATGTTGTCTGGTACACCATCTTTTAGTTGAAATCCTCGTCTGATGATTTTGAAAGCTTGTAAAACTTCATGATCTGTTGGATTCTTCTCTTCAGATTCGTCACAATCATCGTTATAGTCGTCATCATCATCTTTCAAAAGTTCATTTCAGTTTTCTATCCAACCGTTCCTTGCGTTAAAGCCACTGTGTCCTAATGATACTGCAAATTCCAAAGCCTTTTCTTTAATAAGATTTCCAGACAATGGAAGATTTTTCTCGTGCATTACCATAACCCATTTAAGCATCACGTTATCGATATTGTCGAATGTACAAAGTTTCATTTTCTTTCTTTGCAAATGATAAGAAACACTTTGTTTTAGAATTTGATCCCGATTTTTTAGAATAGTGAATAGCAAACTCTGAGGTATACCAACTTTTTTATGCCTTCATCAACCTCTCGTAAAACACTCACTTTTTCTACTACACTTAAACACTTTCTTCTTGACATTTTTTCACAGCAAGACAAACTCACGGCACGAATAAAACTGAGTAACTGAGCTAGCAACATTGAAATGAGTGATAAAAGAAATGATGGGAATGTACTGTAGGCCTGTACAGTAGGCCTATCTATAAATGCTGAGTTCTTAGAATTCCTAACCGATGAGTCATTGCATTCTTAACTGAGCTGAACTATAACGTGCAGTCAATTGCCGACATGTGTTTCGCCTACCATTCTTGGTTTTGTTGACCTTCCTGCTAAAAATAAACAATTTCCTGGAAATGACATTGTGAGCTGCCTATACAACACTACATTTCTTCGGTTGAAGTGAAGAAAACACTTCGTTACTGAGAGGTCCGAAATTCGTTACATAAAGGTAAATAAGCAGTATAACTTCTAAAATGTCATGGAACAAGGTAAAAATTCGTTATATAGAGGATTTCGTTATCTAGAGGTTCGACTGTATATATATATATATATATATACACATACAGTAATACCTCAACTTATGACAACTTTTATAGTTCTTGAAGAGAAAATATTTTCAGGTTTTAAGGCTGTCAAAGACGATGATCAGTGATGATTGGCGCAAATACAGCTGGTGTATGTAAGTTTCAACCTTTCATAGTTTATCACTCAGAAAATCCAAGGGATTAAAAAATATTTTCAAAGCTACTTGTCTGTGATTTGGAAGTTGAATCAGAAGGCTTGAGTGATAGTTTTTTTTCAGGACTTGTTTGGTCATTATTTCATACCTCAAGTCAAAAAATAATAATTATTGTTGGTCTAAAAAGTTCCTTTTAAAGTAATTCCTATTATTTGACAATGCACCTGGCCATCCTCCTACTATTTTAACTAGTTTTGACACACGAATGAAAGAGATATTTTTGCCACCAAACACAACTAGTTTGCTTCAACCGATGGACCAGGGTGTCATCAAAACATTTAAAGCTTATTACACAAGAAAATTATTTGGGCATCTGCATGAAGCTATGAGACAGAACAACTAGCTCTCTGTTGAAGATTTTCGGAAACAGTTCAATGATAGTTTTAGATGCTTTGAGAATCATTGGACAATTTTGGAAAAACAGTTTCACAAAAATACTTTGAATGGCGTTTGGAAGAAGGTGGGTCTATTTTTTTCGCCACTGATACTCAAGCAGAAACAGTGCCTGTGTCTGATGAAATTCCTGATGTGATTGAAGAAGTTCTCAGTTTTTCCAGAGAACTAAATTTAGAAGTAAATAATGATGACGTTCAAGAACTGCTGGATTTAGACAACCAGGAGCTGACAATTAATTAATGAGTTCATAGAAATTCGTGAGCAAGAGCCACCTTAAAAATGCAGATTCTTTAGACCCAGTTGACGTAGAGGATAAAATGACGGTTAGAAACTTGACAAAAGGCCTTAGTTTAACTGGGGAAGTTTTGGAAAACATAGACTCCAACGAAGAGCTTATTTCTGCCATAAAACAAAAAAATTAGCAAGCTATGAGGAAATGTTGCACAAGAAGAAAAAATCTCCAACTCTTCAAATGAATTTACTAGATTCTATGAAGTCATCTATGTCAAAATAAATTCTTCTTACTTAATTTTTTTCAATATGTATATATATATATATATATTTGTGAGTGTATGTGTGTGTGTGTGTTGTAACAGTCTGGAAGGCCGTCCAAATTGGGAAATTAATAATTTCCTATTTTTTAAATAACAATTTTAATATTTAAATAATAAGGTTTTAATTTATGGTATAAGGAAACGTTATAAAGAGTCAAGAAGTCAGTAAAATCTTAAATACTTAATATTAAGTCAAATTGAAAATTATAATAGCATGAAACGCTAATAACTAACTAAATTTGACAAACGAGAGTGAAGTGAAAAATTTCTAAGTGCCGAAAAATGCTAACTTGAGAACTAGGCCACGTAGTTTTGAAATGACCAGACAAATCCATAATAAACAATAGTGAAAACAGAATTTAAAAAACTCAAATAACAAAAAAGTTACAGCCATTTTAAAATAATAGACATTTTTCAGTGTTCTAAAAACGATAACGAAATTATGCAGGTTAAAACTAATACGATGTCCAACCCGCCCGTACAAGAAAAGAAGCATGGAGATAGCGACGAGTTTAGAGCAGGGGGGAAGGGTTACATAGCCGCAATAAATACAGGAACTTAGGGACCTGTAAGGCAGTCTGTAAACATTTTTAATACGAGGTGCTAACGGCCGTAATGTCGAATCGCGCCTAGAACCACCATAAGGCCAGATGGGACAAAACCACCACGTTTCCGCAGTCTACTACCATCCATGGACGAGGGCTCCAGACTCAGCCTCCAGGATGCGGAAATGGAGAAAGACTTCCATCGACTAATCAGGGACGGCAACTTCCAATGTCCAGGGACCAGGGAATCCAGACGAGAGGATTCTAGGACCGTCAGGGAATTCCTTGGCAAGTCATTTTCTCTATTATATACAAATTAACGTCAAATTTAGTCAGTTAAATTTATTAAATTCAAATTACCAATTAAACTTAAACAATGACTTCACTCTATGTTGAAAAATTAAATAAATCCTAAAAGTAGTAAAATTAATTAGTATAACAAAAATGTTTAAATAATTAGTGTTAAATATTAAATTTACAAAGTGGTTTTGGCCATAAGCCAATCATTTTCAAGAAGACCAGATTTATTGAATCATATATATTTTAAAATTATTTATAATAAAATGTAAATTTACCAATTCAATCTTGAAATGAGAAGATAAAATTTTTTATTATGTTAAATGTGGAAATAATTTTCTTTAAAAATGTGTAAATATAATTAATGAATTATATATGAAATGTAGGATTTAAATATGTGAAAAATAACGAACTTTTAATTAATTATTTGTGAAGATAAAGAGAGAGTTAAATGTATTTTATTTGAAAAGATAATTATTTTAGTTTAAAATCAGTAATTAAATGCATTATAAAAACTTACAGTATTTGAATTTATCCTGTGTTGAACAACCAATAAAAACTTTTAGTTTTTTCCAACTGATAAATAATGATTATAAAATCAAAGAACAGTTTTAATTAAATTTCATTAATTAATAAATATATAAAATTCAGAACCTAATGTTTCTTCAAACGAGTTCTCTCCTGAGAACAATTTTATTGAGCTATTCTAAAAATTAGTTGGTTTTTTGTATTGAAGCCCAGAGACGATGTCTACTGGCAGATCATGTTTAAAGAACACAGGAGGCTTATAAAATAGGTATCTTAAACATGATCATATTTTGCACGTCCCCTTGCTCTGCCTGCAGATCTCATGAAGTGGTAAGATTCTTTGAAAATTTTGTGTGTTCATATAAATGTTGTTTCTTTCCAGCTGACTATTTTACTGACATGTGTGACTATATACCCAACAAACCTGCCAACCATCTTAGGGAAGGTCGTACAAACGTTAAGGTAGAAGTAAGCGGGAATAGGCTTGCATTTGGGCGTGGTACATTACGCGGGAACACAAGACAAAATGTAGGGATCTTAACACGGTACACAAAATGGTGTGAGCAGCAGATATATAAATATATAATAAATATGTAATTGTGCCAAAAAAGAAAGACGAGGTGGGGGGGATATTGCAGTGTGTGTGTGCGTATGTATATGTATATGTCTTATGAACGCCTCAAATCTAAAGCCTCAAAAGTCCACCTTTTATAATTGTAATGTAAGTTAAGATATCAATCCTGTCACTGCAAAATATTAATATAAATTTGGTATAATGTGTAGAGTTAAATGTAGAGAAATAAATGTAAATGATGTTTAAAATTAATGAGATTGTTAATTCTTTATAAACCTGAAGGTGTGACATTAGATAGGTAAGGTAAATAAATAACATTAAAAGTAAATTATAATTATAACAAAAGTTAAGTTATAATATATATATAATATTTTGTTGCATTATGTTTTTAAGATTTTAATACATACAAATTTTTCTTCTAAATTATTAGTTTATTTAGTCTTTGGTCCCAATTAAACATGATTCCTATGTGATTGTATGTAAAATTATAAACCGACTTGCGCAAATTTGACTTATTAACTATCATGTAAGTATGGGGTATCACTCTATTTAAAAATTCCTATAACAAGATTTTTGTAATTAAAAGAATTTATAACTTATTTTACGTTTATATTAGTATGCCATGCTTCTACAACTTACTTACTTACTAGTCAACCACCACCCTTGGCTGTTGAGCCATTTGGTGATGCTCTGACCAGTATAGACGAACTTCCTCATAATCTCCGGAATGGTTGAGTGCATTGCAATTTGGCAGATGATTTACATCCATCCTATCATGTCTAAAACTTTGTCTCGCTTCTAAAACTAAAATTCTCCACTATTACTTGAGTCAATGCATACGCAAAGGTCATTGTGTGGAATATGGATAATAACAACTTTGTTACTTCCTCTATGCTGTAAATAGGCTTTGTGAGGTAAAGGACCAACCTGCTTTGTTGTCAGAAATATCTCTACAGACTCAAGTTCTTTAGAATTTTACCACCTCTCCTTTGTGACAACATGTAATTAGCGTGATCCTAGCTATCATTCAATATTTTTAAAATCAAATATATCTTTCATTTCCTATTTTTTGCCAAAATTTTTACATCGGAAAAATTTGTCTTGTAATTAGGGTCGGTATACATAATTCTATAATTTTCTTTTGTATTGCTAAACGTAATTCTAATTTATTTTCCAAAATAAATTTATTTTTGGATTAAAACTGTTAGTTCCATTATTAATTTAATTTTCATACCAGAGATTTCATGCTAGAGATTATGCTTTAGTTAAGATATGTATTGATCGTATTTTACTGAATTATCAATGTAGTAATTGCTTTTCAAATTACATTTATTTTCACGATTCATTTAATAACGTGAAGACTCATTTTCAACTTTAATCAGGTTAAAATACTTCCTTTAATTATATTAGTTTTTTTAAAGCACTATTTTAAAAAACCTTTTATAGCACATGAAAATAAAATATTTCCAGGTTTCAAGACCGCCAAAGACCGATGGACAGTAATGGTTGGCGCAAATACAGCTAATGAATGTAGGTTGATATCTCTCATAGTTTATCGCTCAGAAAATCCAAGAGCATTGGAAAATATTTTTAAAGTTAGCTTACCTGTGATTTGGAAGCCGATCGGAAGGCTTTGGTGACAGCTTCCCTTTTTGAGGACTGGTTTGGTCATCATTTCATACCTCAAGTTGAACGTTATTGCTGGTCTAAACAAATTCCTCTTAAAGTAATTCCTATTAATTGGCAATGTAACTGGCCATCCTCCTACTATTTACCTGGCCATTCTCCTACTATTTTAACTAATTTTAACAAATGCCTGAAAGCGATATTTTTGCCACTAAACACAACTAGTTTGCTTCAACCAATGGATCAGGGAGTCATCAAAACATTTAAAGCTTATTACACAAGAAGATCATTAGTGCATCTGCGTGAAGCCATGAGACAGAACAACAAGCTCTCTGTTGAAGATTTTTTGAAACAATTCTATATTTTAGATGCTTTGAGAATCATTGGACGATCTTGAAATGAAATTTCACAAAAAACTTTGAATGGCATTTGGAAAAAGGTATGACTAATTTTTTCGTCACTAAACTCAAGCGGAATCAGTACCAGAGTCTGATAAAATTGTTGATTTGATTGAAGAAGTTGCTGGTTTTGCCAGACGACTAAATTTAGAAGTGGATAGCGATGATGTTCAAGAACTGCTGAATTTAGACAACCAGCAGCTGACAATTATCTGATGAGCTCATAGAAATGTGTGAGCAAGACCAAGACCTTAAAAACGCAGATTCATTAGACCCAGTTGACGTAGAGGATGAAATGACGGTTAGAAACTTGACAAAATGCATTAGTTTAATTGAGCAAGGCTTACAAATTTTGGAAAACATAGACTCCAACGATGAGCGTATTTCTGCCACAAAACAAAAAAATTAGCGAGTTACAAGGAAATTCTGCGTGAGAAGACAAAACTCTTCAATTTGTTAAATGAGTATACTAGATTTTATGAAGTCTTCTATGTCAAAATAACTTTTTTTACTGACTTCTTTGCAATATGTTGTATATAATATAATTTTTTGTTGTATTAGGTATTTAAGGTTATAATACACACACATTTTTCTTCTAAATTATTAGTTTATTTAGTCTTTGGTCCCAATTAAACATGATTCCTATGGGACTTTATGTAAAATTATAACCCTTATGTGTATTGGACTTACACGGCTATCGTTCTAGAGCAACATGTGTCAACAAGGGACAGCATGGATGGAGAGCTTTGAACAAGGAAGACAATAAAACCTGTAAAATATGTTGAAGTAAACACTTCAATGTACCGATGGTTTATACAAGAAAGAAGTTAAGGGATTTTCTTTCAGGGCCTATAATATGAAGAACAAACTTGACACCGACTCGTCTTTTAAAGCAAGCATTGGATGGCTTGACAAGTTTAAATTTTGCCATGGCATTCGCCTTCTTGATACAGTATATATATTTTGTAGACATGACAAAACTTACTGGTTGTGCCCCTTCGTACCACTTAACAGTCAACGAATCTCATGTTACCTTTACCAAATCTCCATTTAGTATTTATGAACATAATAGCTGACCCAGCTGTTAGTAATAGGATAACTGACGTTATCTATTTAAATAGATATAAAATGAGACATAACTGATGTTCCTGTCTTAAATATAAATATTCAATTTGAACAGGAATAAAAAGTAATATAAAATTCTTTTTCCAAAGTATAATATTTATTATGATGTACAACAATATCCAATTCGTTTTAGCTCATATCTAAACATGCATTTATGGTTTATGAAACACAAATATAATCACCACTCAAGATATATTAAAGCATTCGGCATCATAGTTACCAAATAAATTTCAATCAATATTTCTTGGACTTGATTTAATAAAAACCTAATTCTTATCTTACTCAAAACAAAACAATTTAATCTAATTCTAAATCTAATACATTCAAACAATATGTTAATACAGAAAATAAAGATATTTATTAAATATGAATAAATACAAATATTTATTAAGATTTATTTCATAAATTAACTAGCGTTACCCAGTGTATGTTGCTGCGCCCGAAATCATAATTTCTGTAATAAGAAAAGCAAATTAAACATCTAAATAATTATATTTCATTTACTGAAATGCCAGAGGATAGACAATGTTTTTTTTTAAAATTTCATTAGATATATAAACATATAATATTTAGGTGTCCCAGCATGTGAAAACACAGCATATAAATTATCCATGGTAAAAGCTTGAATGTTCCAAATTTAATCCAGTAATGGTTAATGATTGTCCTTGTGCCTTGTTTATAGTTATTGCGAATGCAAGTAGCAAAAGAAATTGTAGTCGTTTGAAATCATCGGTATTCATGGAATTAAGACCATCTCTCCTTTGAACTTGGCACCTCTGATTTCTGCCCGGATCAAGTAGGGTGTCAGTTTTTTTGTGGCTATTCTGGTACCATTGCACAGTTTCGGTTGATTCAAATTTCACAAGATAATAATCGGGGATCCTACTTTTAATATCAATAAGTGTGATAGCAATAATTGTACATAGAATTTAGCAATTATAAAACAATTTACAAATTTTAATTATGTATTTTTATTTTTATCTAATGTTTTTAATTTTTTAAAATTAATTTTAGTAATGCTAGTATAGATATACATTTTAAGATTAGACTTATGGAAGGCTGTCCACTGAACCATCCTAAGCTTCTGGGACGGAGCCTGGTAGATAGATTTACACCAATCCTCACAGGAACTATCCTGGGAATATGTTAAACAATCCTTCCAAATTTCGTTTACTTCTGTTCATCGGTTTAAGCATTCATAAGACATTACATACACACACATACATACATATACATCGGTTTTTAAACGATCCTAAGCTTTTGAGACGGAGCCCTGTGGATGAAACTAAACCAAAAGTCATACAAACCATCTTGTGAATAAGTTAAACAATTCCTCCAAATTATATTAACTTCTGATTAGCGGGTTAGACTTCCATAAGACACATACATACACACATACGTATATACATCGGTTTTTGAACCTCTGGGGCGGAGCCCTTTGGTTGGATATACACCAAACTTGACACAACACATCCTGGGAATATGTTAAACAATCCCTGCAAATTACATTAACTGGTGTTCAGCGGTTTAGGCGTTCATAAGACATATACATATACATACACACACACACACACTCATATATATATATATATATATATATATATATATATATATATATATATATATATATAGACTTTTTGGACTAGGAGACTGACAGACTTACCTTGGTAAGAGTCCACACTGTAGTCTTGAAATAGAAACACATAAAAGCACTTAAACAATGATATATTTCAACCACACAGTGGTCTTCGATTGACAAAGACCACTGTGTGGTTGAAATATATCATTGTTTAAGTGCTTTTATGTGTTTCTATTTCAAGACTACAGTGTGGACTCTTACCAAGGTAAGTCTGTCAGTCTCCTAGTCCAAAAAATCTAAATAATCTTTACCAACCAAAACTAACCTATAAATATATATATATATATATATATATATATATATATATATATATATATATATATATATACATCAGTTTTTGAACCACCCTAAGCCTCTGGGGTTGATCTGCACTAAACTTCCCATGAGCCGTCTTTGGAATATGTTAAACAATCCCTCCAAATTTTATCAGCTTCTGTTCAGCGGTTTAGGGGTTTGTAACATACATAAATACACACAAACATTCAATTTTATAGATAGATATAATTTTATAGATTCTTACTTCTTACTTCTTATTACGAGCTTCCAAGGTTGGCCTCGATGGCTCGATGTCTCCTATACACACACTCTGCCAATGGCCAGAAACAACTTTCTTTCAAGATAAATAATTTTATAGATTCAATTTTATAGATTTATAGATATAAGATATATAGATATATTTATTTACTTATAAATTAAAGAAGTTTTCATTCAATAATATTCAACTTGTGCAGTAAATGGGTTAAAACAGCTGTTATACAAACTAACAGATATAAAAATAATCTTTACTTTCTTACCTAGAATAGAGTACTTGGTTCATTAATTATAGTCATTATGTTTGGTCTTCTTTGGACAATTACTTAGTTCTGTTGTCATATTTTAAACTCTCATTTTTATTACAATAAAAATATTGGTAAATACCCCAAAACCATAAAAAAATAATAAAATTAAATGAAAAATAACAAATAGCACCAGTTAATTAAGATTAAACCCTTCTGTACATTTCGATGACCATGTCATCATCAGAGGGTTTTATTACAAAAATACAATCTAGCAAACAAGAAGTTACAAACTAGAGTGACTTCAGTGAATAGGTCACTATAGTTTGTAACTTCTTGTTTGTTAGATTGTATTTTTGTAATAAGACTCTCTGATGATGACATGTTTATCAAAATGTACATAAGGGTTTAATCTTAAGTAACTGGTAATACTGTATTTGTTATTTTTTGTTATTTGTTGTTGTTGTAGTATTGGGATTTTTTCCAGTATTTCCATTGTAATATATTGTACTACTGTGCTCTTGATATTGTATATCTCAATTTCTATATATATTTTCTGTATATTTTTATATTAACTAATCAATGGCCAAATACAAATGCCTAATTAAGAGCTAATAGAGATAAGAACAAATTTAACTAACTATCCCAATACAACTACTAGTAATTAGATTAAAATTAATGACCTAAACGTGTTTTAAAATGTGTTGTAAAGGTGAGTATGATACAAACTGTAAAAATAGGTACTGTGTAATAAAGCATTACAGTTTGGTACTAGTCAAGTAAGTGACTTAACCTTTTTAAAATTAGTTTAAGCCTACTTTTAGAGAAATAGTAAATGTTAAATACCCTGTTTGGAAATTAAAGCAATTTTGAAATTTTGAATTTGTTTATAATAATAGATGTTGATACATTTTTATGTAAATTGTACATTATGCCTGTGACATAGGTTAAATAAATGGTGGCGCAAGAACATTGTAAATTGTTTTTTTTTAACATTATTAATAATATTTTTGACATAATAATTGTTCTCTATTGTTTTAGAATCAATAAAAGCTGGCTATTACCTGAAGCTTACTGGTATTCATATTAACTACTCACATTTTCAGTCAGCGTAGTAAAAACTACAGATTGACTGTCCACACAAATTTATTTATTTAGAAACTAAGAACTGTTGGGACTAAATTATTCAAATGAAATGTAAGATATATTTTTCTATTTATTTTTCAGAAATATTCTCTATTTACGTTAACAATTAATTAATAGAAATAAAATTTTAAAATGTCAGGCCTGTCCTTTAATTTATTATGAAGGAAATTTTATAATTTTTTTGTATTGCATTTGATAGTATATGAGCTTTAGGTAAAAACTACTCTGAACATCTAGAGCTAGAATTTTTTATTAATACCAGAAAATATGTTTGAAAAATAATTTAAGAAAAGTGGTATATTATATCTTTTATTTTTCTCTGCAATTATTAATTTTTGTCTTTCATACTATCAAATTTTAAAATTTTCAGTAGAAGTAAGCAGTTTTTCCTAAAGAAAAGTAAGATGTCTGCAGTGTATGAATAATTCTATACCCTAAATTAAATGTGATTTGATTTATATTATATACAGTAGGCCTGTATGGATTTTTGGACTAGATAAGAAAGTTACCTTGTTAATAGTCTGGTCTGTAATATTATATAAGATAAACAGTACCATTTAAATAAATAAAGCCTCTATACCACAAATAATTTTTTCATTTATTTAATACTTTACGTACACAACTGCATAGCAATCATGCTCAGAGGTAATTTGCAAACAAACTGCAAAACAAAAGGTAGTTTGTTTCATAAATTACCTCTGAGGATGATTGCTATACAATTGTATACATTACCTATTGTAATGCATTAAATACAGGTTAATACCTATTAAATACATTAAAAAGTTATTTGTGGTATAGAGGCTTTATTTATTAAAATTAAACATTATGCCACAAATGGTTTCTTACCAAACACTGGTAAAATATACACTATTTAAAGTGGCTTGTTGTAATCATCTTGAATTCACTGACTAAACTATAATTAAATGATACTTAACTAAGTGAATACATAAGGGCTTATTTGCTGACGTGTTTTGAAACAATCATTCCTTTAACGAAACAAAGCCTCTACTGGCTGCGTCCAGCTAGGTACAAAGGTTGTTCGAATGAGATTTATGAGTGTGGAGGAGGTGGGTTTAATTTGATTGTGTGGTTTGTACTGAAACAGGGCGTTGGCTTCAAAATGTGTGTGGTCATTCAATGTGTTTTCTTTATCTGTTGCGTAGTGTTTGTACATTTACCCTCGAATTAGAAGAAAACAATAAAATAAACTTTCTCGACCCTACCATCACCAAACACAATTTCAACATATACAGAAAACTAACGACCACCGATAATGTCATACATAACACATCTAATCACCTCACACAATACAAACACGCTGCATATAATCATATGTTACACTGCCTAATCAATATACCTATGTTACAGAAAGACTATGATAAAGAACTTGATGCAATAAAATACATCGCTCAACAAAACGGCTATCAACATACAATGATAGACAACATACACATGAAAATTAAAGATAAACAGCATCACCAAATTACCATTCTGACACACCACACAAAAAACAAGAAATACATATTCTTCATCTATCACAACAAAAACACACAAAAATGACATCCACATTCAAAAAACTTCATTACCAAATATCTTACAAAAGAAAAAACACTTCAAGACAGCATATAGAACCCTTTCAAAAACAAACAGACAAATACAATCTATCTTATATTTACAAATTAACATGTAACGAGTGTCCCAGCTATTATATCGGGCAAACCGGTATGTCATTCTACACACCATTTGATGAACACATTACCCAATGAAGTCACACAAACCCAAAACCCAGCTAAGCAACACACCTAAAAACACACACACTGACATACATACTAATTTAAACATGCTCCACAAATTAAAACAAAGTAAAAACCTAAGAACTTTAGAAAAATACAAATAATACATCAATTGCAACAGATAAAGAAAACATTTTAAATGACCACACACATTTTGAAGCCAACACCCTGTTTCAGTACATAGCACACAACCAACTTTACCCACTCCCTCTTCACTCATAAATCTCATACCCACAACCCTTGTACCTAGCGGGATGCTGCCAGTAGAGGCTTTGCTTCATAAAAGGAACAATTGTTTCGAAATGCGTCAGCAAATAAGCCCTTAGGTATTCACTTAGTTAAGTATCATTTAATTAAAGACTCTTTGTATGTGATTTGGATACTATCATATTGTATTACATCATATTTCTTAGTTAAAATATGACTGAATTTTCTAGCCTTAATAACATCATAAACTAAATGTTTATAATTTTAATGATAAATATATTTCATCTGGTTACTATTTTGTACAATTAGGTAGTTTTGTTACTTGTCAGTTGAACAACATTATCTTGTATACATGTATTTATATTGTTTATGATAATTTTGTAGCAGTATGATAGTAAATCTATATTTTGTGTATAATAAATTTGTCTATACAATATAATTATTATTTGTACAGTAAAATTTAATTTTCTCTCTATTGGTCATAAAAGTGTGTTTCAGGCATTTTCTTATATTTTGTTCTGAAATGTTTTTTCAAGGTTTTGAAAAACCTTTTATGTTGAAAACATAGCTACAAAGTATTCAGTTAGGATATATTTAGTTTACAAAATAGAGTAGAGGGTTAGCTCCGTAAAAGGAACAAATGTTTTGAAACGAATCAGCAAGTAAGCCATTATATATCACTTAGTTAAGTACTTTTTAATTATAGTTACAAAAAATGTTTACTAATGCAGGAGTTAAAAAGCATTAAAGAAAAACACAACCTGTATGTAAAGATGGAAAAACAAATACTAAATTGGAGGCTGCTTCCACTTGTCAACAAGTTTGTATCTTGGCAGACTTAATTATTTTTGTCAACTAAATCTATATTATCTTTAGGTAACTAGAGCCTGAGTGGTTATATTCTAATGTAGGTAATATGGCGCTAAGTTTTATAGATAAGAACTTCATTAAAAAAAGTTTATATAGAAGTGTGTATTATGTGGGTGTTATGAAGTTATATTTGTTTTTTTAATATTTTAAATTTTTGGGATAACACTGTGTAATTATTTTTACAGTATTATAGGTAAAATTCATAACAGCCTATGAATTATAAGGATTTTATTACATGTTTGTAAGATCAATTTTTTTTTATTTCAGAATATTAAAACTTTTCGAAATGGATTACAAAGAGTTTACTGAGTTTGCTAAAAGCATGGTGGATTATATTGCAAAGTATTATGAGAATATTAGAGACAGGTAAATAAATAGTTAAAAACCTTAATTCCCATACTTTATTATTTTAATATAGTTAAGCATTGTAGTGAAGTTTATATTTTTTTTGTTGGTAGCAGCCTTGTAAGAAAACACTCTAGCAATGGTAACTCTTGTGTACTGTAGGTTCCTCTGCTAGTCCTAACGGATGCCCATATTCCTTCATGATGTGAATCTTCATCAATCAAAACCTTTTTACATACAGTACTCAGAGTAATTATAAGCTTTTAATTAGAAATTTTCCAAAATTAAAGTGAAACTGCTAAGACTTGATTAACAAGAGGTTTATATAAAGCCTAAATAGAGCATAGAACTATAACCATTACTTTGTAACATCTGAATTCAAATGATCCTGTGTACCAACATTATTTTGGAAGTGTTGGATTGTGTCTGCTGAACTCTAGACAGTTTTCTGTTTAAGGGGATGTAAGTTATGTGGAAAACTCACTTAAAGTATTTATTTTCAGATACAATAGCCAACTGCAAGTATTTTATCAATTGTCAAATTGAAATATTTAATGTTTCCTTGGTAAACGCTTTGTTTTTCTCAAAAACTGTGAAATAGCACTAGGGAAGTTCTGTTTTATAGTTTTATTAAAAAATATTAATATTAAAATTATTTTCATTTTTAAATAAAAAGTTGTTGATGTATTGAAATGTTGTTAACTATATTTTTATATCTTCATGAAATATTAAAATTTAAGAGTAACTGAACAATAAAGGGTTTCTTGCAATAAAGTTTGGAAAACAATAACACATATAAGTACAAATACTTGTAAATATGTTACACTTGCCTATAGTAGTACTTACTTTTATAACTATTGAGGACGGACATTTTGAGAGATGGGGCCCACTGTCAACTCAGACCGTGATTGACCTCTGGGTATTTATAGGATAGGGTGGTTTGGGATATTAGGTTGGAGATGTAAGTGTATTTTTTGATGAGTATTGGGGGTTATGATGTCAAAAAGTGTGTATGAGTTATAATGTAACTGGGTGTTGAGTATCTGTGTAGGGTATAGTTTAAAATGTTTGTACAGCTCATATTGTTCGGTTTTGTATCGTTGGTTAATTTTGTTTTGTTTGTAGAATAGATGTTATGTTTGTGTAGTTATGGCTTGTGAATAGGAGATGCTCAGTGAAGTCTGTTAGGGTGTCTTTGTTTGTGAGTGGTTTTATGTATTCTTGGTAGCATGTGTAAAATGACCTCCTAGTTTAGCCTATGGGTAAACTACATCCCTAATATCCTACTCCCTAAACTAACCTACAAAAACCAAAAGGTCAGTTATGGTTTGAGTTGACAATGGGATAAATCTCCCAAAACGGCCATCCCTAACAATCACAAAAGTAAGTGCTAATATAAGCAAGTGTAACATATTTACAAGTATATTTAGATAAAAACTAGTAGATCATTTGAAGATGGAATCAGTTAATATAAATTACACATATTTTGAGAGCTACAGTTATCTGCTAATTCTAGTATTGACACGTTAACTTTTGTTACCATGTATCAAAGAACCATCTACCAGAAATTTCTATGGAAGGATTTTATGGAATGCAACCAAGGTTAATGTGATAATGATGGGAGTGGCAGGTAACTATGACACTCAAATTATTACTACATATTTATCATAATTAAACCTTGGACAGTAAAAGGTTAGAATCTAGTTTCTAGGAAGAAGCTTTCTGATATCAATATTATGATATTTCATAAGAATTCATTGTAAAAAAAACATAAAAAAGGCATGCTTATTGAAATAAAATTAGGCATATGCAACAACAATTTAAAACAGTTTTTGAATACAGTACTAACTCGACTTACGCTACCCCGTCTTACGTGATTCCCAAGTCACATGGTTTTAAATCACGCTGTCAGAGTTATGCAGAAAGTGGTTTTAAGACTGCCAAAGACCGAATGACAGTGATGATGATTGGTGCAAATACAGCTGGTGACTGTATTTACACCTCTCATAGTTTATTGCTCAGAAAATCCAAGGGCATTAAAAAATATTTTTAAGGCTACTTTGGTCTAAAAAAATCCTTTTAAAGTAATTCCTATTATTTGACAATGCACCTGGCCAGCCTCCTACTATTTTAACTAATTTCGACACACAAGTGAAAGAGATATTTTTGCCACCAAACACAACTAGTTTGCTTCAACCAATGGATCAGGGAGTCGTCAAAACTTTTAAAGCTTAATACACAAGAATATTATTTGCTCATCTGCATGAAGCTATGAGACAGAACAATGAGCTCTATGTTGAAGATTTTTGGTAACAGTTCAATGATAGTTTTAGATGCTTTGAGATTCATTGGACAATCTTGGAAAAACAATTTCACAAAAATACTTTGAATGGGGTTTGGAAAAAGGTGTGTCTATTTATTTCGCCACTGATACTCAAGTGAAATCAGTGCCTGTGTCTGATGAAATTGCTGATGTGATTTAAAGAGTTCTCAGTTTTTCCAGACAACTAAATTTAAAAGTAGATAATGATGACGTTCAAGAACTACTGGATTTACACAACCAGAGGCTGACAATTAATTAATGAGTTAATAGAAATTTGTGAGGAAGAGCCACCTTAAAAACTCAGATTCTTTAGACCCAGTTGACGTAGAGGATGAAATGACGGTTAGAAACTTGACAAAAGGCCTTAGTTTAATTGAGCAAGTTTTGGAAAACATAAACTCCAACTATGAGCATATTTCTGCCACAAAACAAAAAAAATAGCGAGTTATGAGGAAATTTTGCAAGAGAAGAAAAAATCTTCAAATTTTTTCTCTAAATTATTAGTTTATTTAGTATTTGGTCCTAATTAAACATGATTCCTATGTGATTGTATGTAAAATTATACCCTGACTTGTGCAAATTCGACTTATTACCTATCATGTAAATACGGGGTATCACTGTATTTAAAAATTCCTATAACAAGATTTTTATAATTAAAAGAATTCAAAACATATTTTATGTTTATATTAGTATGCCATGATTCTACAACTTACTTACTTACTAGTCAACCACCACCCTTGGGTTTTGAGCCATTTGGTGATGCGCTGACCAGTATGGACGAACTTCCTTAAGTTGGTCATCATCATCTCCGGAATGGTTGAGTGCATTGCATTTTGGCAGATAATATACATCCATCCTATCGTGTCTAAAACTTTGTCTCACTTCTAAAACTAAAATTTTCCACTATTACTTGAGTCAATGCATACGCAAAGGTCATTATGTGGAAGAAGGATAATAACAGCTTTGTTACTTCCTCTACGCTGTAGGCTTGGCCAGGTCAAGGCTTTATATGTTTTTTTCATAAAATGAAAGGACGTTGAGCACCTTTTAACTGATAAAAGAATGAGGGACGATGCAACAGTAAACCACTTGAATTCGAATACCATAAAAATGTTGGTTTATTTTAAATTTGTTAAAATTCTATATGTCATTTCTTTAGTTACCTACATACAGTAAATAGGTAATTATTAAATATATCAAGTATTTTTAGCTTACGTTTTATTTCAGACGAGTTCTACCAACAGTTAAACCTGGTTATCTTAGAGAACTCATTCCGTCAGAAATTTCAAACTCTCCAGACAAATGGCAAGATGTAATGGCAGACATCGAGCGAGTTATTATGCCTGGTGTATGTAATTAATTTAATGTTTTTACATTTCTAAAAAAACAGAATAGTTTTAAAAATAAATATACTTTTGCCTTAATATTATTCTTCCTCTAATTCCATTATTTAGGCTTTTTTGTGTTTTATCTCAATATTTATTCATTTGGCCTAGACCAGGTTTCGAAGGATTAGCAAGGGCTTTACAGGCTCACTTTGTAACGTTTAAACTAATGAAGCACAAGTCAAGTAGATAAAATAAAATAAAATAAATATTTGATATAGTATAAAACAGATATAGTATAATGTGTATAGAATTAAATATTCTACACACAATAAAACAGAGTAAAAAACTAACAACCTTAGAAAAATATGAAATCTACAAACACTACGCAACAGACAGGGAAAATATACTTAATGACCACACACACTTTGAAGCCAATAGTCTTTTCAAATACATTACACAAGACACCAACACCTCACCTAATGTCATAAATCCAACCCTGTCATACCGTTTGTAAAGAGCCAAAAGCCGCTAGTAGAAGGTTAGCTTCGAAAAAAAAACAATCATTTTGAAACGTGTCAGCAAGTAAGCAATTACGTATTCACTTAGTTAAGTAGTGTAAAATTAGTTTAATCAGTGAATTCAAGATGATTACATCAAGAAACTTAAAAACAGTATGTTTTTAACATTGCCTACTTGTGTTGGTACATGTAAAGGCTTACCCAAGTTATTGAAAGCTCTTATGTTTAAGGCAAAATAAGCGATAGCTGTTTCTGGAGATGAATGTCTTTATCAACATCGGATAAAGCTATGAAGTATTACACCTCTGGAAACAGCAATTCTCATTAAACCAATTTAACTTGAAGTCATATGTCACATATTATTATATGTTTAGGTGTTCAAGCGATACCTAATAACTCAAGTTGAAGATGGAATCAAGTAATAATATTAGTTACTCAAGTCAAAGGCACAAACCTTGACCTTGTGGCTAAATTGAGAATATCATATATATTTTTGTTAAATAGTATTTATTATTTGTAAATATCAATTGCAATACTGAAAACTAATACTGTTTGTACAGGACTAGAACAAAACAAAACACAATTTTGAACTGTTATTTGAACTATCCTGTCAGTCTAATAGTAAAATGATTAAAAACATTTTATGGTAGTATTAATTTAAAATGTAATAACATAATTCAAAACAGAATCAGTAAAAGAAGTGTTTCAGAAATAGTCCACTTGTTTCACTAATAAAAAAGTTAATGTGAGAAATTAATTATTGCATCAAAAATAATTTGTACAGTTATTTGTTGTAATCATCTTGAATCCATTATTATACTGCTTTTGGTATCACTTGACAAAAAAAAAAAAAAAAACTACTGATATTTCTCAGAAGGTGCATTTCACACTAGGTAAGTTCATTGAATATCATAGCATTGAACAATGCACTCACCTAGTGCAATACCGCTGAAAAATATCTGTAAGTTGCCAATATCTTTTTAACCAATTGATACCAAAAGTAGTATTTGATATAAAAGCCTCAAGATATACAACACAAAAATTGCAAGTTTTGAATTCACTGATTAAACTATAAGTAATAATGAATAGGTAAGTGAATAAAGAAGAACTTACATGCTGACACGTCTCAAAACAATCGTTTCATTTACGAAGCTCATTTGAGTGGATGTAAGTTCTAAGGTATATATTTAGTTAAGAAATATTACATATAGAATAATTTTTGTATGTTTTTCTTGAAAATGAAATTAATAATGTATTATATAGTAATTTGTATGGGATTAATCACTTTTATATTGACCACTGAAAATATAAACAAGGAACTAAACACCATTAAATATTTAACATACACAAATGAATACAACACCACAATAATAGACAAACTATGGCACAATATACAAAAACAAAACGGTAAAATTAACACTACAGAGAGGGAAAACAAATACATCACAATACCATACATAAACAGAGCATCAAATAAAATAGCCTACAAATTTCAAAAAAACAAGATACAAAATAGCATACAAAACTAATAATAATTTACAATACAAAATACAACACAACACCAATAACAATGACAAACTACAAGCACCAGGTGTATACAAATTAAACTGCAACAAGTGCAACAAATTCTACATTGGGAAAATATGTTGCAGCTTCAAACAAAGGGTCGAGAAACACAAACAGAACTCCAAATCAGCATTTTATAATCACATAAAAGAAACAGGACACAAATACACAGATATTTACCATCACCTAGAAATGTTACACATCAACAAAAAAATTCTCAACACTCTAGAACAATATGAAATTCACAAACACACAAAAACACAAAATACAACTCTTGAATTTTATAGTCCATTACGTTCGGTTGAATCTTATTAATCACTTAAACAATAGTTTATGACTATCCCACTTTGAATTTAGTAAATTTGTTAAAACTTACTGAGACAGAACGTTTTCGATCGCTATGTGCCGATCTTCATCAGTGTCTTCTGCTTAGAATTTCTTATATTTGTCGCAGTTTAGTTTGTATACGCCTGGTGCTGGTAGTTTATCTTTGTTATTGGTGTCGAGTTGTATTTTGTATTGTAATTTGTTATTGGTTTTGTATGCTATTTTGTAACCTATTTTTTGAAATTTGCGGGCTATTTTGTTTGTTGTTTTGTTTATGAATGGTAATGAGATGTATTTGTTTTCCCTGTCTGTAGTGTTAATTTGAGTGTTTTTTTGTATTTTGTACCATAGTTTGTCTATCATTGTGGTGTTGTATCCATCTGTGTATGCTAAATATTTAATTGTGTCTAGTTCTTTGTTTATGTTTTCTGTGGTCATTGGGACTTCTTCAAGTCTATGGAGCATGGATCTGAAGGCAGCGTGTTTGTGTTGGTTAGGGTGGTTTGAGATGTTGTGGATAAGTGTGTCTGTTGTTATGGGTTTTCTGTAAATGTTAAAGCTGTGTTTTTGTGTGTGGCTTTTTGTTATGGTTAGGTCGAGGAAGTTTAGGGTTTCAATTTTTGAAGTGAAGTGAAGTTTTGGATGTATTTTATTAGTGTAGGTGAGGAGTTTTTCACATTGACAGGAGTTGCCTCTGTATAGTGTTATGATGTCATCGACGTATCTGTGCCAGTAAATAATTTTGTATGCATGTTTATTGTTTGTGAGTATCTTTGTGTTTTCTATGTGTTGTAGAAAATTTTTGCTTAGGACACTACTGATAGGACTTCCTATGGGTAGGCCATCTGGTTGTGAATAGAAGTTTGAGTTGTGGGTGAAATAGTTTTGTTCGGTGATGATTTGGAGGGTGTTTATGATTTTGGTAGCGTGGGTTTTAGGTATGTTGTTCTGTATTAATTGGGTTTCTAGGATGTTGAGTGTTTCGGGTATGGGTATGTTGGTGTACGTATTTGTTATGTCAAGTGATAGTAGTGTTGAATTGTGTGGTATGTTTATGTCTTTTATTTTATTTATGAGGTTTGTTCTGATTTTTATGTGTGTTTCTGTGTCTAAGTTTATGGATTGTCTGATTATTTTGTCTATGTATTTTGCTAATTTATGTGCAGGGCATTCTGGTAGTTCATGATGGCTACAAAATTCAAGAAAAAAGTTCTGTCTCAGTAAGTTTGTACAAAATTAAAGTTAGGGTAATCATAAGCTAAAGTAAAAGTGACTAATTAAGTTTCACTGAACGTAATGGACTTCAAAATTCAAGAGTTGTATTAGATGTTGTTTTTAATAAAAAAATATTAAAAAAATATATACCAAGCATAGTAGTTAACAGTGTATAGAGTACGTAAATATAATAATTAAACAACAATAACCTTTGCTAGAAATATTTAGATATAAATATACTACAATATAAACTAAAAATATAAAGGGTGTCTAAATATTTGTAGCAAGGGTTATTGTTGCTTAGTTCAAAAAAATATTGTCAAATTATTTATTACTCCGTTGTTACCTTAGTAACAAATAATAACGAAGATTACTATAACAAGCAACTTTGTGAAGGCACCATATTCTTTCATTTGCCCCTTGATACATTTTCCAAGGGTAAAGTTATTAGAGGTTCTATTCTAACTCTGGACGGTGTTACAACTGTTTAATGTCTGTAAATAAAAGTAGAAAATTTTGAGTTTCATTTGAGTAGTAAAGTTATAAAGATAAATAGAAAAATCCTTAAATTTATGTTCTATTAACTTAATTGTGATTCCTATGCTATGGAGTATATTACTTAATTAAACATGTTAGCTACAAATCATGTTATGAAATTACTTCTAAAAATTCCTTGTTACATTACAGCTGACACATTGGCAGTCCCCAGACTTCCACGCATACTACCCTGTCTCCACCTCTTACCCTGGTATTGTTGCCAACATGCTGAAGAATGCCTTGTGTTGTGGTGAAATCACTTGGGTGAGAAATTTGTAACAAGCAATCTGAAATTGTTTCAAAGTAAATTCCTATTTAAGTGAACAAAGAAAAATTTCATTTTAGTTCCTTTTTATTGTATAATTACAATTAATACAAGTACAGTAGAGTCTCGAAAATCTGAGTCCCAAAATTTCGAGCTATAATTCAAGCATATTTCTATTTGAGCCTATTTTATCTATTTGAATGAAAATGATGAGTTGGGCTTTCAAGAAATAGTTATATCAGTAAGGTTAGCTAAGTAAATGAGTCTCCTTTCATGAAATGTTTATATCAATACGGTATGCTAAGGAAATGAGTCAATCTTTCACAAAATGTTTATATCAATATGGCATGCATATGCATATGAAATGTTCATTTGAAGTTCTCCCATTTTTTCGAATGCACAAGAACGTGTTTCCATGTAATCAGAGTTTTCGGTAATCCGAGGGAGACTTGGTCCCATCTACCTTGAATTATCGAGACTCTACTGTATATATATATATATATATATGTCAGAATAACAATATTAAGTGGCAAAATAGAAAGTGAGTTTCATTGCAATTTTCTACTTTTATTTCTATGTATGGTGTTGGAACATTATTTTTGTTTTTTACTATTTATATGCTTTTGTCGCTTGAATTGTGTTGTAGTTTCTTTTGCTTTCCTTTTGCATTGTCCATTTGTGAAGCAAGGTTCAATACCGTTAATCCAGTTTGTTTTTTTATTTTATTCTTTTTATTCATTTTAGTCCAGAGCATTATTTATGATATTGTGTGGTAACCATGGCCAGAAATAAAGGTTTTACAATGGAGGTTTCAATGAAAACCAGATGGGAGCAAAAGAAAAATTCATATACTTCTTTTCAAAATACACTTCTAGCAATGGGAAAGTTTGCTCAGTTTCAAAAGCACTAAACTTTGAACATGAAGATACTCAGTTCAAATTCAACCTAGAGCCCCCAAATTTATATAATTTAATTATTGAATAGATATTTGGAAAAACTGTGTTAACATTAATTGTCATCCACTACAGAAAAAAATGTATTTGAACGTGATTGGATGGATAAAAATGTATTTTCTTAATGATTGAAAATTTGTTCAAGACATATAAGGAGAGTGTGAGCTAATAGAAATAATTTTAAAAAGCTATCATTTCCACATTTTTTAATGTCAGCTTAAATGCTGTCACTCTTGTAATTGTAGTTTTGTTAATAAAAATATGCTACTGCATTATTTTCAATATAATTTAATTCCTTGACAATTAACTATGTGTAAAAAAGCCAGTTTAAAGAGCTGAAAACTACACCATACATCTTTGTCAACAAAGTTTCTAGATATGATGAAATATATATTTTCTCTTAATATGTTATTCCGTTAATGTAACACCAGTAAAAATTTTGAGCTAGTATGGAACGAGCAGGCTTATGAATTTGAAATACGGACATTCCTTAAAGTGCAATCAACTAGGTCATACTTACACTTTTGATGTATAAAGATGAAGGAGTAGTATAGGGAGTTTCAAAATGAATATCTTAATTTTTAGGCTTTATAGGATTTATTCTATTTGACTTATAAGTTATACATTAAATGAAGTTATACATCATACAACGTTCATCCAATCTTCCCATACCTTGATCAACGTCTTGGAAGTAATTATTGCAACAGCTGCTTCAATCCTTGCTGACTTCAATTTCTTGTGATACTAACCTTTAAGGCTTATAGATAAAGGATGATGTGTATGTGGTTCTGTAACTGGCATGCCTTTAAAAATTAGGCCTGGGGGGGGGGTAAATATAGGAGGGGCTATTAACTGGCTATAGAGAGGGCCTATTATTAATAACACCTAATAAAAAAAAAATTACCCATTAAAAAACAAATAATTAATATTAGATAATTAATTTGCTTTCTGTTATACATCTTTCACTCAATGTATCATACATTCGCCACATCTAAGCCATTGTTAAAAAATAACACTTATTCTAAAAAGGAGATTTGTACTTTGTAAAAATAAAAATGATCAATTAAGATTTATTTCAGGAGTAACAGGTCTACATTTTCTCCAAATTTGATAGCAATTTGTCCATGTAATGCAAATGTCAAAATTTGACAGGAAAGATTTTACATCTTTTCCAACTAACCCATAGAAATATTTTTCAGATTATGTAGACATTTAGTAAGAATAATATAGTTTCAAGTGTAGAGGGCATATCATTATTTTCTTTATAAACCTTTGTTTAAAACAATAACAAAATAAATAATTAAGTAATGTAGTATTGGCTACGGGTACGATACATTTTATCTCATACGTTATTTTTCCACCATTAATTTACACAGACACATACACACACACACACATACGTACATGCATACATGCACACATGCACACACATATGCTTACACACACACACACACACACACACACACACACACACACACACACACACACACACACACACACACACACACACACACACACACACACACAAACACACACACATACATACATGTACACACTCATATATATATATATATATATATATATATATATATATATATATATATATATATATATATATGAATGATATACATAAACAACTATGGTTAGATAGCTGGTCTGAAATGGAGGTCATAAGTTGACATATCAAATTATGTTAATTTGTTATAAAAAAATTACCAACCAGTTGGGGGCTTATGTCCAACATAGAGCCTGGAGAGTGCCCCCCCTTAGCCTCTCTACTACCATCTGAGTGACTTAAGGAACAGGATTATTGCAACAATTACTTCAGAAACACTGATCAAGAGATGGGAAAAACCTACCTATTGACTGGGTGTGTCCAATGACCAATGGTACTCACACTGAATATTTGTAGGAGAGAAACTTTGAGTTTCTCTTTTATTTGAAGGTAGTTTATATATATATATATATATATATATATATATATATATATATATATATATATATATATATATTGTTTCCATCTTCATGTAAGATACTAGTTTTTAACTAGAAACACTTGAACATATGTTATACTTGCTTGTAGTAGCTATATCGCCTATTAAAATTAACGTAAGACAAAAAAGAACACTATCAAGAATGAAACACCATAAAACATTTAGCACAATCCAATGGATACAACACAACAATGATTGACAAACTATACAACTGCCTAAAATAAACTCAATGACCCAAATACAAATAAGCATCATGACAACCCCATAAAATACTTAACAATACCATACAGATCCCCCAAAACCCATAAGCTAACCAACACACTTTGTAAATACAATTACAGAACAGCCTCCTCTGCATACAAACTGCTGGTTTCAAATTAACTTGCAGTTCGACCCCAGTTTTACTATAGGTCAGACAGGGAGGCCATTTTACATATCCTACCAAGAACACATAAAAGCACTCACAAACAAAAACTCCCTATCAAACTTCAAATACAAACAATAACATCTATCATACAAATTCTTCACAAACAAAACAAAAATAGCCAACGATACACAACCGAACAATATGAGATATACAAACACTTCATACTACACCCTAAACACATACTCAACACCCAACTACATTATAACTCACACACACGTTTTGGCATAATAACAGCCCATACTCACCAAAAATACCTACAACAATATTATAAGTAAGTGCCATTATATTCAAGAGTAATATATCTACAAGTTGCTTAATGCAATCATCTTGAATTCACTGATTAAACTATATTTAAAAAGTACTTAACTAAGTGAATAAGTAATTGCTTACTTGCTGACGTGTTTCAAAACAATTGTTCCTTTTACGAAGCTAACTTTCTACGCGTAGAACGAATGTTTTGAAACGAGTCAGTAAGTAAGCCATTAAGTATTCACTTAGTTAAGTACTTTTTAAATATAGTTATCTACAAGTGTTTTTAGTAGTAGTTTATTATTGTAAGTCAATGGTATATATACTACAAAGCCTAAAACCCCTATATTCTTTTTGAAACATCCAGATTCTTTTGTACAACCAAGAAAGATCATGTAGCTATTTGAAACAAAATATAAGCATTTAGGAATTATGTAATTTTATCATATTAAACGAGAACCTGGTATATGTATAATTGTATTTCTAATTCGTTCTATAATGGCTCAAAGAATTTTCCTGAAAATGGGGATATAGAAGGTTACAGGGCCCAGAAATTGATTGTGCTAGGTTTCATCTTTGAGAAAAGTTATAAATCCCCTACTTTAAAGAATTTAGTTAAAACAAAGGTGGGTTGCTTAATGAATCCAGAGGTAAAATTCAAAGATGGTTGAATGTAGTTTGGTAGGGGTTCTTTCTTTAGAAGCAAACAAATAGATATTATAAATGAAATTAACAATGAAATTGAAAAATAACAAACAACTGTTTACACCAAAATGTTATTTTTGAAATTTGTAGTCCGATAATCTTAATTAATCACTTTGTTAAAGTGATTAATTAAAAATGTTATTTCATTGATGGACCAAGAACTTTATGTACAAAAGATTATATTACATTCTTTGTCAAGTCTATTATTTGTAGATGTATAGTTTCTAATCTCCTGTCAGATGAAAGAACTTACCAACAAAACGTTTGTGCTAAAAGTTCCATTTACTCCTGTAACATACCAATACCAGCTAAAGATTTAAACTTGCAAGAGATATTTGTAGAGAATTTTGGTAATGTTTAAGAGTTCGGCCACAAGGAAATGGAAGTGAGTTAGTACAGGTATCAATCATATAAAGGAATCTTTGGCATCTATCTAGTTTAAATCATTAACAGAAATAATTTGTGTGGATCTAGAAGAAAATGGTTTTTGCGGAATATCTGTTAAACATGGCATTGGCGGATTAGGCCTATCTGTAAATTTAACGGATAAAATTGAATTACCAAAAGATAACTTTTTTAAAATAGGAATTTATTTGATAAGCTATTTGAACATTACTTACTCAAGCGTTACTGAGCTGGTATTTAATATAAATGAAGCTTAAAACAATCAGCATTTCTATCCCCATATAATTATGGTGCGTAACACATAAATAGAATAATTTTAAATCTATAAACTAAGTAAACTTATAAACAATAGTGCAGCTGGTTTGTGAGTTAAGGTTATTAACACAAAAAAATCTATACAACTCACAATTATAAAAATTTTTTCTCAAACCGTTTTAATGACATTATGTCATCGTCATTCAGTGATTCTATCACAAACATATAACTTTAATTGAAGAAATGGAACATAACCTACAATTAAAGCTATATGTTTAAAGTTATAACTTTATGTATTTAAAGTTACCAAAATGTTTGTGATAGAACCATTGAACCACATAATGTTATTGAAATGCATTTGAGATTAAAGTTTTATAATTGTGAGTTGTATATATATTTCTTGTGTTTATATGTGAATTTGTTTAGTTTTGATTTATTTACATTATCTTTACTGGTAGTTTGGGGTTTCATTGCTCCTTATCATTGTTTATATAATGGCTAAATGCTGATTTAATTAATTTCAAATAATACTATGCATATTCTTGATTGTATTACTACAAGATAATAATTATGAAATTAGTTTTAATGAAAAAGAGTTTTATTATTTTATAAACAGTATAGCTTTTTGAACAAAATACTTTACTTTCAGCAGAAAGTTAAATTAAAGTATTTGTATCTTAATTGCATTAAAACTAAATGAAACGTTTTAAATACTAAACATATAATTTCAGAATCTTTGCCCAGCTGGCACAGAACTAGAAGTTGCAATGTTGGACTGGCTCTGTAAAATGTTGGGTTTGCCTGATCACTTCTTATTTTCTTCTGAAGGTCCTGGAGGTGGAGTTATAGAGGAAAAGTAAAATATAAAACAAAAATACAATATTATTACACAAACAATGATTTCAGATTTGCAATGTATTGATATAGTTTTATGGTATTTAATGAACCCTTGAACTCAGGTCCCCCCTATGCCAGAGCTCATGGGGTGTAATCTTTTACACAAAATACTTTTTGGATCAAAATCAGTGCAATGTTTTCAGTTATGTTAAACATGAAAGAGTAATAAAACACATAATATTTAGTTAATTAGAGCTTAGCTAGTGAAAGCTATTCACAAAGGTAAAAGTGAAAATAGTGAACTCAAAATCTCACAAAAAATTAGTTTTTAATAAACAAACACACAACAAACTAGTTTCAGTGATGATGTCGCCTTCCTCAGTGCTTGGCTACTACTAACATTTTGTCAAACTATTGTACAAGTCACTGTCGTGTGTTGTGCTATGTATTAGGTTAATTTTATTGCTTGACTGTATTTTTATCTTGTTTGTTTTATTTGACTTGTATGTTACAATATGTTAGTAGTAGCCAAGCACTGAGGAAGGCAACGTAGTCGCCGAAACTAGTTTGTTGTGTGTGTGTTTATTAAAAACTAATTTTTTGTGAGATTTTGAGTTCACTATTTTGACTTTTACCTTTGTAATAAAACACATGTTATTGTATTATGGAAAAAATTTAAAAAAATATATATACACACGATTTTTCTTATGTTACAATACTCTTTATGCAATTTAACTAAATAGAGTAAATGCTTATGTTTACAGCCCAAGTGTTAGGCATAGGATAAATGTAAGTTACATGTACAGTAGATGAAAGTTATCTGTGTACAGAAGTGTAGCCTACTAATTTAAGATGTCAAGCTTAAATTTTCTCAACTTGTTTCTTTAATGATTTTCATCATTATAATTGTGTTAAAGTATAAAAAAACATTAACCCTTCAGTAGGCGAGTGGATAAAAGTAACACATTTAGGTGTATGGGCTACCACTGTAGCCCACTCTCTTTTTATTAAAAATTATAATTAGAAAATATTTGTATAGTGTGTTATTGTTGCAACTGTTTCCTATTATACTTTTTAACATATTTGTAAAAAAATAAATGTAAGACTTTAATTTTAAATTTGTTATAAACATTGTAATCTGATTATATTAATTTCATGCCACAAAATACTCCCAGCTTTAGGTGCATAAAGAAAAAAAAATTGGATAATGATACTATAAAACTCATTTATTTTCAAATAAAATCAATCAGAAATAGTATACAAGTTTTAAAAAAACTTTAAAAATACATTGTTATATGTAAAAAAGTGTTTTTACCAAATCAATACATTTCATGTTAAATGGGTCGGACTATCCACAACGATGTTCCTATTGTTCTTTCCAATGATTTACTCGTGTGTAGTTTCAATACAAATGTCACATACTAGCAGGCATATCTGCACATTGGTTGCAGCACTTCTGGGTTGATCTATCCCTCCCTCTGCCGCACCTGTAGCAGTGCTCCACCTTCTTGTCTATAGGTTGATGTTCAGGCTGGGGCTCATCGATTCCAAGAAGGCTTCTTGCTCCCCTCTTTAGTTCTACAGGTAGCATAGTAATATAAACCCTTTCTCTTATTATAGAAACAATTTAACCCCAAGCAATGTTTGTAATAAACTCACTTCTTGTCAATAGTGACCCTCCAGCTGTCAAAATCGAAAAATAGAACCATAGGCCATTGTTTCGTATTTTTTTTGCTACATCGTATTTGGCACACTTTGGTCTAATACCTCAACTCCAATTTTTGGTTTGTTATAAAAAGTAATTATTTTGGGTTTCTCAAAATCCTTTGAATCTTTGTGAATCTTGTGGTCTTCATGCATCGTGGACAGATGTGCTACTGCCTTTCTAGGTTTAGTGCAGTAACACACGACAATTTTTCTCTTTATTTGACAATCACACATAAGTTCATGCAAAATACCTGCACAAGATAACCGGGCACGCTTTAGCTCACTCATAACACAAAAGGTCGCACAGACTACAGGCATAGCCCAAAGAAATTTAAACCTAAGCAATTACAAAACGCACACACTCTGAGTGACAATCACAGAGTCAGTGAGTAGGGTAGATGACAACCAGCAGCTAATGATGTAGGCTTCCCTCCACTAGTTTTAGGAGATGCGTTGTAGCTTAGACAAAAACTCCGGGCTACACCTGTAGCCCATGTGCATACCTGAGGGTTAACCATTTTTCTCTTTTTAATGTTATATTATTTTTGAAAAAAATAAGTTACGGTATATACATGTGACGATGAAAATTTGTTGAAGAAACAACTTGTGTAAATTTCTCATGCCTTGTATCATGCAACTTGGAAATGTAGTCTGCTGGTTTGTATCACTTTAAAAGCGTAAAAGAAAATATTATATCGTTTTATCCAAAATACCTATATTTCAATAAAATGAGGTTATATATATATATATATATATATATATATATATATATATATATATATATATATATAATGGGAAATCATTGGAGAAACAACTTGTGAAAATTTAATATCTTGAACGGCTTAGAAACTATACAGGTTTAAAATAATAAAAATACAGCCAGATTTTACGTTTTCAGGTTTGCACAATGTAAGCCGTTTTTAAAACAGTCATATCTCTGTAAAGATTAAGCACAACAAGATATTTCTTATACGAAACTAAAGAAGAAAATCTATGTATTCATCTGCTGTTTTTAGTTTAAAAATATCTTGAACAGTCTTTGAGTAATTGGTCTGAGAAAACGAGTAATTTTTGACTTTTACGAAGTACAAAATTGCCTTTAATTTTTCGTAATTTTCGATGGAAAATCGGATTTTCTGTTTTATACACAGATTGTAGTAGCATTTAACGTAGTATGACGTGTGCCAATAGTTTTTCAAAATTTTGTCTAGTTCTTGAGTTATTTGCACTTTTCTGTAGATAAAATTATTGCCACGAAATACTATCAAGTGCTGCAGCTTAGCGGATTTATCCTGAACTGTTAGCTACAAGTTGGCTTTAAGCAGTACAAAGTAAAAAATTACTAGTTTTCTAGAGCTAATTTACTGTACTCAAATACCCTAAAATATATTTAAATTATAAATATCGAAATCTTGTTGCTGTTCATGACGATCTGGTTGTAAACGAAATGAACTATCCTCTTTCATTTATAAGAAAATTCTTGTTGCTAATAATGTTTCCAGATATAAGACTAAAAAAAGCCTTACATTGTGTAACCTGCAAATGTAGTCTGGTTGTTTTTATCACTTTAAAAGCCTATAATTTCTAAACCATTAAAATTAATTTCAAGGCAACATCGTGTAACGCCATTTTCATCTAAACAATTATTTATGTTATTTATATTATCTAGTTAACTGGGATTACAATACTGACATCAGTAGCATTGCCTACATTGTCTCCATATTTAGTTACATTTTCCATAAATGTCTTCCTCAACCACCTTGGGGTGATCAGCAACACTATGATTATTCATGTTTATTTGACTACATGAAATAACAATTGAATAAATGATAAAATGCTAGAATATCGAATCAAAACCGGTTTTCCACTCGATATTCAACCATCTTATCAATTTTTCTACTATGAGTATTGTTTTTACTCGCATAGATGAAGTTCTTTATCCAATGATTTACCTCCAAATATTTCATTTTTAGTTTTTTTTAATAAGCAATTTATAAAATTAGTGTTGTCTCTTATTGCCATTATAACGAAATACGCATTAGTGTAAAAAGTTAGAATAATTAAATGGATCAATTCAAGTAGACAAATGAAAATTAAAGTAAACTTTACTTAACAAAAGCCTTAGCTGGAGGACTCACACTGGATAGAGTTTTCAAGCCATTGTAATAGCCTCAAGCCACTAAAACTAAACAACAACTGACGACAGGGTGGAATTAGTTAGAAGATGAGTCAAAAAGGTAGTTTGCGACAGGACAATCGCTCACCAGGAGTCATCTAGGGGTGAATCTCCAATTCAGCAGTGGAACTGTTTGTTTTGTTAGCAGATGCTGGAAACTGATTGCTGTGAAAATGTTTTTATTTTTATTAAATTTTGAAGATAATTAATTATAAATAGGGATGGGCCGATACCTAAAATTATCGTTTCTCAAATTTTTTTCGATTCTTGATTTTTAAGCCGATTTTAGATTCTTTTAAGTTATATAGGCCTCCATGATGTCCTCTAATAATGAATCTAGTTAACATCTTGGCCATATGGAGAAGCCTTCTAAAAGTTCCGTTTTAATATAATAGGCTACACAAAGCGTTCTACCTTGGTTTATGAATAGGAATTTCTGAAAGCACGACAAACATATCGGATAAAAGTAATGATTTATTTAAAACTACAAATGTGAACTTCAGTTCACAATTACAATATAACTTCAGTAATACATATTTCAGTTTATATAACTGGAGAAATCGGAAAGCAGTGGCGAAGTAGAGGTGACAAGAGACGGTAAGAGTATGTTGAGCCCTCTCGGGTGAGAGTGAGACAGCAGAGCGAGAAGAGCATTGACAAACAGACCAAAAATGCTTCCGATTGTCTTTGTTTTTGCGTCATAAATAATAATAATATTTCAGTTACGCTTCAGTTATTTCAAATTGACATTTGCTTTTATCATTGAATTCATTTAATACAATTAATACATAAATAAGTTGTAGATGATAGTTAATTATGTTTCCTATAAATTACACCACACACATATTTTAACAGCTTAAAAAACAAGAATCGGAATCAGCACTTTAATCACTGGAGAATCGAGTATCAACGATTACTCGAAACCATTAGAATCGATGATTGTTGGAATCGAGAATCGGAATCGGCCCAACCCTAATTTTATACATAACAATTTTATGCATAATTGAAGCAGTTATTAAACACAAATCATGAGGCAATAAATAGCACAGAATATTTATTTGGTTTTATTACTTTGTTCGTAATGAATTATATTTGAGTTTGAATTTTCTTACAGACCAGTGGCAGCGAATCAATTTTAGTGGCGATGGTAGCAGCAAAACTGAAATCAATCCAAAAAATGAAGCGAAAAAACCAGAATTTATCAGAAGATATTGTCCCTAGAATTGTTTGTTATACATCTGGTAAATGTCTAGAATATGTTTCAATTTTACTTTTAGCTTTTCAACATTCAGAGGGGGTAAATTAATATTTTTTGGAAATATTTTACAATTTCAGAGAAGGTGGAGTAAAATTCTAAGAAATTCTTCATACAGTTTACCTTTGACAGGGCCGGATTTAGGATCTGTATGCCCCTAGGCTCAGCTTGTGGCGCGGGCCCTTCCGGGGGGGTCCTGGCGATATGGAATATCCCCAACCAACTGATTTATTTAGAAACCTTTAATTCAAAATACGTACAACCATAATAAATTTACCTTTGTTACCAATTACCATGTGAATGATTAATAAATAGACTTCAATTAAATTTAATATTAAACAAAAAAAAATTATTTTATTTTTCTAAAAACATTCAGTGATTGTTGACAGTGTAACAATTAATGAAATTATAATAACAACTAAAATGTATATATATAATTTAAAATTTTATGTTATGAATAAATGTTGGATAGATAGGGGTATTTCCCATGTGATGATACAGAACCATACTAATAAAGCAGTTTAATTGAAATTTTAAAATATTTATTAATTATGACATTAAGTTATTCACCACTTTAAATTCACGATAAAACACGCTGCACAAAACTAGAACACTTTCAAGACAAAACTTTTGAAATAATTTGCATATTATTTTGAAATCTTCATTGGTTAATTAGTTGATCAAATTTTCATTAATGTAGAAAAGAAATAGTATTGGAAAGAAATAGTATTACAGGAATAACTGTAAATGTCTAACTTTCTGAATCCTGGGCACACATCCTTGTATGCTAGTGATTTGTGTTTATTCATTAATCACACGATATTAAATCTGAATTTAAATAAAAAGGTTTACATAAAAATAAATAAAAATAACTAATCCATATTAAATGATTTAATCATTACTTCGCCCGCTGGCGAGAGGAAGGTCTTGTCTTGGCTGCAATCTAAGATAGAGAGAGAAAAACTTAAGTACAACCGAGTACTAAGTAGAATTATCACGCACCTTTATACATCCTATAGGAAATGCCCTCTTCAATATAGCGTCAATACAAATGCATTAGTTTGTTTCAAAATAATTTTACATGCCTAATTTAATTATGATAACAGAATTTTATTTTTTATTTTGGTCACGTTTAATTTAAATATTTAATAAATAAATATATATATATATATATATATATATATATATATATATATATATATATATATATATATATATATATATATATAACCTACCTACAATACCGACCGTGTTGGACTGTATTAATAATATGTATTTTATTTTATTATGATAAAATAATGTTACACATTACTAGCTACTGTACTTAGAACTACTACAATTACTTAGCTACTACTGATTGGTTTTCTCCTTAATTATAAATGAATAAAGGTACTAATTACATCATCATAATTAACCTGCTTCAAGATATCATTTTCGATACTTAGCAAAGATAAAATGTTCAGTCGATCTTCTGTCATAGATGTTCTGAATCTGTTCTTTATTGATTTTAATTTGGAGAACGATCTTTCTGCTGAACAATTGGTTACCATAAAAAACGGGTACATCCTTAATGTGGCCTCTACATTGGGGAGGCAATCCTTGAGATTATTATCTAGCAACATTTTATAGAACCATCTTTCCTCACTCAAGACTTTTTCATTTTTTTCGTATTCATCACGATACTGCTCAGAAAAGGTCTTAAACTGCACCAGTTCATTTTCAAGATCATCTTCAAGATCGTTGTTATATATGCCCACTAGTTTCTTACTCGCTACCTGCATTTCTTCCACAGAAAGTTCATGCAATTTGCCCAAAACGTGCATCAACTTGTTGGTAAGCTTGCAGCCTCTTGTGTAATGCCCGTTCTAATTCATCAATGACAGGAATAAAACTTCCTGTTCTAAACCTATTTGAAGGTGTTAAATCTACCTCTGGGGCTTGGGCACTGTCTACGGTGGCTAAACGTACATTTGTTTTGCGCTTGCGCTTTTCCTCATATTTGTCACCATCAACTTCACCATTAGCCTAGTCTGAGGCTCTCTCTTCGTATTCCTCATAACTATCTCGCTTACTTTCTATCAAGCTTTTAAGGGATAAGAGTAACGATGCAGCTGTATTTATGTCAAGCCTTGGGTTTTGAAGAGTTTCGCTTGTTTTGTTTACTTGACCCAATATATTATTCCAAAATACATTGTAAAGTCTTGTTTCCAATTTTTCCATTTTTTTAAATAAGCTTGTACTCTGGCTTTACCTGGTAAGCCGGTCCGGCTCTTCTTGGTCGCCTGAGATACCAAAAAGTGTGTTGTGTATCTCTCTGTAGCCATTCAAAAGAGCTTTGGTGGCATCAGCTCTGCATGACCACCGTGTTGTCGTCGTTCTTTCTGGCACAAGGATGGGCTTTTCACTCGCAGTTTTTGCTTTTTGTAAGCAGTCTGTCAATGTCTTATAACGACTGGTTGAAGAAGTGAAAAATACAAACAGCTCCTCCAAGAAATCAAAAAAGGAGACAGCGCTGAGGCAGCAGCCAGCTGCAACTTGCACAGCTAGCTTCTGCGAGTGTCCTGCACATGGTACCCACAGAGCCAGGTCGTTTTCTTGCCGTACTAAGACTTGCAGGCCGTTGTATTTTCCACTCATCGAACTAGCATTATCATAGGATTGACCACGACAGTTCTTGATGTCTAAACCATTCTCTTCCAAAAACGTGATGAAGCTTTGAAACATGTCTAGCTTTATGACCCTGGTTTAGCATAAATGTTACAAATCTTTCTACGGGTGTGGACTCCTCTAAATACCTAGAAACCAAAGAAAGCTATTCAATGTCCTTCATCTGCAGTTGAGTCTAGAGATATGGAGTTGGGATATCCCTTTGACTGCTTAATTCGGGATATAATTTCATTAAAAACTCTTTTACCAATTATTTGCAAAACGTCTTCGAAAATTGTAGATGATAGATAATTTGTGTGCCCACTTCCACGGTTTCCATGTGCTTTTATGTGGTCTCTCAAAAATTCATTATATTGTGATAAGCTCTAGTATCCTAGATAATTCCCATTTTTCGGTAACCCAAGAGTTTCGTTTTCTCCTCTAAATGGTAAACCTCTTTCACTGATAAAAACTATCACACTTATCAATCTTCTGAGAACTTCTCGTCAATATTTTGCTACATCTTCTGCTTGATGAGTCAATTCTTGATCAATTTGCCCTATTTCCTTAATAGTCCTGCAAAAACAATCATAGCATTTAAATGTGCTTTGGAGGTTTCGTGGCCAATTAGACGTGAGGTAGCATTTTTCCAGTCACTGAAACCGTCATCGGTAAAATGTGAGTGAAATGTAGAAAAAAGGTTACACACATAACAATAAACATGACCATTACTAAAGGAAAAACACAGCCAAGAACGTTTTATAACATCACCGTTTTTGGCTTTCCGCGCCAAAAATCTTGCTTGACATTTTCTTTTAAAAGATTTATCCGAACCTTTATCACTACCACATTGAACAAAAGATTTTCTCTCAAATACACCACTGTCGCAGTTCTGAAGGGCTGTTTCGCTGATTTTAATGCAGTAATCTACCTCAGCAGCAGTCATAAGTTTCAGCCACTTCCCAATGTCGTTTTCCAAGAAAACATCTTTGCTAGATCCTGGGTCAGGTTCTGGTTCAATCGCTTCAAATTCAGCTGGTTGAACTTCAGTCTACATATTGGTACTACTGAGTCTACATACACACATCACCACTCGCACGAGCTCTGCTCTGATTCATTGACTCATCACGGCCGACTCGCTGCAGACCAGTTATTTGAAATTCTAATATTTTTTTTGTGGAGCGGGCCCCCATGTGGTGCGGGCCCCTAGGCGCGCGCCTTATTTGCCTGTTCTTAAATCCGGCCGTGACCTTTGATTAATTTTGGTGCAAACAGCAGACAATGGAACATGCTAGCATTTTTTCTGTACAATATTTTCAAAGATGAAGAAAATTTATCTATATTACAAAAAAGGGAACATTTTTTTTACTCTTGAAGTTTGTAGTCCATTACGCTCGGGGAAACTTAATTAATCACTTAGACATTAGTTTATGACCATCCGAACTTTAAATTTTAAAAATTTGTATGCATGTCTCAATAAATTTTTACAAATTTACAAAATTTAAAGTTCAGATAGTCATAATCTAATGTAAAAATGATTATTATATATATATATATATATATATATATATATATATATATATATATATATATATGTGTGTGTGTGTGTGTGTGTGTGTGTGTGTGTGTATAAATTATCTGAGACATAACGTTTTCGATTGCTCCATGGCGATCTTCATCTGTGTCTCAGTGCGATCTTCGATCAGCGATCGAAATTGTTCTGTCTCAGTATGTTTTTACAAATTTACAAACAAATTAAAGTTCGAATGGTCATAAACTAATGTAAAAGGGATTAAATATTTTTTTACTGTGGTTGGTATTACTGAAACGAGAAAATAAAACACACTCAAGTGACTTCCACTAGAATACCTTTATTGTTACTCTTAAAACTAGAGAACTGGCTCTAATTCCAGCTATCCCAGATCTCGGTTGGGTCAAGTTATACCAAAACGTAAGGGTCAAAGTCAATGGGACAATCTGTTATTCATGAAAAAGTCTAATAAAATACATTTTATTACATTATAACGCATTTAAACAAACAAACAAAAAACATACATAAAATTACCATATTCCTTAATAGTGAAATACTTTTCACATGCTTCAACTTAATGTGGGGTCAAAACTGTATAAAATAACTGTGGCACATAAATAAATAAAAACTCTATACCACAAATTACTTTTTTCTTTTATTCAAAACCTTATGTACATTTCGATTTCATAGCGATCATCTTCAGAGGTAATTTACAATACAAATTTTTATTGTAAATTACCTCTGAGGATTATTGCTATGCAATCGAAGTGTACATAAGGTTTTGAATAAAAGAAAAAAGTCATTTATGGTATAGAGGTTTAATTTATTTATGTTAATCTGCGGTCTTGAAAACATTTTCCTTCAATTAACACAGGGCTTTGTTGGTTTTTGTGCCAAGTTCCTAGGAAAAAAAATCACATCTATGATAAGAACATTCCGTACAGTATAAGAACATTCCATACAGTATAAGAACATTCCATACAGTATAAGAACATTCCGTACAGTGTAAGCACATTCCATACAGTATAAGAACATTCTGTACAGTATAAGAACATTCCATACAGTATAAGAACATTCCATACAGTATAAGAACATTCCGTACAGTATAAGAACATTCCATACAGTATAAAAACATTCCATACAGTATAAGAACATTCCATACAGTATAAGAACATTCCGTACAGTATAAGAACATTCCGTACAGTATAAGAACATTCCATACAGTATAAGAACATTCCGTACAGTATAAGAACATTCCGTACAGTATAAGAACATTCCGTACAGTATAAGAACATTCCGTACAGTATAAGAACATTCCATACAGTATAAGAACAGTCCATACAGTATAAGAACATTCCGTACAGTATAAGAACATTCCGTACAGTATAAGAACATTCCATACAGTATAAGAACATTCCGTACAGTATAAGAACATTCCATACAGTATAAAAACATTCCATACAGTATAAGAACATTCCATAGAGTATAAGAACATTCCGTACAGTATAAGAACATTCCGTACAGTATAAGAACATTCCATAAAGTATAAGAACATTCCGTACAGTATAAAAACATTCCATACAGTATAAGAACATTCCATACAGTATAAGAACATTCCGTACAGTATAAGAACATTCCGTACAGTATAAGAACATTCCATACAGTATAAGAACAGTCCATACAGTATAAGAACATTCCGTACAGTATAAGAACATTCCGTACAGTATAAGAACATTCCATACAGTATAAGAACATTCCGTACAGTATAAGAACATTCCATACAGTATAAGAACATTCCATACAGTATAAGAACATTCCGTACAGTGTAAGCACATTCCATACAGTATAAGAACATTCTGTACAGTATAAGAACATTCCATACAGTATAAGAACATTCCATACAGTATAAGAACATTCCGTACAGTATAAGAACATTCCATACAGTATAAAAACATTCCATACAGTATAAGAACATTCCATACAGTATAAGAACATTCCGTACAGTATAAGAACATTCCGTACAGTATAAGAACATTCCATACAGTATAAGAACATTCCGTACAGTATAAGAACATTCCGTACAGTATAAGAACATTCCGTACAGTATAAGAACATTCCGTACAGTATAAGAACATTCCATACAGTATAAGAACAGTCCATACAGTATAAGAACATTCCGTACAGTATAAGAACATTCCGTACAGTATAAGAACATTCCATACAGTATAAGAACATTCCGTACAGTATAAGAACATTCCATACAGTATAAAAACATTCCATACAGTATAAGAACATTCCATAGAGTATAAGAACATTCCGTACAGTATAAGAACATTCCGTACAGTATAAGAACATTCCATAAAGTATAAGAACATTCCGTACAGTATAAAAACATTCCATACAGTATAAGAACATTCCATACAGTATAAGAACATTCCGTACAGTATAAGAACATTCCATACAGTATAAGAACATTCCGTACAGTATAAGAACATTCCATACAGTATAAAAACATTCCATACAGTATAAGAACATTCCATAGAGTATAAGAACATTCCGTACAGTATAAGAACATTCCATACAGTATAAGAACATTCCATACAGTATAAGAACATTCCGTACAGTATAAGAACATTCCATACAGTATAAAAACATTCTATACAGTATAAGAACATTCCGTACAGTATAAGAACATTCCATAAAGTATAAGAACATTCCGTACAGTATAAGAACATTCCGTACAGTATAAGAACATTCCATACAATATAAGAACATTCCATACAGTATAAAACATTCCATACAGTATAAGAACATTCTATACAGTATAAGAACATTCCATACAGTATAAGAACATTCCATACAGTATAAGAACATTCCGTACAGTATAACAACATTCCGTACAGTATAAGAACATTCCATACAGTATAAAACATTCCATACAGTATAAAAACATTCTATACAGTATAAGAACATTCCATACAGTATAAGAATATTCCATACAGTATAAGAACATTCCATACAGTATAAGAACATTCCGTACAGTATAAGAACATTTCATACAGTATAAGAACATTCCATACAGTATAAGAATATTCCATACAGTATAAGAACATTCCATACAGTATAAGAACATTCCGTACAGTATAAGAACATTTCATACAGTATAAAACATTCCATACAGTATAAGAACTTTCAATACAGTATAGCCTATAAGTTGTAGAAGAACGTTGCTCACATTTATGTTCGAGTAAGGGCTCTTATATTTGAAGGGAGCAGTTTGCTAAGCAATTTTGTCAGTGTCATAATATCTCTAGTGTTTTATCAGTAGGCCTACTAGGTTTACCATAGACGAGAATTACACCTTTAATATATGATTATCATACTCATCAGACACGTACTCATTTAAATTTAGTTGAAGACAACATCTTGTAGTGTCATTTTCATCCAAACAGTCATTTATGTTATTTATATTATCAAGTTACCTGCGTTTTTAATCTGACGTCAGTAACTTTTGCTACATTTTCCATATCGAAATCTTGTTGCTGTTCATGACGAACTGGTTGTTAATTACTTATTACACTTTTGCTATTACTTGCGATCAGACGTTTTGTTAACTAAAGGTTGTTAAATTGTTAACTTACACTTGGAGGAAACGTTTCTTCCAAGTGTAAGTTAAGAATTTAACAACCTTTAGTTAACAAAAAAGTCTGGTCGCAAGTAATAGCAAAAGTGTAATAAGTACATTTTCCATATTTCCGTGTATGTATTCCTCAAGAACATTAACCTGATCAACATTACGTACCACATTTATGTGGACATTCCTTTGAAGCCTGAATCACTTCCTTTGCATACTTTATTGATGTAAACATTTCTTGGAATCCCAAATCTTTTTCTTTGCATACCGTATGGCTATAAACATTTTTTGGAAGCCCGTTTGATAATTTTCTTTCAAATAGATAAAATAGGCTCAAACAGAAATAGGCTCGAATTTAATGGAAGCTCGAATTATCGGGACTCGGAATTTCGAGACTCTAGTGTATATTTAAAAATACTGTATAGCCTAGATGGATTTTTAATATGTAAACAAATATATTTTTTTAAAGTAAATAAATAGTAAGTATATTAAAGTTTAACCACAGTGTGCATGAAGATGTGCATTGAGTTCAATGTTTCTGAAGAATTCATTATTAGGTATGACTCTTGTAAGTAATCAACTGTCGAACTACAAGATGTTAAGCCTAAATTAGGAAGTAGACAAGTCCATTAGAATATATGGGGAGTGAAATCATTACAGGAAATGCAACTTTGTTACTATCTTTGCTAAGCCCCACTAGCTAAATTGCCCCTCAGAAATCTTCTAGGGCTAAAATTATCTTCATTTTTCACTACTAAATTAAGTTGGAAAGTAAGCTAAATATAATCAGAAAAATGTTAAGAACTTATGTATTGGAAGACCACTTTATAATGTTATAACACTTAAGCTTTTTTGTTCCATATCACCCTCTGAAAAATTCTATCCTAGTTACTTTAAAATAGTCAAAGATGTATTAGTCAACTTTTCGATTTATAGCTGTATTATTATACAAGGAATAGATCAGTTCCCAGACATTTCCAGCTTAAACAGGTTTCCATTTCATAAATTCATTTTACAGAGGTTTTACCTCTACTGTATCACTTTTCTAAATTTTGAAACAATATACACTAACATATAGTATACTCATAATATTTTACAATCATTAAAAACTACTTTACATATGCAGAGAGTAATATCTATCTGTGTAAAGTTATCTTATCATTGCAATCAATGATTTAACAATAACTCAATATGATGAGTATTAATACACATGGCTAACAATAAATATTAATGGTCAGAAAAAATGGCCACGGATTACAATTAATGTACGTGGCTGAAGTTAATGATATTTACTACTGTATCATTTCTTTTTATTCCATCTTCACGTGAACCACTAGTTTTCACTAAAACACTTGTAAATATTTTACAACCTGCCTATAGTAGCACTTACTTATATTTGAAGACGGCCGTGTCGGGAGATTTGTCCCATTATCAACTCAGACTGTAACTGATCTCTTATGTTTTCTTAGGTTAGAGAGGGGGGATATTATAGTGGGGAGTGTTAGGAGTCATGATGTCGAAAAGTGTTTGTGGGTTATAATGTAGTTGGGCGTTGAGTATGTGTGTATGGTGTAGTTTAAAATGTTTGTATATTTCGTAATGTTTGGTTGTGTATCGTTGGTTGTTTTTGTATTCTTTATAACATGACTACTTAAACATAACATCCAACCTACAAATTCTTCGTAAACAATGAAACCTTCATAACCTACGAACACTTTGAGGTAATTTTCGGTCTGAGTTGATAATGAAATACATCTCACGACCTCAATGGCTGTCCTCAACAAGTATAAGTAAGTCCAATTATAGGCAAGTTGTAAAATATTTACAATTGTTTAGTGATTAATTTTTTAATTATATTTATTTCAAAGAATTTGTAAACTTTAGGTTTCTTCCATTATCTAGAGTAAAACCAAGACCATCTATATTCATAAATTAAAACAAGTTTCTTTTTTAAAAGTAATGAAGTAGTTTCAAGTACTTACTTATATATTTAATAAGAATGATTAGAATAGAATGTATTTATATATTTACTAAGAATGATTAGAATAGAATGTAATTATATATTTACTAAGAATGATTAGAATAGAATGTATTTATATATTTACTAAGAATGATTAGAATAGAATGTATTTATACATTTAATAAGAATGATTAGAATAGAATGTACTTATATATTTATTAAGAATGATTAGAATAGAATGTATTTATATATTTAATAAGTATGATTGGAATAGAATGTATTTTAAAATTTACTAAGAATGATTAGAATAGAATGTATTTATATATTTACTAAGAATGATTAGAATAGAATGTATTTATACATTTAATAAGAATGATTAGAATAGAATGTACTTATATATTTAATAAGAATGATTAGAATAGAATGTATTTATATATTTAATAAAAATGATTAGAATAGAATGTACTTATATATTTAATAAGAATGATTTGAATAGAATGTATTTATATATTTAATAAGAATGATTAGAATAGAATGTATTTATACATTTAATAAAAATGATTAGAATAGAATGTACTTATATATTTAATAAGAATGATTTGAATAGAATGTATTTATATATTTAATAAGAATGATTAGAATAGAATGTACTTATATATTTAATAAGAATGATTAGAATAGAATGTATTTATACATTTAATAAAAATGATTAGAATAGAATGTACTTATATATTTAATAAGAATGATTTGAATAGAATGTATTTATATGTTTAATAAGAATGATTAGAATAGAATGTACTTATATATTTAATAAGAATGATTAGAATAGAATGTATTTATACATTTAATAAAAATGATTAGAATAGAATGTACTTATATATTTAATAAGAATGATTTGAATAGAATGTATTTATATATTTAATAAGAATGATTAGAATAGAATGTATTTATATATTAATTAAGAATGATTAGAATAGAATGTATTTATACATTTAGTAAGAATGATTAGAATAGAATGTATTTATACATTGAATAAGAAATATTAAAATAGAATGTATTTATATATTTAATAAGAATGATTAGAATAGAATGTATTTATATATTTAATAAGAATGATTAGAATAGAATGTATTTATACATTTAATAAGAATGATTAGAATAGAATGTATTTATACATTTAATAAGAATGATTAAAATAGAATGTATTTATATATTTAATAAGAATGATTGGAATAGAATGTATTTATATATTTAATAAGAATGATTTGAATAGAATGTATTTATATATTTAATAAGAATGATTGGAATAGAATGTATTTATATATTTAATAAGAATGATTTGAATAGAATGTATTTATATATTTAATAAGAATGATTAAAATAGAATGTATTTATATATTTAATAAGAATGATTAGAATAGAATGTATTTATATATTTAATAAGAATGATTAGAATAGAATGTAATTATATGTTTAATAAGAATGATTAGAATAGAATGTATTTATATAATAATTAAGAATGATTAGAATAGAATGTATTTATACATTTAGTAAGAATGATTAGAATAGAATGTTTTTATACATTTAATAAGAAATATTAAAATAAAATGTATTTATATATTTAATAAGAATGATTAGAATAGAATGTATTTATATATATTTAATAAGAATGATTTGAATAGAATGTATTTATATATTTAATAAGAATGATTAGTTACTGCATGAGTTAAGTTAGTTGTATACCTTACCTATTAGTTGGGCTTGTATTTGTACCTGATCATGCTTATTCTGTTTTAAAGCTTAGTAAGTGTTTTTATTAAATCTGACTTATGTTTTCGAAAACGTATATATCACATGAACATGTGGGCCTACCATCATAATTATACATATATCTATATAAATAATTCAATAAATATTGTTTACAGAAGCAGGCCATGTTTCAATATCTATAGGTGGATTAATTTCAAACATCAAAGTTAGGTTAATTAAAACTGATGAAAACTACTGTATTAGGAGGAAAGAATTGGAGGAAGCTATCAAGATTGATAAGGCGGCAGGACTTATTCCCTCTTGTGTAAGTCAAATAATCAACACGCTGGCAAATAATATGTCAATATCTAACAACACATTCTATTTGGCAAAAGGATATACCATTCTTTATGTATGTTTATTTTGTAGCGTATGTAGTTTTTCTTATTGTTGATTGCAAATATCTATAAATCTCTGACAAATGAAGGTTTATCTTTAAGGGTGCTAAAGTATTTAAAAACATTTGAGAGCTCTCAATTTGGATGGTGGTAACAAATAGGCCTACTGTTAGAAATCAGTCTCACATGAATATTGCCAAAAATAGGATATGAAAAATATTTAGAGCTTCAAACTGTCCTCTATCGTATGTTGTTATTTTAATATTCTCATCTAACAGATGATTACTTATAATAAAAAAGTTAATTCTGGTTGAGTTATTAAAAAGAAATACAATGATTGTATTGCAAGAAGGAATAACTGTCACACCAAGTTGTTTGAAGTAGAGATTTGAGAAAGTGCAGTGTATAGAAACTGTTGACAAACTTAATTATAATATTTTTGATAAACAACATAATAATTTAATTTATAAAAATAATGATAATAATACAATATGGACTTTATTTTTATTTACAGGAAATGAAATAAAAAATATCGCCAAATTATTTAAAAATAGAAATTTTAAAATTGCATACAAAACTAATAATTAAAATAATGAATATAATGAATAAAAATAGTTTGCATGAAAAAGGTGGTGATTATGGATTAGAATGTGAAAGGTGTAATAAAACGTAAATAGGTCAAACTAAGAAAAAATTAAAAGAAAGATATGAAGGACTCTTGAATTTTGTAGTCCATTACATTTAATGAATCTTAATTAATCACTCTTACATTAGTTTATGACTATCCGAACTTTAAATTTTGTAAATTTGTAAAAACTTACTGAGACAGAATGTTTTCGATTGCTTCTTGGTGATCTTCATCAGTGTCTTCTGTTTGGAGATGTTGGGTCAAGCGGTGACGGTTTTATAGGTAGGTTTTCGATAGTATCAAATAGTATGTGTGATTTGTATTAGGTTCGTTCGTTTAATAAGTTTGTAATTTGTGTTTTTGTGTGTTTGTAAATTTCATATTGTTCTAGAGTGTTGAGATTTTTGTTGTTGATGTGTAAGATTTCTAGGTGATGGTAAATATCTGTGTATTTGTGTCCTGTTTCTTTTATGTTATTATAAAATGCTAAGTTGGTGTTCTGTTTGTGTTCCTCGACCTGTTTGAAGCTGCAACCTGTTTTCCCAACGCAGAATTTGTTGCACTTGTTGCAGTTTAATTTGTATACGCCTGGTGCTTGTAGTTTATCTTTGTTGTTCTTGTTGTGTTGTATTGGAAATTGTTATTAGTTTTGTACGCTATTTTTTATCCTGTTTTTTGAAATTTGTGGGGTATTTTAATTGATGTTTTGTTTATGTATGGTTTTGTGATTTATTTGTTTTCTCTCTCTTTAGTGTTAATTTTAGTGTTTTTTTTGTATATTGTGCCTTAGTTCGTCTATTATTGTGGTGTTGTGTATGCTAAATATTTAATGGTGTCTAGTTCTTTGTTTATATTTTCTGTGGTCATTGGAGCTTCTTTAAGTCTATGGAGCATGGATCTGGAACATTTAAATGCTTATAAAACCAGAGAATACAAATAAAATTTTGCCTTCCATAGTATTATTAAGAACCACCAATTTTAAAACATAGAAAACATGAAACTTATAAAAGAAATTAATAAAGGATTAAGAATGAACATGTATGAAGCATTCAAAATATATAAATGCAAAACTAATAACAAATTATTAAATGAACAAATACATTTTAAATTTGATACTATATTCAATGTCTATGATGCAACAGCAACAAAATAAACCTTTCAATTTCTAATAAATTTGGAAACAATGCTGATTCTAATTCAACATATGTTACATATCTTGCATTATTCATTCCTGATGATATTGGTACTGTTTACCAACGAAAAGCTTTGAATAAAAATTTATAAATAATTCTTGTATTTGAATAACCTAGATGTCTTTGATTAATATACAAGAAAACGTGTATAAGTATGTATGTTTATATATATACATATATTCTTGTAGAATATGGGGTAAAAGAGAAATAAAAAGCCATGAGGTTATTGGAAAGATTGCCATGAGGTATAAAATGCATTATATCTCTGATGATTTGGAACGTTGTTTTTAAAAAGATATTTTAACCCTCAACAGCTTGAGTGAGTTAGATAGAAGGCCTATGATTTGTAAATGTGTACACAAGAGAGAAGGTATACCATTTTTAGAGTGAACCTCTCAATATATGTTGCCAGCCACATTTAGCTAGAAGATGTTAGAAAGCCCTGAGATTTTCATATTTTTTTACTAACTTCTCTTTCACAAAGGTGATTCAGCATAAAACAACCCCAATAATGAAGCTGATGTAAATTGTTACCTCAATCCAATTGTGTAGAAAACAAGGGTGGCTTTGAGTTTGTGACTGCTTGATGCTACAGCATTGTTGAGAGCATTCACCGGTTAGGGATATCTTGTAGTACGTCCTCACTTGTGTTTTTATTTTTACATAATTTGGTTGTTGTTAATGCATTGTTTCTTATGGTTAGTAGTTAATGCATTGTTTCTTATGTTTGTGGTTAATGCATCGTTTCTTATGTTTGTGTATAATGCATTGCTTTTTATGTTTGTGGTTAATGCATTATTTCTTATGTTTGTGGTTAATGTAGTGTTTCTTATGTTTCGTGGTTAATGCATTGTTTCTTATGTTTGTGGTTAAT
>JBAIZL010000002.1:93116886-93196886 GCA_036971475.1 Prosapia bicincta
ATAGACCTAAGCTCAGTTAGAACAAGGACACTAAGCTTTGCAAACAAATCATGAACCTCTCCTCAGACTACACCATGAGCAGAGTTAAAGGGGGGGGGGAGGCAATGAGAGGGGCATTGCTCCCTACCTTTTTGGACATGTGTATTATTTTTTTATAATCGAAAGCTGACAATTAACTTAATAAATACTACAAAAATAATGATAGTACTGACAAGAAACATTCTCGGCAGTACCAGTTGAAATTTTGATTGTATGTGAGTTATTTTCTAAATATGACTAACTTCAAAAACCAATATTCTAATCTTACGAGTCATGATGTTCTAAATGAATTTTGAGTTATTATTTTAGATGAAGTTTGGTATTCAACGTTATTTTTCTTATAGAAACAAAATCAGGCTTATTTTTGGATTTATGACTTTGCAAAATTCAAAAATTAAAAAAAAAATAAACTCATGTAAAAATCATGTACCTTATAGTATAAGTTTTTAACTTGTAAACAACTCGATCACGTTTTTTTTTGGGGTGGGGGAAGCGAGGGGATGGGATACTCACGGACCACATTTATTACCCTCAGGGTAATCTTGTGCCCCCCCCCCAGAACAAAACTAGTAACTCCGCCCATGGAATCAACAACGTTCCAAGAGCTAGGGCTAGTTTTTTTGAAAGAAACTTTAGCCCAAACACTCATAAAATATTGTAATATAATAACAGAATCCTGAGAAAAATCTAGAAGACCCCAAGGTTGTCGATTGTCGTAAATGTTGTGTAGAGAAACACAGGATAGAAATTAATGAGAGTCAAACGAAGAGTTAAAAACTGAAGGTATAGACATCTTACATGAAAAAAAAAATTGAAAAAACTCTTTAGGAAGGAAAAACATGGTGGAAGACCCAAATAAAACAAAAGAAGAGGTCTTGTCAAGCATAGAAGTAAAACGTGTGACATATTCGTTTCACGCAGCAAATTCTGCCAGATGGATATAATCACAAAGGAGGAAAATAATACAAGAGTTAAGGCAAATTAATTTTTTTGTAATATTTTCCTAACAAACCACAGACAATTTGTCAGTACCAAACCAAACCTATTTCATTAAAACAATTAATTCATAACCATTGTGAATAAAATACACTAAAAAAGGTTATTTATCTCAATTATTATTTTGATTAATAATCAAAACTGTTAACAAATCTTAATTATATAAAACTGTGGATAATCTTGCAACTGTGGACTATTAATTACTTAAACAGTTACAAGGTAATAATCGTCAGAAATACAGCAGATAATTATCTTTAACTGATATAGTAAGTTAATTAATTGTGTTTATAGAGTTTTAAATTGAGTTGTGTTTCGATATACATCTGTAAAATAAAATTATAAATTTACTATGTCTTTTTTAATAAATATTTTATTGTAAACTATTTTAAAGGTTAAAAGATACATCAGATGTAAGTGAAGCATTTAAAATAATACCATCTTATGTTAATCATAACAAGTGCGATGAGAATGAAGCAAAATTACCTCCTGACTTTATGGTGAGTAGGCTACATTTTCTTCAACTGAACTATATATTTTTGTTTTTTAATTATTCATTTTCTAATACCTCAGTGTTTTATAGAATATTTTTATTTCGAGTAAAGAATTTTCAAATATCCATTAAACACACATCCTTACAGAAATTACTTTTGGTTGTGACTCAAACCACATTTTAGAAAAAGTCAGATTAGGTAAATAATTTGGGACGAAAATAATTTGATTGGTTAGAGATGGCCTGTAGACATTATGAAGGGACGATACCAGAAATGGTCTTACTGCTTTTTATCTCGTCTCCAATTGTGAATGTTATTCTCAGGTCAGTTCCTTACTGAAGGAACTCTAATAATCGCTTGTGTTGTTCTGGCTATTAACAATTAGTTAAACACAAGGAACGAAGACTTTATTGAGGTCTGAAATGTTCACAAGGTTTTTTCAGTTAGAAAATAATTTATAGTTAACAGTGAAGAATAATTACTTCTTGAAAAGAACTATTTAATTCTGTCTTTCTAAAATTAAACTCAGAGAGAGAGAGAGAGAGAGAGAGAGAGAGAGAGAGAGAGAGAGAGAGAGAGAGAGAGAGAGAGAGAGAGTTTGTACACATAGTATCGCTATGAAGTATTCTGCAACATTATCTACCGATTGTCTAAGGATTAAAATTTTAAATTAAAGATGTAAACTCTTAACAATCTCTAGACAGTTTTGGCCTCCAAACAGTCTCTAGATATTACTTCATACTCAATTATTTATCCAAGTGTCTAGCTACAAGAAACAGTGAGAAATTGCCTTTAGAACAAAATCGTAAAGTATATGAAGAATATAATTAAAAAAGATTTATTACAATTCACTGATAATTCTAGGGTCTATGGTTCATGTCAAAATCAACGTCGGTCTGATTTTGTTTCCTACTTTTTTAAATCTCTTACATTGTATTCCTCAATCGATATCATCTATAACCTGATACAGTTTCTTCTTTCTCTAATCAGTTATTTGTCAACTTTATTAGTTTTACTAATAATCTTTCCTTCATAATTCAACTTTATGTTTTAAAATTATATTTCATTCTAACACCTTATATACCTATAACTTTTTATGATGTTTTTTATAATGTCCAGTTTCAGCTATACACTATACACAAATCAATTAGGTCTGTCTATATTTTTAAAAGACCAATTTTCTTTTCTTTTGTACAAATATCTAGAGTAAAAGTTACACTGGTAACCTTGACATAAAATTGTCAAAATCGAAAGATTTGGTTCTGGATAGGCCAATAAGGTTTGGTTAAAATAATAACCATTGATTTAATACAATGTAGACAAATGATCAGAAACTTTCAAGGACAAGATAATGGAATTACTAAAAGTATGATATAGACCCCATGTAAGTAAAATAAAACTGGAATACGTTTAACAAATTTTGCCTATGTTTATTTTTATTAAAGAGACAAGGCTATGAAGTACATTAATTTAATAAGTATAACAAATCATATATTTTAAGTTGAACAAACAGTTTAAACCAATTTAAGTTTAAAAAAATGTAATTTGTTTTTAGTATACTGTACTTCACAGTATTGAATATAGTTGTAGTCTTAAAAATTTACCCTAAAGTGATTAAAACAGGGAAAGAAGAGTTTATAAAGTGCTAAAAATACCAGCTTTTAAAAATATGTTCCTAGATTTCCTATACTAATTAAATGTTTGCTATTTTGATAGAGTAGATTCTGTTTAAATATTATCTTTTCACTTCAACCAAGAAAACAAAACTCAGTCAACATGCTTACGCAATGATTACATAAGAAACACATTTTTGTTAACAGCATTGGCAGATATTTTTTAATAAAACTTTTATATCTCTAAAAGTATGGTTTGTCTTGAGACTTTATGGAAAAGAAAATCTTCAAAAAGGAATAAGTAAGCATATAAGTCTGGCTCATGAATTTGAAAGCTACGTCCTTAGTGATGAACGTTTTGAAGTCATCAATGAAGTCATCATGGGTTTAGTATGCTTTAAACTAAAGGTAATGTATGTTTTGTGCTTTATTTAGTATTTAGGATGAAATAGGTAAAAGAATGCAACCAGCTATACACGAGACTGGTATTCAGCAGAATTCTTTCATTCTGTTAGTTTTATTTATTAAAAGCAAGAGATTTTATTAATTGTCTACAAACCAACCAACTTATGTTATGTCCAAAACTATTAAAAATTCTAGAATTTTGTAGTCTATTACGTTCGGTGAATCTCAATTAATCATTTTAACAATAGTTTATGACTATCCGAAATAGGAATTTTGTAAATTTGTTAAAACTTACTGACACAGACCGTTTCGATCACTATGTGCCGATCTTCATCATTGTCTTCTGCTTGGAGATGTCGGGTCATGACATAAAAAACCTAACCAAGCACAAAAACATAACCAACAAAAACATGAACAATGAAATTAAAATATCTGCTTGGAGATGTCGGGTAATGACACAAAGAACCTAACTAAACACAAAAACGTAACCAACAAAAACATGAACAATGAAATTAAAATCGCTGCAAACATAAAACAAAAAGCTCAACTAAGCAACATCACACTCATCCCAGCAGACAAAGGCAACACCACAGTAATTAATAAAACAAACAGCCTAAATGACAAAATTAGTGATTACATAATAAATAATAATATAGTACAACTACAGACCCAACGGAGAAATATCACAGAACCATCAAAAAAGTAATTAATACATCTAAATACCCTCTGCGCTCTCCATAAAAATCACAAACCCAATGTCCCCAAAGGGCCATCATCAACTACCAGAATGCCCCAACTAATAAACTAGCAAAATACATGGAAAAAATCATCAGACAATCTATAAACTTGAACACAGGAACACACATAAAAAACAGAATAAACCTCAAATAAAATAAATGACAAAAACTTACCACACAATTCAACTCTATTATCACTCAACATAACAATTATGTACACCACCACCGCCGAAACTCTCAACATCCTAGAAACCCAATTAGTACAGAACAACGCAGCTAAAACCCACGCTACCGAAATCTTAAACATCCTCCAAACCATCACCAAACAAAACTATTTCACCCACAACTCAAACTTCTATTCACAACCAGATGACCTACCCATGGGAAGTCCTATCAGTAGTGTTCTAAGCGAAATTTTCCTACAACACATAGAAAACACCAAGATACTCACAAACAACACACACGCACACAAAATCATTTACTGGCACAGATACGTCGATGGTATCATAACACTATACAGAGGCAACACCTGACAATGCGAAAAACTCCTAACCTAACCTAACCTAACCTACACTAATAAAATACATCCAAAACTCCCCTTCACCTCAGAGATTGAAACCAACCGATCCCTAAACTTCCTCGACCTAACCATAACAAATAGCCACACACAAAAACACAGCTTCAACATTTATAGGAAACCCATAACGACAGACACACTTACGACAGACATACCACCTCAAACCAGGTTTGAAGTAATTTCAAAACATGATTTGTAGCTAACATGATTAATTAAGTAATATACTCCATAGCATAGGAATCACAATTAAGTTAATAGAACATAAATTCCAGGATTTTTCTATTTATCTTTATAACTTTACTACTCAAATCAAACTCAAAATTTTCTACTTCTATTTACAGACATTAAACAGTTGTAACACCGTCCAGAGTTAGAATAGAACCTCTAATAACTTTACCCTTGGAAAATGTATCAAGGGGCAAATGAAAGAATATGGTGACTTCACGAAGTTGCTTGTTATAGTAATATTCCTTATTATTTGTTACTAAGGTAACAACGGAGTAATAAATAATTTGACAATATTTTTTTGAACTAAGCAACAATAACCCTTGCTACAAATATTTAGACACCCTTTATATTTTTAGTTTATATTGTAGTATATTTATATCTAAATATTTCTAGCAAAGGTTATTGTTGTTTAATTATTATATTTACGTACTCTATACTCTGTTAACTACTATGCTTGGTATATATTTTTTTAATATTTTTTTATTAAAAACAACATCCAATACAACTCTTGAATTTTGAAGTCCATTACGTTCAGTGAAACTTAATTAGTCACTTTTACTTTAGCTTATGATTATCCTAACTTTAATTTTGTACAAACTTACTGAGACAGAACTTTTTTCTTGAATTTTGTAGCCATCATCAACTACCAGAATGCCCCTGCACATAAATTAGCAAAATACATGGACAAAATAATCAGACAATCCATAAATATAAACACAGAAACACACATAAAAACACAGAACAAACCTCATAAATAAAATAAAAGACATAAACATACCACACAATTCAACACTACTAACACTCGACATAACAAATATATACACCAACATACCCATACCCGAAACGCTCAACATCCTAGAAACCCAATTAATACAGAACAACATATCTACAACCCACGCTACCAAAATCATAAACACCCTCCAAATCATCACCGAACAAAACTATTTCACCCACAACTCAAACTTCTATTCACAACCAGATGGCCTACCCATAGGATGTCCTATCAGTAGTGCCCTAAGCGAAATCTTTCTACAACACATAGAAAATACAAAGATACTCACAAACAATACACACGCACACAAAATTATTTACTGGCACAGATACGTCGATGACATCATAACACTATACAGAGGCAACTCCTGTCAATGTGAAAAACTCCTCCCCTACACTAATAAAATACATCCAAAAAACCACTTAACTTCAGAAATTGAAACCAACCGATCCCTAAACTTCCTCGACCTAACCATAACAAAAAGCCACACACAAAAACATAGCTTCAACATTTACAGAAAACCTATAACAAAGGACACACTTATCCACAACTCCTCAAACCACCCTATCCAACACAAACACGCTGCCTTCAGATCCATGCTCCATAGACTTAAAGAGGTTCCAATGACCACAGAAAACATAAACAAAGCACTAGACACAATTAAATATTATACACAAAGGGATACAACACCCCAATAATACAAAAGTATGGTACAACATACAAAATAAACACTAAAATTACTACTGCTGGGAAGGAAAACAAATACATCACATTACCATACACAAACAAAACAACAAATGAAATAGCCCACAAATTTCAAAAAACAGGATACAAAATTGCATATAAAACTAATAACAAGTTACAATACAAAATACAACTCGACACCAACAACAAAGATAAACTACAAGCACCACTACAAACCAAACTGCGACAAATGTAACAAATTCTACATTGGACAAACAGGTCGCAGCTTTAAACAAAGAGTCGAGGAACACAAACAGAACACCAACTCAGCTTTTTGCATTCACATAAAAGAAACAGAACACAAATACACAGACATTTACCATAACCTAGAAATCCTACACATGAACAAAAAAGGACCACATCTTAACACACTAGAACAATATGAAACTTACAGACACACAAAAACACAAAGTACAACGAACAAACACAATACAAATCACATATACTTTTTGATACTATCGAAAGCTTGCCTGTAAAACCATCACCGCTTGACCAAACATCTCCAAGCAGAAGATACTCATGAAGATTGCCACTGACGATCGAAAACGTTCTGCCTCAGTAAGTTTTAACAAATTTACAAAATTTAAAGTTCGAATAATGATTTATTAGAAATTATTCTAAAACACAAGAACTATTACTCGCATTAATATTCTGTCACATTGAAAAAGAATATGTTTCCACAGAATTGTGTTCTCAAAACAATTATTATGTCTGAGGAAAAAAATGGCTAGATCTTGTAAAGGCAAAGGTGATGTCAATATTTTTTTAAAAATAGAAGTTTTTGAGTTGTACAGCTTGAGGATTTTTAACAATTATTATTACTGATATAGACAGATCGCACATCACACATACACTAACATTGACATAAATGTAAAAGTTCTTCTTTTAATCAAAAGCAACAATCTAAACACGATAAAAACTTCAAAATATACTAACACCAAAGAGACCATCCACAACACATTCTAAATGACAACAGGCTCACAATCACACTATATTTGAACACATAATTAACAACTACTCTGAACATTAACAGATCTCAGAAGACCAATACACCACAGACTCGCAAAAATACATTACTCCTGAACAGAGTTGTCCGCAACTCTTAGCATTGAACAGTGCACTGATATAGCGCAAAACACATTTCTAGAAAAATGCCAGTAAGTAGTGGTTTTTGCCTAGAGAGACAATAAAAACAATTAATTTCATTGCAAAGAGAATTTTGAATGTTATTTACTTCTAGAAGAAGAAAATATTGCTTTGTTAGGATTTGATACAATTGCCCAATTGGTAATACAATATATTTGATTTATTATTTAAAAAAACCTTTTTTTTTGTATTTACAAAAGAGATAAAATTAATTCTGAATTATTTATAAAAATTCTTGGTTTTAAACATTTTTGTATACTGTGTATATGAGTTTTGAATAAAGTAAATTATTGATAATAAAGTTTGTTAATAAAATGTCTAACATTGAGTTTTTGATACATATCACAATATTTCATATTATCTAAGAACTCAGAACGTGACAAGGAATTTGATATTAACACAGTATCTTTTTATTTTCAGGCATCGAATGAGGTTAACGAATTGCTGTTTAAAAAAATAAATGAAAATGGGGGGATATACATTGATTCATGTGAAATAGGGAGTAAGTATTTCTTGCGATTTATCTGTTGCTCCTGGTACACAGATAGTTCTGATGTAAAATCTGCATGGGAAAATATATTCGAAGCAACCAAGTGCTTGATGAATTTACTAAAAAAGCATAACAGATACCAAATAATTTACATAAAATAGTCTTAAATGATTGTTTGTTTAGGTAAAACAAATAAACTGTAAATATACTTTGCTTTTAATTTATCCTATCACTTATTTGTAAAATCACAAACAAATATAGGACAGTGGCTAAAACTAATGAAACCCAGAGAGGTACAAGCATATCGCCCCCCCCCCCAAACAGCATGGCAAATTTTAATGGAAGTCGTACTTAACCCAGAGGGGTATAAAGATCATGTCTCCTAAGGAGGATGACCAAATTTAATGTTACATGTGGTTACCCAGAGAGATGAAAGCATCACGCCCCCCAAACAGGATGCCTAAATTTAATGCAACTCTTGCTTAACCCAGAGGTAAAAAGAGCATGTCGCCTAAGGAGGATGGCCAAATTTAATGCAACCAGTGGTTAACCCAGAGAGTTACAAGCATAACGCCCCCTCTACCACCCCAAGCAGCATGGCAAATTTTAATGCAACTCGTGCTTAACCCAGAGGAATACAAAACTCATGTTTCTCAAGCAGGAAGGTCAAACCTAATGCAACCAGTGGGTAACGCAGAGGGGTACAAACATTAAGTCTTCCAAGCAGGAAGGTCAAATCTAATGCAACCAGTGGGTAACGCAGAGGGGTACAAACATTAAGTCTTCTAAGCAGGAAGGTCAAATCTAATGCAACCAGTGGGTAACGCAGAGAAGTACAAACATTAAGTCTCCCAAGCAGGAAGGTCAAATCTAATACAACCAATGGGAAACCAAGAGAGTTGCAAGTATCGTGTCCCCCAAGTAGAATGGTAAATCTAATGCAACCAGCGGTTAACCCAGGGAAATACAAGCATCAATCTCTCCAAGCAGGATGGCCAAACCTAATGCAATTAGTGGTGAATCCAGAGAGATAAAATCATTTAATTGTTCATGTGAACCATAAAACCAAGTCCTGGGATATTTTCCGTATTACATAGACCTCCTAGTAGGTTTGTTACACAACTATTCTGTGCCGACTTAGACTGTAATTTACAGACTTTATCGTATAACTTGAGGACAATTTCTGATTACATATTAATAAAGGTTAAAGTTCATAAATTTAAACTAGTTAAGGATTGAAATTAAAGGAGTAAATTAAAATGTGATTAGCAGATTTTGTCCCAATTTCAAAATATTATTGTTTAATTTCAAAAGTTGAGGTTAATGAGGAAGACATATTAATATATTATGCCAAATAGAGAACGTTAGAAAAGAATGTATTAAACAACCTTGTCCTATATAATATATATATTATATATATATATATATATATATATATATATATATATATTGAATATGGTGATATGTTTTCTTGTAATATAGTTAATAAATTTAAAATATTTCAAAAACAAGAATACTTTTAATGAATATATTTATTCAAAGCTTTTCGCCGATTAAATAGTATCAGCATCTTCAGGAAAATAATTATCTAATAAAATAAATTATCTAAGGTTTTATTAGATAATTACTTTCCTGAAGATGCTGATACTATTTAATCGGCGAAAACCTTTGAATAAATATATTCATTAAAAGTATTCTTGTTTTTGAAATATTTTAAATTTATTAATTATATATATATAATATTAAGAGATGTTACTGAGTGAAAATGTATTATTAATTTTCGTACAAGTTTTTTTCAGAATCAGCAAAAGTTATTGGCATTACTCATAATTTATTCAACTCACTGGCATGGCATAATTTTCCAGTTGGTTGTTTCCCTAATGTGCGTCGATTTTGTTGGTTGACTAGTCACATAAAATTTATTGTCTTTTCACATAACTTTATCACTTCAGTTTTATAAATTCATACATTGATGCAGGTCTTGATAAAATAGGGTAGTGAAGAGGGTATATATAGTGTTGGAACTATCTGAAAATATTAAGGAAGCTTAACCAAAATAATAGTATTCATTGTGCTTCATTTTTTATTGTCTGTGTATATTATATTATTCAGTTTTTATTGTCTGTGTATATTATATTATTCAGTTTTATTGTCTGTGTACATTATATTATTCGGTTTTACTGTCTGTGTACATTATAATATTATGTTTTTACTTTCTGTGTACATTATATTATTCTGTTTTTGTTTCAAAAAACAATACTATCTATAATGTGAACATTTTTGATAAATGTCATAATTTAAGTAAAGAGCTTCAAGGAGAGTTGGATGGTCTTGAATATAATAAGAAAGAGTTTATATATCTTTAAAATTACAGTAATTCTTTGGTGAATCATTCTTTAGTTGACTAATACTTAAATTCAATTTCACTAAAACCAAACACATTCTCTTTACTTTTAAACCTTCACTATAGTCAATGGCTAATGAGTTTCATTGTAATCACATATCTCCAAATTGGAACTTTAGACAATGTCGTAGCCAATGGCTAACAAGACTACTTTCATTTACATCCCTCCACATTCACGTTCAAAGTACATTGTGGCCATTAGTTGACTTATTCCAGACTTTAGGGCAATGAAATGGTCCATTGGTTAACAAGTTCGGCTGTATTCACATCCCTCCACATTTACTTTCTCATATAATTGTGACTATTATTTGCTGTCTTCCAAAGTTGAGGGCAATGAAGTAGCCATTGGTTAAGAAATTTGATTGCAACCACATCACTCTATATTTAATTTAACATCTAAATGTAACTATTATCTACTGTCTTCCAAACTTTAGGGCAATGAAGTAGCCATTGGTTAAGAAATTTGATTGCATTCAAATTTACTTTCACAATAAATGTTTTCTTTCATTGGCTGTCTTCTAAGCTTTAAGGTAATGAAGTAGCCATTGGTTAAGAAATTTGAATGCAACAACATTTTTCCATATTCATTTTCACATTTAATTGCGACTTTTATTTGCTTTCTTCCAAACTTTAAGGCAATGAAGTAGCGATTGGTTAAGAAGATTGATTGTAACCACATCACTCTATATTTAATTTAACATCTAAATGTAACTATTATCTGCTGTCTTCCAAACTTTAGGGGAATGAAGTAGCCATTGGTTAAAAAATTTGATTGCAACCACATCTCTCCACATTTTCTTTCACATTAAAATTTTTCTTTTATTGGCTGTCTTCTAAGCTTTAAGGCAATGAAGTAGCCATTGGTTAAGACGTTTTATTGAAGCCACATCTCTCTATATTTATTTTAACATCTAAATGTGACTATTATCTGCTGTCTTCCAAACTTTAGGGGATTGATATAGGTAATGGTTAGCAAGTATGATTGCAACCACATCTCTCCCCATTTACTTTCACATGTAATTTTATTCTTTCATAGGCTGTCATCTAAATTTAGGCAATGAAGTTGGTATTGGTTAAGAAGTTTGATTGCAACCACATCTCTCTATATTTATTTTAACATCTAAATGTGACTATTATCTGCTGTCTTTAAAACTTTAAATTATTGATGCAGGGAATGATTAACAAGTTTGATTGCAACCACATCTCACCACATTTACTTTCACATTTTATAGTAACTATTATTTGCTTCTCTTATAAAATACTAGGGCAATGAAGTAGCCATTGCTTAAGAATTTTGATTGCAACCACATTTCTCCCCATTTACTATCACATTAAATTTTTTCTTGCATTGGCTGTCTAAACTTTAAGGCCATGAAGTAGCTTTGGTTAAGAAGTTTGATTGCAACCACATCTCTCTATGTTTATTTTCACATTTAATTGTGACTATTATGTGCTGCCTCCAAAGCATTAGGGAAATGAAGTAGCCATTGATTAAGAAGTTTGATTGCAACCACATCTCTCCCCATTTACTTTTACATTTAATTGTTTCTTTCATAGGCTGTGTTTTAAATTTTAAGGCAGTAAAGTTTCTTTCATAGGCTGTCTTTTAAATTTTAAGGCAGTAAAGTAGCCATTGGTTAAGAAGTTTGATTGCAACCTCATCTCTCTATACGTATTTTCACATTAAATTGTTAAAACTTTAGGACAATGAAGTAGAAATTGGTTAAAAAGTTTTTTTGCAACCACATCTCTCTACTTTTATTTTCACATTTAATTGTGACTATTATTTGCTGTCTTCCAAACTTTAGTGCAATGAAGTAGCCATCGGATAAAAAGTCCGATTGCATCCACATCTCTTCACATTTACTTTCACATTTAATTTGTTCTTTTATTTGATGTCTTTTAACTATAGGGCAATGAAGTAGCTATTGGTTAAGAAGTTTGATTGCAACCACTTCTCTCTATATTTACTTTTACATTTGTTTGTTACTATTATTTGCTGTTTTTTTTCCTAAACTCTAGGGCAATGATGTAGGCAATGGTTAGCAAGTTTCATTACAACCACATCTCTCCACATCTACTTTTACATTTAATTGTGACTATTATACTTTAGGGTAATGAAGTAGCCATTGGTTTACAAGTTTGATTGCAACTACACCTCTCCACATTTACTTTTAAATTTAATTGTTTCTTTTATAGGCTGTCTTTTAAATTTTATGGCAGTAAAGTAGCCATTGGTTAAGAAGTTTGATTGCAACCACTACTCTCTACTATTATTTGCTGTCTTCCAAACTTTAGAGTAATGAAGTAGCCATTGGTTAAGAAGTGTGATTGCTACCACATCTTTCCACATTTACTTTTACATTTGATTGTTACTATCATTTGCTCTTTAATTTTCTAAACTCTAGGGCAATGATGTAGGCAATGGTTAGCAAGTTTCATTACAACCACATATCTCCACATTTACTTTTACATTTAATTGTGACTATTATATTTTAGGGTAATGAAGTAGCAATTGGTTTACAAGTTTGATTGCAACCACAACTCTCTATATTTACTTTCACATTTTTTTTGTTACTATTATTTGTTGTTTTTTTCTAAACTCTAGGGCAATAATGTAGGCAATGGTTAGCAAGTTTGATTGCAACGACATCTCTCCACATTAACTTTTATATTTAATTGTGACTATTATACTTTAGAGCAATGAAGTAGCCATTGGTTAAGAAATTTATTTGCAACCACATCTCTCCACATTAACTTTTACATTTAATTGTGACTATTATACTTTAGAGCAATGAAGTAGCCATTGGTTAAGGAATTTGATTGCAACCACATCTCTCCACATTAACTTTTACATTTAATTGTGACTATTATACTTTAGAGCAATGAAGTAGCCATTGGTTAAGAAATTTGATTGCAACCACATCTCTCCACATTAACTTTTACATTTAATTGTGACTATTATACTTTAGAGCAATGAAGTAGCCATTGGTTAAGAAATTTGATTGCAACCACATCTCTCCACATTAACTTTTACATTTAATTGTGACTGTTATACTTTAGAGCAATGAAGTAGCCATTGGTTAAGAAATTTGATTGCAACCACATCTCTCCACATTAACTTTTACATTTAATTGTGACTATTATACTTTAGAGCAATGAAGTAGCCATTGGTTAAGAAATTTGATTGCAACCACATCTCTCCACATTAACTTTTACATTTAATTGTGACTATTATACTTTAGAGCAATGAAGTAGCCATTGGTTAAGAAATTTGATTGCAACCACATCTCTCCACATTAACTTTTACATTTAATTGTGACTATTATACTTTAGAGCAATGAAGTAGCCATTGGTTAAGAAATTTGATTGCAACCACATCTCTCCACATTAACTTTTACATTTAATTGTGACTATTATACTTTAGAGCAATGAAGTAGCCATTGTTTAAGAAATTTGATTGCAACGACATATCTCCACATTAACTTTTACATTTAATTGTGACTATTATACTTTAGAGCAATGAAGTAGCCATTGGTTAAGAAATTTGATTGCAACCACATCTCTCCACATTAACGTTTACATTTAATTGTGACTATTATACTTTAGAGCAATGAAGTAGCCATTGGTTAAGAAATTTAATTTCAACCACATCTCTCCACATTAACTTTTACATTTAATTGTGACTATTATACTTTAGAGCAATGAAGTAGCCATTGGTTAAGAAATTTGATTGCAACCACATCTCTCCACATTAACTTTTACATTTAATTGTGACTATTATACTTTAGAGCAATGAAGTAGCCATTGGTTAAGAAATTTGATTGCAACCACATCTCTCCACATTAACTTTTACATTTAATTGTGACTATTATACTTTAGAGCAATGAAGTAGCCATTGGTTAAGAAATTTGATTGCAACCACATCTCTCCACATTAACTTTTACATTTAATTGTGACTATTATACTTTAGAGCAATGAAGTAGCCATTGGTTAAGAAATTTGATTTCATCCACATCTCTCCACATTAACTTTTACATTTAATTGTGACTATTATACTTTAGAGCAATGAAGTAGCCATTGGTTAAGAAATTTGATTGCAACCACATCTCTCCACATTAACTTTTACATTTAATTGTGACTATTATACTTTAGAGCAATGAAGTAGCCATTGGTTAAGAAATTTGATTGCAACCACATCTCTCCACATTAACTTTTACATTTAATTGTGACTATTATACTTTAGAGCAATGAAGTAGCCATTGGTTAAGAAATTTGATTGCAACCACATCTCTCCACATTAACTTTTACATTTAATTGTGACTATTATACTTTAGAGCAATGAAGTAGCCATTGGTTAAGAAATTTGATTGCAACCACATCTCTCCACATTAACTTTTACATTTAATTGTGACTATTATACTTTAGAGCAATGAAGTAGCCATTGGTTAAGAAATTTGATTGCAACCACATCTCTCCACATTAACTTTTACATTTAATTGTGACTATTATACTTTAGAGCAATGAAGTAGCCATTGGTTAAGAAATTTGATTGCAACCACATCTCTCCACATTAACTTTTACATTTAATTGTGACTATTATACTTTAGAGCAATGAAGTAGCCATTGGTTAAGAAATTTGATTGCAACCACATCTCTCCACATTAACTTTTACATTTAATTGTGACTATTATACTTTAGAGCAATGAAGTAGCCATTGGTTAAGAAATTTGATTGCAACCACATCTCTCCACATTAACTTTTACATTTAATTGTGACTATTATACTTTAGAGCAATGAAGTAGCCATTGGTTAAGAAATTTGATTGCAACCACATCTCTCCACATTAACTTTTACATTTAAATGTGACTATTATACTTTAGAGCAATGAAGTAGCCATTGGTTAAGAAATTTGATTGCAACCACATCTCTCCACATTACCTTTTACATTTAATTGTGACTATTATACTTTAGAGCAATGAAGTAGCCATTGGTTAAGAAATTTGATTGCAACCACATCTCTCCACATTAACTTTTACATTTAATTGTGACTATTATACTTTAGAGCAATGAAGTAGCCATTGGTTAAGAGATTTGATTGCAACGACATATCTCCACATTAACTTTTACATTTAATTGTGACTATTATACTTTAGAGCAATGAAGTAGCCATTGGTTAAGAAATTTGATTGCAACCACATCTCTCCACATTAACTTTTACATTTAATTGTGACTATTATACTTTAGAGCAATGAAGTAGCCATTGGTTAAGAAATTTGATTGCAACCACATCTCTCCACATTAACATTTACATTTAATTGTGACTATTATACTTTAGAGCAATGAAGTAGCCATTGGTTAAGAAATTTGATTGCAACCACATCTCTCCACATTAACTTTTACATTTAATTGTGACTATTATACTTTAGAGCAATGAAGTAGCCATTGGTTAAGAAATTTGATTGCAACCACATCTCTCCACATTAACTTTTACATTTAATTGAGACTATTATACTTTAGAGCAATGAAGTAGCCATTGGTTAAGAAATTTGATTGCAACCACATCTCTCCACATTAACTTTTACATTTAATTGTGACTATTATACTTTAGAGCAATGAAGTAGCCATTGGTTAAGAAATTTGATTGCAACCACATCTCTCCACATTAACTTTTACATTTAATTGTGACTATTATACTTTAGAGCAATGAAGTAGCCATTGGTTAAGAAATTTGATTGCAACCACATCTCTCCACATTAACGTTTACATTTAATTGTGACTATTATACTTTAGAGCAATGAAGTAGCCATTGGTTAAGAAATTTGATTGCAACCACATCTCTCCACATTAACTTTTACATTTAATTGTGACTATTATACTTTAGAGCAATGAAGTAGCCATTGGTTAAGAAATTTGATTGCAACCACATCTCTCCACATTAACGTTTACATTTAATTGTGACTATTATACTTTAGAGCAATGAAGTAGCCATTGGTTAAGAAATTTGATTGCAACCACATCTCTCCACATTAACTTTTACATTTAATTGTGACTATTATACTTTAGAGCAATGAAGTAGCCATTGGTTAAGAAATTTGATTGCAACCACATCTCTCCACATTAACTTTTACATTTAATTGTGACTATTATACTTTAGAGCAATGAAGTAGCCATTGGTTAAGAAATTTGATTGCAACCACATCTCTCCACATTAACGTTTACATTTAATTGTGACTATTATACTTTAGAGCAATGAAGTAGCCATTGGTTAAGAAATTTGATTGCAACCACATCTCTCCACATTAACTTTTACATTTAATTGTGACTATTATACTTTAGAGCAATGAAGTAGCCATTGGTTAAGAAATTTGATTGCAACCACATCTCTCCACATTAACGTTTACATTTAATTGTGACTATTATACTTTAGAGCAATGAAGTAGCCATTGGTTAAGAAATTTGATTGCAACCACATCTCTCCACATTAACTTTTACATTTAATTGTGACTATTATACTTTAGAGCAATGAAGTAGCCATTGGTTAAGAAATTTGATTGCAACCACATCTCTCCACATTAACTTTTACATTTAATTGTGACTATTATACTTTAGAGCAATGAAGTAGCCATTGGTTAAGAAATTTGATTGCAACCACATCTCTCCACATTAACTTTTACATTTAATTGTGACTATTATACTTTAGAGCAATGAAGTAGCCATTGGTTAAGAAATTTGATTGCAACCACATCTCTCCACATTAACTTTTACATTTAATTGTGACTATTATACTTTAGAGCAATGAAGTAGCCATTGGTTAAGAAATTTGATTGCAACCACATCTCTCCACATTAACTTTTACATTTAATTGTGACTATTATACTTTAGAGCAATGAAGTAGCCATTGGTTAAGAAATTTGATTGCAACCACATCTCTCCACATTAACTTTTACATTTAAATGTGACTATTATACTTTAGAGCAATGAAGTAGCCATTGGTTAAGAAATTTGATTGCAACCACATCTCTCCACATTAACTTTTACATTTAAATGTGACTATTATACTTTAGAGCAATGAAGTAGCCATTGGTTAAGAAATTTGATTGCAACCACATCTCTCCACATTAACTTTTACATTTAATTGTGACTATTATACTTTAGAGCAATGAAGTAGCCATTGGTTAAGAAATTTGATTGCAACCACATCTCTCCACATTAACTTTTACATTTAATTGTGACTATTATACTTTAGAGCAATGAAGTAGCCATTGGTTAAGAGATTTGATTGCAACGACATATCTCCACATTAACTTTTACATTTAATTGTGACTATTATACTTTAGAGCAATGAAGTAGCCATTGGTTAAGAAATTTGATTGCAACCACATCTCTCCACATTAACTTTTACATTTAATTGTGACTATTATACTTTAGAGCAATGAAGTAGCCATTGGTTAAGAAATTTGATTGCAACCACATCTCTCCACATTAACTTTTACATTTAATTGTGACTATTATACTTTAGAGCAATGAAGTAGCCATTGGTTGAGAAATTTGATTGCAACCACATCTCTCCACATTAACTTTTACATTTAATTGTGACTATTATACTTTAGAGCAATGAAGTAGCCATTGGTTAAGAAATTTGATTGCAACCACATCTCTCCACATTAACTTTTACATTTAATTGTGACTATTATACTTTAGAGCAATGAAGTAGCCATTGGTTAAGAAATTTGATTGCAACCACATCTCTCCACATTAACTTTTACATTTAATTGTGACTATTATACTTTAGAGCAATGAAGTAGCCATTGGTTAAGAAATTTGATTGCAACCACATCTCTCCACATTAACTTTTACATTTAATTGTGACTATTATACTTTAGAGCAATGACGTAGCCATTGGTTAAGAAATTTGATTGCAAACACATCTCTCCACATTAACTTTTACATTTAATTGTGACTATTATACTTTAGAGCAATGAAGTAGCCATTGGTTAAGAAATTTGATTGCAACCACATCTCTCCACATTAACTTTTACATTTAATTGTGACTATTATACTTTAGAGCAATGAAGTAGCCATTGGTTAAGAAATTTGATTGCAACCACATCTCTCCACATTAACTATTACATTTAATTGTGACTATTATACTTTAGAGCAATGAAGTAGCCATTGGTTAAGAAATTTGATTGCAACCACATCTCTCCACATTAACTTTTACATTTAATTGTGACTATTATACTTTAGAGCAATGAAGTAGCCATTGGTTAAGAAATTTGATTGCAACCACATCTCTCCACATTAACTTTTACATTTAATTGTGACTATTATACTTTAGAGCAATGAAGTAACCATTGGTTAAGAAATTTGATTGCAACCACATCTCTCCACATTAACTTTTACATTTAATTGTGACTATTATACTTTAGAGCAATGAAGTAGCCATTGGTTAAGAAATTTGATTGCAACCACATCTCTCCACATTATCTTTTACATTTAATTGTGACTATTATACTTTAGAGCAATGAAGTAGCCATTGGTTAAGAAATTTGATTGCAACCACATCTCTCCACATTAACTTTTACATTTAATTGTGACTATTATACTTTAGAGCAATGAAGTAGCCATTGGTTAAGAAATTTGATTGCAACCACATCTCTCCACATTAACTTTTACATTTAATTGTGACTATTATACTTTAGAGCAATGAAGTAGCCATTGGTTAAGAAATTTGATTGCAACCACATCTCTCCACATTAACTTTTACATTTAATTGTGACTATTATACTTTAGAGCAATGAAGTAGCCATTGGTTAAGAAATTTGATTGCAACCACATCTCTCCACATTAACTTTTACATTTAATTGTGACTATTATACTTTAGAGCAATGAAGTAGCCATTGGTTAAGAAATTTGATTGCAACCACATCTCTCCACATTAACGTTTACATTTAATTGTGACTATTATACTTTAGAGCAATGAAGTAGCCATTGGTTAAGAAATTTGATTGCAACCACATCTCTCCACATTAACTTTTACATTTAATTGTGACTATTATACTTTAGAGCAATGAAGTAGCCATTGGTTAAGAAATTTGATTGCAACCACATCTCTCCACATTAACTTTTACATTTAATTGTGACTATTATACTTTAGAGCAATGAAGTAGCCATTGGTTAAGAAATTTGATTGCAACCACATCTCTCCACATTAACTTTTACATTTAATTGTGACTATTATACTTTAGAGCAATGAAGTAGCCATTGGTTAAGAAATTTGATTGCAACCACATCTCTCCACATTAACTTTTACATTTAATTGTGACTATTATACTTTAGAGCAATGAAGTAGCCATTGGTTAAGAAATTTGATTGCAACCACATCTCTCCACATTAACTTTTACATTTAATTGTGACTATTATACTTTAGAGCAATGAAGTAGCCATTGGTTAAGAAATTTGATTGCAACCACATCTCTCCACATTAACTTTTACATTTAATTGTGACTATTATACTTTAGAGCAATGAAGTAGCCATTGGTTAAGAAATTTGATTGCAACGACATATCTCCACATTAACTTTTACATTTAATTGTGACTATTATACTTTAGAGCAATGAAGTAGCCATTGGTTAAGAAATTTGATTGCAACGACATATCTCCACATTAACTTTTACATTTAATTGTGACTATTATACTTTAGAGCAATGAAGTAGCCATTGGTTAAGAAATTTGATTGCAACCACATCTCTCCACATTAACTTTTACATTTAATTGTGACTATTATACTTTAGAGCAATGAAGTAGCCATTGGTTAAGAAATTTGATTGCAACCACATCTCTCCACATTAACTTTTACATTTAATTGTGACTATTATACTTTAGAGCAATGAAGTAGCCATTGGTTAAGAAATTTGATTGCAACCACATCTCTCCACATTAACTTTTACATTTAATTGTGACTATTATACTTTAGAGCAATGAAGTAGCCATTGGTTAAGAAATTTGATTGCAACCACATCTCTCCACATTAACTTTTACATTTAATTGTGACTATTATACTTTAGAGCAATGAAGTAGCCATTGGTTAAGAAATTTGATTGCAACCACATCTCTCCACATTAACTTTTACATTTAATTGTGACTATTATACTTTAGAGCAATGAAGTAGCCATTGGTTAAGAAATTTGATTGCAACCACATCTCTCCACATTAACGTTTACATTTAATTGTGACTATTATACTTTAGAGCAATGAAGTAGCCATTGGTTAAGAAATTTGATTGCAACCACATCTCTCCACATTAACTTTTACATTTAATTGTGACTATTATACTTTAGAGCAATGAAGTAGCCATTGGTTAAGAAATTTGATTGCAACCACATCTCTCCACATTAACTTTTACATTTAATTGTGACTATTATACTTTAGAGCAATGAAGTAGCCATTGGTTAAGAAATTTGATTGCAACGACATCTCTCCACATTAACTTTCACATTAAATTTTTTCTTTCATTGGCTGTCTTCTAAACTTTAAGGGAAAGAAGTAGCCATTGGTTAAGTAGTTTGATTGCAACCACATCTCTCTATATTTATTTTCACTGTACATTGTGACCTTTGTTTGTTGTCTGTCACTGTGACTTTAGGGGAATGAAGCAGGAAATGGGTAATGATTTTGATGGCAACCCCATTTCTCCACATGGAAACTTTCACAGTACATTTTGATCATTATTCACTATTTCGCAGATTATCGGGGAACAAGTAACATTTCTCATCTAAATTACAAGTTAGGTTTTAATTTACGAGGGATTTGGGTGTGGGAATGATTCATATAAGCTTGTCTTCTAAGTAGGCTTCAAAGACTTCACAAGATTCATCCTTTAGAAGCTGACTCAGAAGATCTGAAGATTAGGTTTAGTGATGGGACAGTTCTGAACATAAACGATCTTTAACCCTCTTAGCCAGGTCTGTAGGCATTGGCTGAGAAACTAACATAAGGAATTGAGCAATTACGGACTAGTAGCTGATACTTCGACCTCTGGTGGGTCTTATAGAGTGTGAGTTTGCGTCGTATTGTGTTCTATTCGCTTTTACTTAATGCTAGGATATTGTAAGTGCTTTCTAGTATGATTGTCAGCCTTCCTATCTTGTCAGTTTCTTCATTGTTGAGAGTGCTTCCATCTGCTTGCAGTATTTTACAGTACTCAGCAGTTTATATTCTGACAGTGGTTAGGCAGATATCCCGTTATGCCTTTCCCAAAATAGATGGAGCCGTCTCCTGCTCATTATGCTAGTGTACACCTTCAGTGTGTTTATTCTAAATTTTGATTTTGTATTATTTTAAATGTTTGATTAAGGTTTCATTAGGTAAATTTTTCATTTAGAATTTTATCAGTTCTTTATATACTTTAAAAATTTTTATATTTTGTAGGATATTTAATCTTTTACTTGAATGAGCTCTGCGTTAAAAATCTTATGATGAGCTAATATCTGTCGGCATGTGATTTTATTCTATTGGTTGTTTTGTATATAATGAATTTTTATTAAAGAAACAACTAAACCAAATGTGGCATAATTTTTACTTGAAATAAATAAAATCTCCTAATCACAAATAATTATTATTTTTACTTAAATCTTTATGTAGGCTACATTTCAGTTGCAACACAATCATCTAGAAAATAAAATTATTAAATAAAAATTAAAGTTTATTGTGTATTGAGTTCTAGTGATAATTGATTTGCAATTAATTGAAATGTAGAGCTACATAAATTTTTAGTAAAAATGCAGATTACTCGATTCCATGTAACGTGTATAAAATCACGGACAAGCATGTCCTGAAGCTTTATTGATAGTCATTATTTTTGTTATTATTAAGAAAGATTAATTTTAAGTACCTATATTGAAACATACCTATGATTTGTTCAGTTATGATAGATTTGGTTGTAATTTTATACACTTAACCGAACAAATGTGCGCATGTAAGGCAAGAATAGAGATCATGTGACGTTACCTGGCAAAAGGTATTACTCCGCGCAAGCAGACGTCTAATTATGTAGTGTTGTAAGAAATTACAACCAAATCTATCATAACTGAACACCTTATAGGTAGATTTTAATATAGGTATATAGTAATGTTTAAAATTACCACAAAACTATCATAACTGGAGACTTTATAGGTATATTTAAATAAACGTATTCGTAGTACGGCGGGCCGTTGATCGCCAAAAAAAAATTCCCACAAAAATTGTAAAGAAATGAACTTTCCGGGGCAAGAAAATAGTATATATATATTTTAAAACAACATAGGTTATTCAAAAACAAGAATATTTATTAATTTATATTCAAAGCTTTTCGTTGGTAAACAGTACCAACATCATCAGGAATAAAAATTACAATAATGTCTATATATACATACATACATATATATATATATATATATATATATATATATATATATATATATATATATATATATATATATAATATATATATATATATATATATATATATATATATATATATATATATATATATATATATATATATATATATATATATATATATATATATGTGTGTGTGTGTGTGTGTGTGTTGTCTTAAGAGTCCAGTACCGTTATGTTGAGTCCAGTTCGTTTATGTTGAGTCCAGTACCGTTATGTTTAGTCCAGTACCTTTTCAGGGGGTATAGGGAAATGTTTTACTCATATTAAGGAAATCGTGCAATCTTTATAATAGCCTAAAAAAAAACGTTTTTGTGTAATGAGCTCTCGTAGTGATGAGTTATTTGCATTTGAAATGTAGGCCTACATAAATTTTTAAAGAAAAATATTTATTTGAGGTTAAGAGGTTATATTTAATTAAACTTTATTATGCTGTTTATAAGATATAATGCGTTCTTGATATTGTTTGATTTAAGACAAATATTACAAAAAAATAATACTATTTATATAATAAAATACTATTAAAATAATATTATAATAACAGAACCGCCAAGGCTATATCACGGTTAGTGAATAAACTCTTCAGTACTGTAAAGTAGGCCCTTCTTCCAATAGATGGGTGGACAGTGGAGGGCGTAAAGCGTGTAGATGCTGACGATACTAGAAATGACTGACAATAATCCTAAGGAATACAATAAAAAATGGTTCGCCCAAGTTTTTCGAAAAGAGAGGGTAAAAAAGTGTGTCAGTTTATGTGATAAAGAAATAAGGCTAAGTGAGACATACAATTCTTTAGATAATATTACCGGAAAAACTTTTTAATTTTGTTAAATTTGCAGCATCAGGCCTAATACATGCAGAACAGGCCACTAACAGAACATAACTATTTTGATCGTAAGTAGAAAATTTGTGTTTTTTTATTTTAGGAAGAAAAAAAAATGTTGTTTACTTCGAATACAGGGATTTACGAAAATGCTCGTCCCTTAATAATTTTTTCCAAAGTACTTTTCTTGATGCCTTTAAAAAACACAAACCAGCTAACCGACATCTCTTACAGGTTGTTATCTTGGGAAACAGTCTGTAGTATGTTGTTTTACCCTTGCGTGTGGACATTTATCCTGGTGAAGTTTTATTTCACCTATCTCACTCAGGATGTGTTTATGATGGGAGTGTTTGCGTTTATACACGTCAGTTCAAACCTGCTGTTCTTGTCTGTCAGTCACACTATTATAAAACTCTTGAAAGTTATTGAAAGATTCGATGAACACTTCCGTTATATTGACAAAGGTTTAATAAAAGCAAAAAGAATAATAGGCTACAAGTACTTATGTGCGGGTCTGTCTGCAAGTTACCACTTTATTGAGGTACTTGGCATGTCCGTAGTCCGGAACGTAAGTGTCGATTATGATATGGAATTCTTTATAACTTACTTTGTCAGAGTTCAGAAACACTCCCAGGTGTTTCTATTTTTATTTTTCATTTGTGAAATATCTTTGCGGTTCCGAGATTTGGACTCATCTTATGAAATGTTTATGAAGAGTTCATTTCAATCAAGCAGGTGCGAGTCCGTGTTTAACAGGAACTTCGAACGCTATCGAATGTTGTACAACGAGCTTACGAACGTGACAAGGATGTTTAGCGACTGTTTCGGAGTGTCTATATTTACTGTGGTGGCTTTGTTTTACATAGAATGTCTGGGGAACGTGTTTATAATAATTTTGTTCAACGGTAGCCTCAGTGTCGGATCTGTGTTCATGTTCTTCTCGTTTTGCATGCTCGGCTTGATGGCTGCTGGAGGGGATTACCTACGGAAGTCGGTAAGTAGTAAGACGTCGTGGTACTGTGTGTGTGTATATTTTATTTTTTAGTAAGTTGGAGAAAAAAGAGGATTTAGCCTTTGATCTTACAAACCCTGCAACAGCAAAAAATCTTAATGACATGAAGGCCCAGCACGGGGTTTTGGCTGTTCAGCATTACTTCATGACTACAGACTATAACTGTAGTAAAAACCATAAACCTTCATCTCGAACTTCTTTTACGTCCCCTGGGATCACCGTTAGGATTTACTAATCTATCCGTTACTAACATAGCTCCTATTTATTCTATATCAATATTTAATTAATGACTTTCAAGCTAATTTTGTACCGGATTTAAGGCATCATTTGCCGCCTTTTCTAGTGCCGCTGCTGTAGGTGTCGTGCAAACAATTGTGGCGTCATCTGCATAACCCACTATGTCTGTGTTTTCCGGAAGATCCATTAGTAGTAGTGGCGCTCCCCCTTCCATATTGAAGACAAGTATATATGAGTGCTACAGTTGAATACCACTGTTCTTTCGCTAAGGTAATCGTTAAATATTTTAACCAGATGTTCTGGTTTATTTTTCTTTTGTGGAGCGTCAAGAATATCGCTCCACCTAGCCCAATTGAAGGTATTCTTTATATCTATCTTGAAAGCGCAAAACCCTTTTTTCCCTCTTGTCTTTATATTGCGTTTACTGGCTAATTCAATAACGAATTTTTCTGCATCAATTGTGGACTTTTTTTTCTGGAATCCAAACTGCCTGTCTGATACTTCCTCTTTTTCTAATCTTTTAAAAAAGATTCCCTCCAGTAATTTGCCCATAGTGTCTATTAGACAGAGGGGTCTGTACGATGAAGGTTTGTCAAGGGGTTTATTCCCTTTCCTTAGCAGCACTAACTTTTGTTTTTTCCAACATTTGTAAAATTTCCCTTTGCTTAAACAAGCATCAAGAGCAGTTAATAATATCTCCGGATACACTTCTGACACCTTTTTCAGGATTTTATTTGGCATTCCATCTATCCATCTTTATTCATTTTATACTCTCTTATTACCTTTTCAAGTTCAGTTAGGTTGAAACATTTATTTTCTGGTAACTGTTTTAAATGTTCTCTATTCCTTATTTAAGAAATAGAGTTTTAGTTATTTCCTGAACCCAGACTGGATTATTTAGGCCAGTCCTGAACCAATTTTCCTACTTCCGCAATTTCATAGTTACAATTTGGAAAGCCAAACCCCACAGGCCACTTTTTCTTTTTGCAGACATTCCCAGGATTCTTTTTTGCTCTGCTTTATTTCTTTCTGCAGTTCTTTATGCCACTCTATATTTATCTTGTAGTTCAGGATTTCCTTTTGTTCTGGTTGCCTGTCAGGAAATCTCTTCATTTTTGTGTGATTTCCTGGCTCCACCAATACATAACACTTCTTCAATACCTTGGTATTCCCATCGAGAATCGATGTTTTGCAGGTATTTATTGTGTGTTTCACAATGTTTCTGAAGTTGTGCACTAGTTTCTTTCACTTGAGTTCATCTATCAGTTTGTTTTTTTCGAAAAACTCTACCAATTTCTGAGTATCAAGTTTTCGTCTGTTCCATATTCAACTATTACTAATTTCTTTAATGAAATTTTTGCCTGTTCTATCTATGCTACCAATTTCTGAGTATCAAGTTTTCGTCTGTTCCATCTTCGACTATTACTAATTTCTTTAATGAGATTTTTGCCTGTTCTATCTATGCCACTAATTTGGAGCTCTATGTATCGACGATCAGTAATGTTTCATCTTCTAAAACCTTCCAGTTTTTTATCAAAAGTTTTTTTTCTGACATTCCAGATTGAAATATGATTATATTAATAATTGACCTCGCATTACCTCTTTGGAAGGTGTACTTCGTACCTTCATTTAAAAAGATCAAGCCATTTCGAGCTACAAAATATTAGATTAATCGGCCTCTTTTACAGGTTCTAGTTTCTCCTCATTCGGGCACTTTCCGTTAAAGTCACCTGTGATGGGAATTTTGTACATTGAGGATTGTATGCTTATTTCAGTCAATCGAAGATAAACTAAGCACTAAATTTTAAACATTGCAAGTACTACAAATAATGGCATCTGGCTAACTTATTTTATTCTATGCGTATAAAAGTAACAAAAACCTTTAATTTTCTTGTAGCAAAATTAGCATTAGAAGAGAGACTTGTCTTACTCTCGCAGAAAACAGAGTCGTAGTTTAGGCAACATTGTTGCATGTGTCGATAACACGAGGCTTTGTGCACGCCACCCACCGAGTTTATTATACACTATGCATATAACACAAAATGAATGCATGAATGTATTTCTAACAACACTGTACTATTTCTAGGTTCAAGAAATAATTTTTGTAATTCTTGTTATAAATAGAAAGATAGTTTTGCAATTTTGAAACTGGGAAAGTGTTGATATAATCACAATAGGTTTTTTTGTTGTCAGAGTGCAGGCATCAATCTCATCTTAAGAAGGACATCTGCAAAAGAAATACCTCACTGCACTCGATGGCAGGTACGTTGCTTATGGTTACCTTTAAGTGTAGCTGTTAGTGAGGGAGGAACTGGAGTCGGCTTAAATAATAATTGTCTATTACGTATATCATAGTAAGGAAGTAGGAATAACCCAGTGAGCAATAGTATGGGCAGTATGGGCATACAGTCAGTATGGGCCGAGTAGTATGAGTAGGACAATCATATTCAAGTGTTAAATGGATTGAAATGCTGAACCCATAAAACTTTAGCGAAATTTACAACTTTAGTTATGCCTAGTGTAACTCACCTAGGCAATGATGTTGGTGTTGAGAAAGACATATTTTTTTGTATTACTACTGTTCATTTTATATCCATTTCACGAAACTCGATAGTTAGCTACTAATAAGGGCATGCCAAGCCCGATGCAGAGACAGTTAAAATGAATTGCTTAACGATTTTTTAGCTAATTAATCTTTAAAATATAGTTATAGTTAAAGTAATAAATATATATTCCAAAGTAAAACTATGGAAGGTAATGAAATTGACAAGGGGTCAGATTCTGGCAACAGCTTTAACTTTTTGCTTTACTTTCAGTTCGGACACTTCCTGCACCAGTTGGAGCTGGACACGGCGTCTGTAACAGTCTGGGACTTCGCCACCATCAACAAGCACCTCATGTTTGTGGTTTGTGAAGCTACACTTTCAACACTATGATTTATGTTTTATTAATTGCAAGTCATATAATATGGGTGTTCTATTTATCTCCCGCTGTTATGTAAACCCTGAAAGGCATATTGCTAACTAAAATGCCGATGTAACCATCTTGTAAGCATTTGGTTTGCCTCACACTCAATCGTGCAAACACACACACACACACACACACACACACACACACACACACACACACACACACACACACACACACACACACACACACACACACACACACACACACACACACACACACACACACACACACACACACACACACACACACACACACACACACACACACACACACACACACACAAAACACACACATACACACACACACACAAAACACACACACACACACACACACACATACACACACACACACACACACACACACACACACACACACACACACACACACACACACACACACACATACACACACACACACATACACACACACACACACACACACGTACACAACACACACACACACACATACGCGCGTACACAACACACACACACACACACACACATACGCGCGTACACAACACACACACACACATACGCGCGTACACAACACACACACACACACACACACACACACACTCACACGCACGTACAAAACACACACACACACACACGCACACACACACATACACATGCTCAAGCACGCGCATGCATATACACACATACATACAGCTTTATGTATCCGTATTATCTAGAGTATTACCTAAGAGAAGTTTGCACTGAGTGCAACCCACAAAACACTTGATGCACATGGTTCACAATGAATGACAAAGCACTAACTTGAAAACAAATAAGTCTTCCACTCCATTCAACCTGCGTTGTTGTTGTTCTGTCTTGCAGATTGTGAGCAGCCTGACCACACTCGTCATAGCCCTGATTCAAGCGGTCCCGGATCTAAAAAGTTTTGGCTTTTACGTATTGAAAATCAAGTGACGTGGGAATAGAGACAGCTGGATTATTTAAAAACTGTAAATAAATACTTCTGATGTGCAATGTTTACGATTTATAAAACAAAGAATAAAATGTGCAAACGTTCTAATGTGCACAACATTGAGTTTGGAGGCTTCATATAATGTGAATAATAAATGTGAAGTCACTGTTACATTGGTGTGTGAAAATAAAGTCGTTAACCATACAAGATCCTTCCTGGTCCCACTTTGGTGAAATACCACTTCATCCGTCTCCTTCGGCTCTCTTCACTTTCTCCTAGTTTGGGAAGTAACTATCCAATAAGAGCAACCCACAGGTACCTTTCCCTCTGGCTCTATCCGTATCTTTTTTCTGAGTTGATGCAAGTTTTATGTTTTCCTGAAGCCCATTCTTTCAGCAGAACTTCCTTTATCCTCTGGGAGACCCTTTGACGCTTCTTTGAAATGTAAAAGAGAAAAGTATTGGAAATACCAGGGGAGAAAACTCTGCCAAAATGAAATGAACGAAACCATGTTTTGTTTCAACATTTTAAGCCACGTTAATACCTACAATAGTTTTTCATGTGGATTCCTGACCAATGAGATTTAATTTGAGTTTGTGATATATTTACTCTTGTCCAACCGTCTGTTGCACATCCTTCTAGGACATTTCCTTCTGAAATAGTCACGTCCCTTGAGGGTCATCGTGTCTGACAACCAAGTTCCTGACGAGAATGATGAATTTATTATGTAGCGAAATATTATTAAATTATTTTAAAAATCGACGAATATTTCAGCAAGTAAAATATTTAAAAAAGTGTTTAACTTTCATAGCATTAAGTAGAAGCAACATCGTTAGGACTAATGCCAAAAGAAATGACACAAAGGTCATGCTATTAAGAACACCAACTCAAACGTAACAACTGTAATTGTGACGTCAGTGTGCTAAATTCAACACCATTCCCGTTGACAAATAGTGTATAAATTCAGCAAACCAATTTAGGTCAACACATAATATTTGTTGATTTAAAAGCCATTCATCTTGGATTATCACGTCCACATTTGGAATGGAGCCATTTGAGTTTTGCATCAAAACGATAAATTCACACCCTATTCAAGCGCGGCGCTACTCGAAATGGGGCAGTAAAGATAAGTACTAGAAATTAGTTATATCATGAAATTTTCAAGAGAAAAATTATTATTATTTTACCTTTGAAATATTGACGATAATATTTTATCCTTTAGAAAGGATACAGCACAATATTAACGGTAATGTGCTCGTTTTTATATCGTAACCGTCATATATTTTACAAAAAAGCAATAGGCTGCAATTTAATGATGGTTTATGTTTCTTGTAGTTAAATGTTTGAAGTTTTAGGACAGTCATATTATTTTCCATATAGGTTAAAGGAAGGGTAATTAATGCGTTTCGGACATGTGGGGTCATCTCTTCATCTGTGAGGAGAAAGGAAAAAATAATGAATAGGTCTCGGACATATGGGGTCATCTAGTAATCTCTGAAGGGTAAGACAAAGATAATGAATAGGTCTCAGACATGTGGGATCATTTCTTCGTCTGTGAGGAGTAAGTAAAAGATAATTAATAGGCTCGGATTTGAAAGGTAAGGCAACGATAATGTATAGGGCTCGTGACTTGTAGGTCATCTAGTCATCTTGAAAGAGTAAGGGAAGAATATTGAACAGGGCTTAGTCGTCTTGTCACTTCTTCGGCTAGGAAGGATCGGAAATTCCTAGTAAAACACACATGGCACTATGGAAGAAATGCAATAGTGTAGAGCTACTAGCATTAAAAAAAAAAAAAAAAAAAAAAAAAAAAAAAAATTAAATTTCATAATTCAAGTGATTATTCTTTTAACTAAACTTTCCTCTTTATCGTCAGAAAAAACGAGTTGAAATTCTTTAAAGGCATGGCTTAAAACAGAGGGGGTAAGATAAAGGCATGCCCTAGCATACGGAGTAAGATAAAGGTATGTCATAGCACACGGAGTAAGATAATATTATGTCCTAACACACACAATAAGATATTGGTGTCCCAGCACACGGAGTAAGATATAGGTATGTCCTCTGACACGGAGTAAGATAAAGGTATGTATTAGATAAAGGTATGTCCTAGCACACGGAGTAAGATATAGGTATTTTCTAGAACACGCTGTAAGATAATGTTATGTTCTAACACACAATAAGATATTGGTATGTCCTAGCACATGGAGTAAGATACAGGTGTGTCCCCTGACACGTAGTAAGATATAGGTATGTCCTAGCACACGAAACAAGAAAATGATATGTCCTAACACAAGGACATCTAGCTCAAGGAGTAAGATAAAAGTATATCCTTGCACAAGGAATAAGATAAAGGTATGGCCTAATACACGAAGCAAAATAAAGACATGTACTAACACAAGGAGTAAGATAAAGAATGCCCTTGCAGACGATAAAGGTATGTCCTAGCACAGAGAGTAAGATAAAGGTATGTCATAGCACATGGATTAAAATAAAGTTATGTCCTAACACACGAAAGAAGATATTGGTGTGTCCTAGCACACGGATTAAGATATAAGTATATCCTTGAATACAGAGTAAGATAAAGGTATGTCGTAACACACGGAATTATATAAAAAAATGTCCTAGCATACGGAGTAAAATAATGGAATGTCCTAGCACACGGAGTAATATAATATTATGTTCTAACACAAGGAATAAGATAAAGGTATGGCCTAACACACGAGGTAAAATAAAGTCATGTAAGCACACAGAACAAGATAAAGGTATGTCCTAGCACATGGAGTAAGGTAAACGTACGTCCTACCACACGGAGTAAGGTAAAGGAATGTCCTTAGCCACAGAGTAAGATAAAAGTATGCCCTAACACACGAAATAATAAAATTGTAAGTCCTAGCACACGGTGTAAAATAAAGGTATGTCCTAGCACACAGAGTAAGATATTGGTATGTCCTAGCACATGGACTAAAATAAAGGTATGTCCTACCACACGGAGTAAGGTAAAGGAATGTCCTAGCACACAGAGTAAGATATTGGTATGTCCTAGCACATGGACTAAAATAAAGGTATGTCCTTCCACACGGATTAAAAAAAGTTATATTCTAACACACGAAATAAAGATATTGGTATGCCCTAGAACACGGGTATGTTAAAGGTATGTACTAGCACACGAAGTAAGATAAAGGTATGTTCTAACACACGGAGTAAGATAAATTAATGACCCAGCACATGGAGTAGGATAAAGGGATTTTCTAGCACACGGAATAAGATCAATGTATGTCGTAGCACACGGAGTAAGATAAAAGTATATCCTATCACACGGATTATGATAAAGGTAATTCATATCACACGGAGTAAAATAAAAGAATGTCCTAGCACATGGAGTAATATAAAGGTATGTACTAGCATACGGATTAAGATTAGGTTATGTCCTACCACATGGAATAAGGTAAAGGAATGACCTAACTCACGGATTTAGACACGGAGTAAGATAAAGATATGTCCCTAACACACGGAGTAAAATAAAGGTTTGTCCTAACATGCGGAGTAAGATAAACGTATACCCTAGAACACGGATTAAGATAAAGGTATATCGTAGCACACGGAGTAAGTTAAAGGTAACTCTTAGCACACGGAATAAGATAAAGGTATGCCCTAACTCACGGAGTAAGATGAAAGTATATCCTAGCACACGGATTAAGATAAAGATATGTCCTAATACACAGAGTAAGATAAAGGTATGTCCTAGCACACGGATTAAGATAAATGTTTATCCTAGCACACAGAGTAAGATAAAGGTATGTCCTAATACACGGAGTAAAATAAAATTTTGTCCCAACACGCGGAGTAAGACAAAAGTATATCCTAGCACACGGATTAAGATAAAGGTATATCCAAGCACACGGAGTAAGATATAGGTATGTCCTAGCACACGGAGTAAGATAAAGGTATGTCCTAACACACGGAGTAAGAAAAATGTATGTCCTAGTACATGAAGTAAGATAAAGGTATGTTCCTAACACATGGAGTAAAATAAAGGTTTGTCCTAACACGCGGAGTAAGATAAACGTATACCCTATAACACGGATTAAGATAAAGGTATATCGTAGCACACGGAGTAAGTTAAAGGTAAGTCTTAGCACACGGAATAAGATAAAGGTATGCCCTAACTCACGGAGTAAGATGAAAGTATATCCTAGCACACGGATTAAGACAAAGATATGTCCTAATACACAGAGTAAGATAAAGGTATGTTCTAGCACACGGATTAAGATAAAAGTTTATGCTAGCACACAGAGTAAGATAAAGGTATGTCCTAATACACGGAGTAAAATAAATTTTTGTCCCAACACGCGGAGTAAGATAAAAGTATATCCTAGCACACGGATTAAGATAAAGGTATATCCAAGCACACGGAGTAAGATATAGGTATGTCCTAGCACACGGAGTAAGATAAAGGTATGTCCTAACACACGGAGTAAGATAAAGGTATATCCAAGCACACGGAGTAAGATATAGGTATGTCCTAGCACACGGAGTAAGATAAAGGTATGTCCAAGCACACGGATTAAGATAAAGGTATATCCAAGCACACGGAGTAAGATATAGGTATGTCCTAGCACACGGAGTAAGATAAAGGTATATCCAAGCACACGGAGTAAGATATAGGTATGTCCTAGCACACGGAGTAAGATAAAGGTATGTCCTAACACACGGATTAAGAAAAATGTATGTCCTAGTACATGGAGTAAGATAAAGAAAATCATTCAATGTGTTTATTCATACAAAGTGCATCCATAGTTTTCAACGAAACTAATGATGTAATATAAGAATATTATTGAAAGAACGATCCTGTATTAATATCACTAGTCATAGTTATATCGTGTAAAACACTTGTCAGTCATCGATGGAGAGTAGGTACACCCAAGGATACACTCCCGCACTTGCCAGTCAGTCATCCTATTTGTAATATGGAAATATTATTCGATTAATCTAGCACTAGGTTACAATGAACAAGAGTGTAACTCAAGGGTAAATAAATCTTTACTCAGGCTTCACTCAAGGCTAAAGCTGTCTGATAGTTGTGCGTGGAGTTGAACCGAGGGGTAGATACTCCCTCTGTTTGCAGAATTGCACAGCTGAGCTAGATAGTATCTCTGTCGGTTCCTTAATTTAATTTAGATTAGTTTTGTAAAATAAAATCAAGTACCGAAGGTTTTGCAGAGAAAGGGTTGAGTCCCCTTGTCTTCTGTGAAGTGAAGGTCTGGAAGCTTAGTGTGGGTTATAGGCAAGAGCCAGGAGCGGACTCTATCTTGGGCCTTAACAAGGCAATCTAAAATGGTTTGACCGAAATAGAGAAACCCTCTTAAAATCAAGTACCCTAGGTTTGCAGAGAAAGGATTGAATCCACCTGTTTTCTGTGAAAAGAAGGTCTGGAAGCTTAGGTGGGCTTTAGGCAAGAGCTAGGAACGGATTCCATCTTAGACGGTAACAAAGTAAACTAAAATGGCTTTACCGAAATATAGAAGCCCTCTTAAAAACAAGTACCCAACGTTTGCACAGAAAGGATTAACTCCACTTCTTTTCTGTGAAGAGAAGGTCTGGAAGCTTAGTGTAGGCTCTAGGCAAGAGCTAAGAGCGGATTCCATCTTGAGTGGTAACAAGCCAAATTAAAATGGCTGTACGGAAATAGGGAAGCTCTCTTAAAATCAAGTACCCAAGGATTGCAGAAAAAGGAGTGGCTCCACTGTGTGAAGATCTGGAAGCTTAGTGTAGGCTTCAGGTAAGAGATAGGAATGGACTCCATCTTGGATGGTAACAAGGCAAACTAAAATGGGTGTACCGAAATAGAGAAGCCCTCTTAAAATCAAGTATCATATTCTATTTTATGGCACATAAACTAAAATTGTAACATTGTTACAACCTAAGTTGAAGCGTGGTTAGACAGTTATCTCTTATGATTATTATGGCCGTGGATTCATTAAATTTTACTTCGACATTCTCCCACAGTTTTGAATCGTTGACAAAAGGACCTAGTGTTCGCTCGATGCGGTTTTTCAATTTTCATCACTTTTCTTGGTAAATGTTTTTAAATGAAATTACTTTTTAAAATGCTACGTTGCTAAGTTGTTTATTTTATTTTAAAACGTAGATGTAATTCAGCGAGCATTGTCGAGAACCAGATCACAGATGTCGACCCTTGTTACTGAGTTGAATGGCTCTATTGGTTTGCATTTCGTGTCCACTAGTTAATTTGACAGTTTTAGAAAAAAGCTATATTTAAATATTGTGCCTAAACGTTTCACTCTCAGCGGTTTACCAAATTCTCAGGCAAATTCTTATCTTTATAAGTAATCTGCTTAGTTTCTTTATGCCATATCACATCATCAGGATTGCTTCACTTTTCCCAAGACTAAAACGTTCTTTACAATTATTTTTCACAGATTTAAAAGAACGGTTTCATTTGTTTGTTGTCAGTTTATTTTTAATCTTACAATGTAAATTTATTGCAGAGTGCAAGACTTAAAATTAATTCTATTCGTGAAATTCCAAGGAGCAAGTTATAATAGTGCGTGGGGGCGCCTGGAGAGATCTTCGACTAAATTACCGACGCCGCTTTACCAAAGCACTTATTGCGATATTATTCATTACAGAAACACGTGCCTGGAATATCTGTGGCATACAAGGGCTCTGCAACCGCTACAGTACGATGCAAATAGTAAGCTACTAAAATATCAAGCATGCTTTAATAGATTCAAGGACATTGTGTTTTGTGTGACTGAGGAAGTGCTCTCCTAATAGATCATATACTCGCTCTTCCGGATTTAACGCACACTCACCCACACAACACACACACACACACACACACACACACACACACACACACACACACACACACACACACACACACACACACACACACACACACACACACACACATACACACACACAAACACACACACACACACACACGCACACAAACGCACACACACACACACACACACACACACACACACACACACACACACACACACACACACACACACACACACACACACACACACACACACACACACACACACACACACACACACACACACACACACACACACACACACACACACACACACACACACACACACACACACACACACACACACACACACACACACACACATATATATATATATATATATATATGATGATGATGAATTGTTACTAGCCGGAGTACCTCCGTTCATTTTGTAGTGCATAAAACAATGTAGTGTTCATTTTATACATTGCAACATGAACGGATGTACGATAATATCTATTAAATATCTTTTTCCATCCATGAAGCAATAAGTATCAGCATATCTTCATCTCTCTCTCTCTCTCTCTCTCTCTCTCTCTCTCTCTATATATATATATATATATATATATATATATATATATATATATATATATATATATATATAAAATACGTCTTCTTGTTTAATAATTTAAAACAACATAGGTTATTCAAATACAAGAATATTTATTAATTTATATCCAAAGCTTTTCTTTGGTAAACAGTACCAACATCATCAGGAATGAAAATTACAATAATGTAAGCTATAGACCTATATTACAAAATAAATTGGGCAATTTGTATAAATTTAGCAACAATTCTATTTCTTATTTAACATATTTTTTAGGCCTATAACTTACATTATTGTAATTTTCATTCCTGATGATGTTGGTACTGTTTACCAACGAAAAGCTTTGGATATAAATTAATAAATATTCTTGTATTTGAATAACCTATGTCGTTTTAAATTATATATATATATATATATATATATATATATATATATATATATATATATATATATATGGGCATACTCAAGTGCATATTTGTATATTCAAGTAATTCGCAATACACATTTGATGGCTTTATTAGGAAACGGTAGTATTCAAGACTCTGGCGAGGAATATAAGTGTCTTGTCTGTTATGTCGGAATCCTGATGATTGTTGTAATGCTTTCAAAAAACTATCACAAATAGCTGATCCGCTAAACAACTTTAAGGGAGTTCTAGGCATCGGCGTTGAAACACGTTGAAAAATTGTGTTCCCAACTGAAACAACTACATAACTCATTTCTGAAGTTGGAAAAATGCTTTATTGACATTGTAACATTTATCGTTAACTGCCAGAACTTGCACCCATTAATAGCCCCGAGATTAATCATTGTCGTAGCACAGGTCGGAACCGGAAGTAAGGGAAAAGCAAGTTCCTTCGGGAGAAAGTCGGCGGAAGTAATAAAACACGCAACACGTTGCCTGTAGAAAGATGGGAAATTCATTGGTGCAAACGGGATACCTCCTGGAATAAATAGTCGGGGATTTACTGTTTAAAGTCGTTTATTTCCTTGCTAATCAGTATTGCATGATAAAGGCCGATCAAATAGAAAGATTTTCATGAATGTTGAGCATAAATATACACGTAAGTTATTTCTTGAGTACGGATATCAGATTATATTTTTTAACTGAACCATTTGGTATATCCGTGAAATATAAGTGAAATAACGTGAAATAAATCTGAAATAACATGTTTTTTGTTCTGTAATTTTCCTGTGTGTAAGTGTGTGTGTTTGTGTGTGTGTGTGTGTGTGTGAGAGAGAGAGAGAGAGAGAGAGAGAGAGAGAGATACAGTGCGTGTGTGTGTGAGAGAGAGAGAGAGAGTGTGTGTGTGTGTATCTTATCTAAGTGTTTGTGTGTGTGTGAGAGAGAGATAGAGTGTATGTGTATGTGTGTGTGTGTGTGTGTGTGTGTGTGTGTGTGTGTGTATCTTATCTAAGTTTGTGTGTGTGTGTGTGTGAGAGAGAGAAAGAGAGTGTGTGTGTGAGAGAGAGAGAGAGTGTGTGTAAGGGAGATAGAGTGTGTGTGTGTGTGTGTGTGTGTGTGAGAGAGAGAGAGAGAGAGAGAGAGAGTGTGAGAGAGATAGAGAGTGTGTGTGTGTGTATGTGTGTCTTATCTAAATGTTTGTGTGTGTGAGAGAGAGAGAGAGTGTGTGTGTGTGAGAGAGATAGATAGATAGATAGAGAGAGAGAGAGAGAGAGAGAGAGAGAGAGAGAGAGAGAGAGAGAGAGAGTGTGAGAGAGAGATAGATAGATAGAGAGAGAGAGAGAGAGAGAGTGTGTGTGTGTGTGTGTGTGTGTAATGTATAAATATACTAAGTTTGACTGTTTTCTTGCATTAACTTAATAATTACAGTTTTTAAAGTATATTCAGCAAGAATCTTTTTAGCCTTTTTCGTTGATCTTCCTTTCGGACGTGTAAACATTCCCTTCATTTTCACACACCCTTCGCGTACTTATATATAGTCACGAAGAGAACCCGTTCCTAATATGCAGGGTGTAACTGTGCTACGAAAAGCTTTGCTTCTAAAACTCCAAAATAGGTCGTACATGCGTAAATAGAACGGTTCAATGGATTTGCTAGAAAATTCAAAATTCCGAACCCTCGCCTCGATAGAAACGTATTTTTAAACTGCCTTTCACATAAAAACACCAGTTGGAGGCAACAAACTACTGGTCCAACTCAAAGGGACTCTCCCTCCCTAACTGGGCGCCTAATTAACCAAGTTCAATTGGCAATTGAAACTTACAATTAGTTTATCTGAAGTCGATAGTATAGTCGTTGCCTCCTCGAAATCATTTAACCAAATTGTAAACCTACCCCGCTTTTACTCTAGTAATTAGGTTATGCAACTCTCGTGCACCAGACGCGGTATATTTATTTTGCATAATTGTATTTAAAGCTGTAGAGTAAATACACATTGTCCTTTTGAACGCCATTGGCTGCAATACACGATTATGTTTAGGCTAATTGGATTCGACAAGATTAGAAAGTCAATCCACTTTCATTCCAACTTGTAATACTCTAATTTCAGGTTTTATAATAACAAAATAAAGAAGTAAATCCACCCTACTAAATCCGAAAAGGAGGGGGTTCTGTTCCTAAAGAGGTATTGTAGCCTCTGTCACGTGACACTAGCAGAGGCCTGGAACAAAGGTGTTGTCCTGAAGACTACAGGACATGTGGAACGTGGTGAAACAGGGACAGGGGCTTCATTAGTTTAGGCGAAGAGCCTAAACGCATTTAGGGAAGCTAAGTAGGGAGATACTGGAGTGGAAATATTGGGTAGAGTAACACGGGGCAAGAGCACGCACTTAAGGTTTATAACCATATAAAACAGTTTAATTGATGGTTGATCGAACAAAAACTTTTAGGAAAATATCTTCAAATAGTTGTTAACCAAAATACTTTAAACTTACGCTTTTATATTTCATACAATTTTCTTAAAAAAATATTTACAAAAACATTACATATGCGAACTCTTGCCCCGTACATGGGGCAAGAGTTCGCAGTCTATGGGGTAAAAGTACGCAGTATATCCTTTAAAAGATTTTTTTAATACAATTACATATGCAATTGAGTGTTATAAAAAATAACTTATTCAAACCAATTGAAAGTTATTTCACATTATTCTCAACAGTAATCGCATACGAAATTTACCCCATCCTCGTAACTAGAACATGCATCATGCCACCATTCTTGCAATTATTGCATTGAATCCAGTCCTCTTCTGGTGGTTCGATGAAGTCCTCTTCACATGCAGGACAGGCTACTTTATCTTTCGATGTACTGGGTTGTTCAGTTGGTCGTTTACCTTTGGATTTTTTTGATGAAGTGAAGTCCAACTTCTTTTTTCGCTAGCGTTTCTAATAGTTTCACTTTTGCTTGAATTTTTTTTGTTCTCACCAGCAATCAACTGGGCTTTAAAGGGAGAACTGGTTACAATTTCCGATTTTTGTTTCTTGTTCTTTCTTTTTTGAGCTTCTTACCGTTTTGGGAGAGGCATAACAATCAGCTAGGTCTACACGTTGTCCTTTTGTTGAAGTTGAAGCGTTGAGGTTCATAACAGTTGGGATATTGCAAGATTCAGATGTGTTCTGTGATGTGTTACCTGTAGGCAAGGGTTGATCTGTAGCTGAGCTTGGGTGGAAATCATCTTCTGAGAACACGTTACGATTAACAGGGAAGATTCCACAAATTCGGAATCCGTTTATTGCCTTTCCCATTGTAGATGTCTTCTCATACGCTTGTCCAAATATTTCGGCTATCTGGTATTGGGCTATAACTCGCCCAGAATGATTGATAAGCCAGTTGTCCGACAATACACTGAGATATTCTTTTAGACGTTTAAAAAAAAATTTGTCTAAGGGCTGCATTTTGTGGCTGCTGTGAGGATGTATGGATAGTAGGTGAATACTATGTTGTCTGCAGTATAAGATAGATGGAATAGAAATATGGGAACCATGATTGTCTAAGACTAGAAGAACAGGATTTGAGTGAGAAGAAACAACATGCTTCTGGAAGTCCTGTAGCCAAACCTGAAACAAGTCTGAAACTTAAATGTATGTTTTAAATAAAAAGGTTGAATAACATTCTTCATTAAATATAAATGAACGGGGCAAAAATGCGCATGCGTACTCTTGCCCCTTAAGGTCGTGCGAACTCTTGCCCCACATGTAGTATTTTCATTTGCAAGGTGCTGCTGCTCTGTGTGACCAAAGAGGTAACTAAAAACCCATGTTGTTATGTAGAGAATTCAGAGGCTTTTGAAATAATTTAGGTTTAAAACGGTTGAATTATTAGTTGAAATAACTTACTCTAATTCCTAAACACTTAAATATTAGATCAAATTAGTTGTAAACACTTCTTGCCTCATTGTGAATAGAGTAATCACTTCAAAAACACCAAACTTCGTAGCAATGACATAAACAACATCTCGCATCAGCTAACACTCAGTAGTACCAACTGGTGCAAACACAAAGTTAAAATTCCCCCCCTGCGTACTCTTACCCCACGCGCACTCTTACCCCGACTTACTCTACATCCAACGTTAGATATTTTTTCTAAAAACTCCCATACATTTGGCACAGTTGATATTGATAGAATAGAAGGATTTATATGAAATAATAATAAGAAAAATGGAATAAAAGTAGAAACAAATTGAAAACCTTCTACACTGCGAGGTAGGCTAAATCATAACACTCAATCGACACCATTGTTACACAGAACATTTTGTACATATAAATGTTTCGTAGTCCAACATAAGCTTGAAACACCCACTTTGCATTGGTATTTGTTTCCCAGCATTCACCAAACGATAAAATATATAGTTTCCCCAGCATTCACTAGCCAAATATGGGATTAATATTTGCAGAACACCCTTACACAAACATAAGCCCTTGAGTAAAAGCTCTGAGTACACCCCCATCCTCATCCCCTTCTCCTGGCCCTCGGAGCCAATTCTGGCCAGACTTCAGCTAGTTCTGTTTGTCTAGCCTTGAAACATCTATGTCACTTCCCACATATGTTTTTACGGCAATAACCTTTGGGGATAGTTCAATTGGCTTCCACGTTAAAAATGTGCTAGAAGAAATATGGACTAACCCTGTAGGGCAGCGGGTTACAAATATTATCATGAATTATACCCCCGGATTAGATTACAGCCTAGAGGCAATAATAAAAATCAAATTTGGGATAGCAATAACGACAAAAAATCAAATAAGCCCTAATATGACTACTATATTTCGTGATTACATTTTGACATTTCATTACAGTTTCAACAGAAAAAGAACTAAAACTTTTTTAAATTCAATTTTAAAAAGTCCATTATTTTGTTGTTTATATAACAAAAATTAGGCCTGGTTACTTTTTTATTTGCACATTGAATGGGATCCCTGTCCTTGTTTTGCAGCACATAGTTTTTGGAAGCTCGGCTAAAAAGATCAAGTACAGCTTGATCCAACCGGAGGTGCATCCAACTTGTTTCTATATTTTGTTTTGATTAAAGCATAGGATGACAATGACGATTCTGCCAATACAGAGGATGTAAAAAGCTTCAAAGTTTCAGCTCCATCTCAGACAGATGTGTATTCACCGTTGAGGTCCAACCTAATGTTTATGAAAGGTTTTATCTTGAAGTATAACAGTATATGGTCAGTGTAGACTTTATACAATATCTAACTGTGTGAATTGAAAATTGTCTTCAGGAAAATAATTTTTAATCCAATGAATACCCTCACCAAATTTTTAAAAAATATCTAAAAAATGATGACTTTAATCCCTTCAAATGATTAGATATTTACCGTTCAACATGACTACAAAGTTGCAACTCTTTTAAAAAGACTTTCAAAGTCTCAAATACTTTTGTCTACCCCTAAAGAATACAATCTTTTTTATCGTAGATTCTCTGAAGATCGTCATTGGATCTACCTCCAGGTTCATTAACCTAATTGATTTGTTGAACAATGGGAGATAAGTAAGATAACATTGCAGCCAATCGCTGTCATGTAACCTGAAGGGACATATATATATTTATATATATGCTGATACGTATTCCTTCACGGATGGAAAAATATGATGAATAGTTACTATCTGGAGTACATCCGTTCGTTCTGCAGTCCATAAATTCGCGGTTCCGACGTTTCGCTAGAATCTCATCCAGCATTGACGAGGTGAACCCAGAAACAGTAGAAGAGCGAGTCTACTTTTGTTGGGTTTACCTCGTCAATGCTGGATGAGATTCTAGCGAAACGTCGGAACTGTGAATTTATGGACTCCAGAATGAACGGATGTACTCCAGATAGTAACTATTCATCATATATATATATATATATATATATATATATATATATATATATATATATATATATATATATATTTCTAGATTTTGCAATACTGTTTCCTTGTATTCACTTATCACTTTCACTATATGTACTTAAACAAGAATCTTTTAAGTTTGTCTTGGGGTTAATTTTGTCTATTAGGTTAAAAAATTTATCGTTTTTTGATTTTATTTGTATTTGTTCTTTTATGATATCATCTTTATGTTTACAACAACTACAAATTTATTCTTGTTTAAGTACATATAGTCATAGTGATATATATATATATATATATATATATATATATATATATATCCTGTCATATGTGAGGCTGAAGGGACTCGCTTAACCCTGGTTGGAAACCATTGGTCTAGGGAAATAAAGGAAAAAAGGTATGTGGCAAAGAATTATAGAACGCATTGAAAGTTTGTGTTAAGAAGAATTATAGAATGGAAAAAACAAGCTTCATTGAAGGCATTTTAAGTTGGTATTAAGTAAAATTAAAGAATGGTATAAAGCTGCGTTATTGAAAGAATTGAGAGTTAGTATTAAGTAGAACTAAAGAATAGGATAAAATGCGTAATTGAAGGTATTTCAAGTTGTTATAAGAAGAATTAAAGAATAGAGCAAACATGGGTTATTGAAAGTATTGGAAGCTAGTGGTTTGAAAAATTAAAGAATGGGACAGGCATGCATTATTGAAGGCATTTTAAGTTAGTATTAAGAATAGTTAAAGAATGGGATAAACATGTGGTATTGAAGGCATTGGAAGTTGATATTAAGAATAATTAAAGAATGGAGCAAACATGCTTTATTTGAGGTATTGGAAGCTAGTGGTTTGAAGAATTAAAGAATGGGACAGACATGCGTTATTGAAGGCATTTTAAGTTGGTATTAGGAATAATTAAAGAATGGGATAAACATGTCTTATTAAAGAGATTGGAAGGGGGTGATTAGAAGAACTAAAGAATGGGACACACATGCAGTATAGAAGGCATTGGAAGATGGTGATTAGAAGAATTAAAGAATTGGACAAACAATCGTTATTGAAGGCATTGGAAGTTGTAGAGTAGAAGAATTAATGAATGGGAATGGGACAAACATGCGGTATAGAAGGCGTTGGAAGTTGGTGATTAGAAGAATTAAAAAATGGGACAGACATGCGTTATTGAAGGCATTGGAAGTTGGTGATTAGAAAAATCAAAGAATGGGACAAACAAGTGGTATAGAAGTCATTGGATGTTGAGAAATGAGAAAAAATAAAGAATGGAACATACACGCGGTTTAGAAAGTATGGGAATGTGAACAATAAGACCAATCAAGGATGTTGAGCATGTCACAATATGTTAAGTGAACAATCATATATCTTACATAGTGGAAAATATAAATATTTACAATTTTTAAATACAGCCTCAAGGGCACGGAAAAAAAGAAAATTAAAAATAATTGTAACAATTTTTTCTATTATAAATTTGTATTCTTTGCAGTGAGATTGGAAATGTTGTATATATGAAATAGGGAAAGAATTGTTGGGAGATACAATCAATAGATATTTAAATAGCACCGTTATAAAGCTGTCTGCTCTCTGGGCTGAATGAATAGCATTAAGTGCCGGGAGTTGTTTCCTCCATCAAATATTTTGACTGGGGTAGAACGCTAAGTCAATCATTTAATTTAAAATAAAAGGTGGAGGGTTTCTGTAAATAACAAACAGTTTTGAAAACTCTCAAAGGGGTGAAAATGACAAAGGAAACTTTGAAGTAGGTTCTTGCAAATATATTTGGAAGATTTGAAGTTTAGTAATAGGCCTACTTGTTATTGTGACGTCCCTTCACTAAGCTAAGCCTAAAGTAAGACATTTGGGGGAGGCGAAGCAAAGCCGGAACTCCTTCATAGACCATAACAAAGTAACTTTAACGCCTAGAAGTAAGTTAGGCTACAATTGTTTGTAAAGAAATCAATAGACGGGAATAACTCAATGCGTTTGTCTCATTTGTTCATCTTGTTTTCTTATTGGCATTTTTAAAGCGCCTTGTGGAAATGTTTATAATGAGAAAAATAATGAAGACGTTATACCGAAGCTGATTTGTCATTAAAGCGGAACCACTTTGTGGTGCCGGGGCACATGAGAGGGTTGCAACCCTATTAGAACCGCTAATGAAGACCTAGGCAACTTTATCAGTAACGAGATCGGAAAGCACATCAAAGTGAGCGTTCCTCTTGTGTTTGTTGAATGTTTATTTTACATTTGAATTTTCATTTCAAATTATTTATTTCAAAATTCCCAACACAAGTGACTAGCAATGTAACACTGGATATTATTTGTACTTTGTTATTACTTTTACCTATCTCTTTAAATGTATTTAAATATTCTGAGGTCCCGGAACTCTGGTTAAAGAATTAACATACTTTATAGAATTATAAACATAGTCTAATAAAACAGTAGGCCTAAGAGGAGCAACGTTCGATAGATTTAAGTTACTTACAAATTCGAAATAGCAATTCTCAGTCTCCACTTTTTGTTGACATTTCTAAATCCTTAAAAGTGTAAAATACTTTATGAATTACAAAGATAAAGATGATGTATTTGTTTGAACAACAATATAACTCATACTAATGCTATAAACGTTAAAGTCTATTCTATATGTATATATATATATATATATATATATATATATATATATATATATATATATTAATATTTTGAATTATTATATATATAATTGTTGTTTTAAAATATATATATATATATATATATATATTAATAATTATATAATAATATATATAATAATTAATAATATATATATATATATATATATATATATATATATTTAATAATTAATAAATATTCTTGTATTTGAATAATTTTAGCTGTTTTTAAATACACACACACACACACACACACACACACACACACACACATATATATATATATATATATATATATATATATATATATATATATATATATATATATACATATATATGTGTGTAAAATGTACAATGAAGGAGCATATTAATAGATAAATAATCGCTTGTAACAATATACATAATTCTTAGATAATAAATAAATTTATGATCTCTGATTTGGGGGTTGTATAGCCATGCACCTTCCCATGAGCCGCCACTGATATCAAGAACTGAGTTATGGGCAAATACCGTACAATCTATATGATTATACATATCATAAAAATATATATGAAAATAATTATCATAGAAATCTTTTAGTATACTAAAATATAAAAATATAAAATAAAAAGATGTTATTTAAACTTTACTGAAACGATGACGACACTTTACCTTACTGCAGATGCTCCAATTTGTACAAGAAGATATTAATTCAACTCCTCTTTAATTGTAATCATAAATAATATAAGCTTTATTATAAACATGCCTTATGTCACCATCCAATTTGTATATTTTTTCCAATCTACTGTAACAATGTTTTTAAGTAACAAGAAATAATTTTTGTGCTATTAAATTGTAACTTAAATTAGTTAGAAATTTCAGTTATTTTAGTAATCCAAATTCATGTGGAACTAAATTATAAAACGTTTTATAGTTTTGCCAACTTGATCATAATTTAAATTAAATATAATACAATATTGTTACACAGAGATACTTTTATTAAAAAAATCACCCTTGCAAATCTATTAAAAATTTGAGCTACCATATTGGAAGAGTTGTTTTTTTAAAATAATTCTGGGGATATATTCCATCAATGAATCCTGCACTATAGTTCATAGGTGGCTGTTTTTATTTTTGTAAAACAGGTTATGTAGGCTAGGGTCATATTTTGATCCGGTCTATTTGCTTGTTTCATCGTAAAGCTGGCCATTGTCAGGTATAGAATGTATTTAAGGTGGTTTTCACGTGTGCAGTATCACGATTCAAATATCTATATACCTGTGTACATAAATGTGTATATAGAAACCTCTAAATCTTAATAGCTCATAGGTGTATATAAATCCTATAAGCAGGTGAAAAGAAATATAAATGGTAGAAATGGTAGGTCGTGGCAGTGTGTGTGTGTGTGTGTGTGTGTGTGTGTGTGTGTGTGTGTGTGTGTGTGTGTATGTGCGTGCACGCTAGTATGAAATATAAATTTTATAACTTGGCGACGGCTTATTGGACCTCGATGTACAGAATCCTGGCTTGTTAAAGGTTTCATAGCACCTAATTCCCTTTATTTTAATTTCAAAAGAAAATAATAATAACAGTAAATATGTGTCTACGACTTCTTTTGCCCCTCGCACGCACGCAAGCCGCCTCACAGAACGCATACATTCTACTATCAGACCCCAGAAACAGTTCTTGTTTTAACAAGGGTCTTCGAAACTTGCTTAATATTCCAAGACCTGTTAGTAGCTTCAGGAACGTTCAAATATTCTGTAACATTCACTTTGGCATTTGCAGTGAAAAAGGATAATGACCTGCACAGTTACTTGAAAACTGTGTTAAAATATTGCATACATCATTCTTATGTATAAAATATTGTTCCTTGCTTTCACGCTCGCCTGGTAAGGAGACAGGAGAAAAGTCTATTCAGGAGATTTGCAACGTTTAAGGCTGAAATATCTTGTGGATAATAAACGCCATTTTGGTTCCAGATCTATCATTACGATGCTATAAATGCAATTTAATTATTCATCTGCCGTGAAGGAAGTTTCTCACTCAGGGTACAATTAGAATCTGTTTCAAAGGAAGCTTGTTTTGGGATGCAAAAGAAGCGTGACCCTAATTACAGGTTGGAACCGGTGAAGCTAATAATTAGGTCGATAATCTACATCGTTGCAAAGTACAATAGTCCAACATCTGGTTTTTTATTTAAAAGCCAGACAATATTTTGATTTTTAGAGCTGTTTGGAGATACTTTCAAAGTGGAAATAATTGGACTCTTTGACTTTCTAAAATAAAGCCAATGAAAGAGTTCAACCCTTCTCTCTGAATGTCGGCTGTTATACCCGGACAAGAAACAGCTGTACTACAAATCTAATCATCATACCTTCTCCTATTTTCATCCCACTGCTGCCAAGTGTCAGTGAATTTTCCTGCAATTCAGTAGCCATGTATATTTCGATCCGTTCTTGTTAAAGCTTGTAGCCTCTGACGGATTCTATTTTAGTAGCCAAGATGAGAGATCATCTTCCCCAGTTTCCTTGTTCAGCCTCCTGTGACTCAGGCTACCCTCCATCATCTCTGTCCACATCTAAATATATTTCTATTTTCATATCAGTAGCATAGATTTCTTTCAAATAACTTTACTGTTTCCTAAAAACCTCACAGTCATTCTATAACGTACATTAGCTCTTGTATTTTCAATGAAAGGCATATCTTTCTCTTGTATTTTCAATGAAGGGCATATCTTTCTCTTGTATTTTCAAATGAAGGGCATACCTTCGTCTTGTATTTTCAATGAACAGCCACCTTTCTATTGTATTTGCAATGAACGGCATACCTTTCCCTTGAATTTGCAGTGAGAGGCATACCTCGCTCTTGTATTTGCGTTGAAAGACATAGATTTCCTTTGTATCTGCAGTAAATGACATACCTTTCTCTTGTATTTGCAGTGAAAGGCATACCTTGCTCTTGTATTTTCAGTGAAGGGTATAGCTATCTGTTGAATTTGCAGTGACGACCATAAACTTCCCTTGTATTTGCAGTGAATGGCATACCTTTCTCTTGTATTTGCAGTGAATGGCATACCTTTCTCTTGTATTTGCAGTGAGGGGCATAACATTCCCTTGTATTGGCAGTGAGGGACATAAAGGTTTCTTGTATTTTCAGTGAAGGACATAACGTCCCCTTGTATTTTCGTCGAAGGACACAAGCTACCCGTGTATTGGCATCGAAGGATACAACCTTTCTTTGTATTTTCAGTGAAAACATAACTTTCCCATGTATTTAAAGTGAAGGAAATGACTTTTCTTTGTATTTACAGTGAAGGGTATAACTGTCTTTTATATTTGCAATGAAAGACATAACTTTTACTTGTATTTTCAGTGAAGGGCATAACATTCCTTTAGATTTGCAATGAAAGACATAACTTTATCTTGATTTTGCACAATGAAAGACATAACTTTCTTTTGTATTTGCATCGATGGACATATCTTTTCCTTGTATTTTTAGTGAAGGGCATAGCGTTTCCTTGTATTTGCAGTGAAGGTCGTAACATTTGCTTGTATTTGGTCAAATGACATAATATTCCTTTGTATTGGTAGTGAAGGGCATATCTGTCTCTTATATTTACAGTGAATTACAACACTTTCCTTTGTATTTGCGTTAAATGACAAAATGTTCCCTTAGATTTGCAGTGAAAGACATAACTTTCCCTGGTATGTGCAGTGGAGGTTTTAACTTTCTCTTGTATTTGCGTCAAAGGACATAACTTTCCCATGTATTGGTCTCTTATATTTGCAGAGAAGGACATAAATTTCCCTTGAATTTGCAGTGAAGGGGAAAAACATTTCCCTTGTATTTGCAGAACAAGGAAAGCAGTTCAGCCAAGACAATTAATTCTGCTTGAGTACAAGGGTGAATCTACCAGTAGTTTGCATAGAAACAGCTATTCTTTATAGAGCAAAGGATTTTTAAACAATTTTAAAATAATTACAATTGTAATTTCAAGAAGAAAATATTTTAGAAATTCCTTATGGAGTACCAACCCAGATAGCTTGCCTTAGCAACTGGACGGGTCCACGGGTAGCGGATAGTGGAACGGCCTACAGATATATAGGTTACTTGTGAATAAGGATTCCTGAAGGTTTCTGAATAAGCAGGCCCGGACCTAGGCAATGGTTCAAAGGTGAGGAATTATCCCTCCTCGTCAGTCAACCGGTTGGGTGTGGTAGAAATAACTGCTCTGACTGGGGACTGGGGTAGTTGGGAATTAAGTCCTCACAATGCTACTCTCACCTCCCATGTGAACCAAGGGCAATGCGGCTGTGAAGTATGGGCGGGAAACTACCCTAACAACACAGTTGTAACAAAAGAGAGTAAAGCAGGCTGTTCGCTCCATGAGCAACAGTTAATAATGTCCTGAACTTGGGGTGTGCTTCAAGGTCAGTGACTGAATACCCAATCCAAGATGGAAGGCATCGTGCCGATGGATGAATGGCTGCAGGGTATAAAATGCAGTAGCACACGATCCCCTTGAGGAACCAGACAAAACCTCATTGTATGTTGTCTTGCCAGGGCAGTGGGGGTTCTGCTCTGGTTGACCGTTCTTTCCCCCATACTTGGGAAGCTAATGGACCAAGTAAGTACAGAAATTGATGTTGAGTCTGCACAGACAGCGGGACCCAATGAGACGGCAAACCGTGAGTCTGTAGCAGATGTGTCAACGGCAACCACCACTGGGGGTGCGGGGGCGGTTACCAAGCTGCCGACTGCAGAAACCAGTGAAATGGTTGTAGAGTTGAGCACGCTTTCTCTACGGAGAAAGCGTATGAGTGGAGCAGCCAGAAGGCGGCTCCGAAGAGATCAGGCGATAGCAGCGGGAGGGCCAATAATCCTGAGCACACAACGCAGGGGAGGCCAAAACCGAGCCGAGCATGTTAACGTCCAGGGCTTGGATGTTGTGAGGAGTGAGGTGTAACAGGAGATTGCATACTCGAACAACTGGGCTAATCTCCCAGATGTTTCGGGACATATAAGTATCGAGTGCGTGGTCAAAGAACCTGTCTTGGAGATGGGCAGTGACCACCTTACTCGGACGTTTGCACCTGACCAGGCCCACTAAACTATGATGGAATGGTCAGGATCAGTAACATCGGGAGCTCAGATCTGGTACGCAGATGGCTCCAAGATGGACTTCGGCACTGGAGCGGGGGTGTATTGTAAAATCCAAGGGTAAAATTAGTTTTTTCCTTGGGGAGGCATACCTCTGTCTTTCAGGTCGAAATATATGCTATAAATGCCTGTCTGGGAGAGATAGCGAGAAGGGGAATACACAGGACCCGGATTGCCATTTTCTCTGACAGGCAGCAATTAAGGCACTAAACGGACATGTGGTCACCTCGGCCATAGTCAGGGAGTGCCTAAATAACCTAGAAGTCCTGGCAAGGCACAATCAAATCAAGATAGGTTGGGTGCCAGGGCATAGGGGAATACTTGGAAATGTAGCCGCAGATGCACTGGCCAGAGAGGGGTCTTTAACTCCCCTAATTGGACCGGAGCCGGCGGTAGGTGTTTCCAAATCCATGGTCAAGATTGCAGTGCGAAGTTGGATGGCTGAAAGACACTGTGAGCACTGGATCAGGGCTGAAGGGATGAGACACAGTAAGCTAACCTTAGGAAACCTTCCTTGGGGCTGCAGAAGAGTCTCATCTATCTGTCTAGGCAGGAATTGAGGATAGCCACAGGTCCCCTCACGGGACACTGTGGACTAAGGAAACATCTGCATAATACGGGTATCTTCAAACATGAACCAGTGTGCAGATTATGCGGGCAAGAACTGGAAACCACCACACAAATCATTTATAAATGTGAAGCACTTGCCGAGAGGCGCTTCAACCTCTTTGGTGATAGCACAGCTCTGGAAGAGGATGCTGAAGGTAAAACACTAGTCAGGAAACTTCTAAACCTGGTAAGAGGGAAGGGGTTCTTTGACTAGATCAGGGAGGTAAGTACAATATACCTAAGGTAGCGGTGCTTCGGGCAGTTTAAACCCGCTCCCAAGTTAATTAATAATGGGGTACCAATAAGGCAAGTATTCTATTTAGCATTGCCATTAAAATTACGTATATTAAAAAATATAAAATTTTAAAAAAACCTTTATCAATAAAAAGATTTTAACACATTACTTTCTGACGCAAAATAATCAAATAATCTAAACACTAAACAATGTACACAAGTAACAATGTAACAATGGATATAAACATCTGTGAAGAAGTAAGCCTGATACTGGAGGCAGTACCATCTATATGATCCCACAATGAAAGAGTTTCTTCTTTAAAATTGTCAGTGCTCATGTTTAAATGGTCGGAAATTCTCATGTATGGATAGATCCGTTCCGTAATGGGATACCATATGACGTTTTCGAGGAGGTCGTCAGTAGGGCCGTCTGGTGTCGGGTTTCTGAAACACGTCAATGATGAACAACTATATTGAAATATAAATTTTAAACATATATCTGAAAGCAGTAAACATATAAAGCATATAGGTATCACTTCATATTAGCGTATCTAGTCGGCATTAAAGGTCAAATTCTACATTGTATGTAGGCCTACTTAATCGTGCCTATAGAACGCTCTGATTAAGGTGTTTAATTTATGCGCAGAAGAGGTTTGGTTGGGGCTTAGGACTCTCAGAATATTTATAAATTAAAAAAATCATTTTCAGCTAAACATTATTTTATATTGATCAGTTTTGCAATAAATTACATATCAATTGAAACTCTGATAAGAAAATAAAGTGTACTTTAAATAGTTACAAATATAACTTTAAAAAATCTTCTTATGAATCACGCTGAGAGTAACTTTAATGCTAGTAGTAATTATAAAGATTTTAATGCGTGTAAGTACGTTTGGCTACAGTCGTTTACTGGTGAAATAAAACTCAGTAAGAGCGTCAAAATGGACAAGCTGTGACCTATATCCTTAGGAAATACAGCTCTAGCGTGAGCCCTGGAGCTACTCCAGACTTGGGATCTGCTTGCAACTGTCACCTACTACGAGTATACCTTGCTAAAATAATAATGTTCTATAAAAAGCATAATACTTCTATCAATTAGTTGAAACTTATGGGTGAAGAGTGTTATCGGTTGTGGTATAGTCAAACTGGGCTGTATATGTTTTACAAATAACGTGTAATATCTGTTAATTAGTATCAGTTATCGATACGGATTATTAGTTTGAGTATTAAATGTAGCCAAAGTACAAAATTCATATCATCGTAGTAAGTTAATCATTAGGCGACTCTTTGGCTGAACAGTTGCAGTTTGGGGTGGATATAGGAAACCCTGGCTCACGCCAGACGAATACAAAGTTTAAGAGATTTGCAACCCTGGAGGCTACAACAAATCAAGCGACTTTATCAAAAATACCAACTGAGCTGCAACAATTTATCACGACCAAATAGCAAAATCTGACTTCTCTAGGCACCGAGTAACGGCTAATGGTTGCAATACAGTACTAACCCAGTTTTAGCAAAGGTGGACCACATCCTGACCATTCTCCTCAATGTCCTCGTGGATGGGTCGTCCGGAGGTCCGAGCGTCTGGTTCAGGTTCGTCCTGGAGAAGATGTACCCTAGTTCGTCCTCGTGCGCTGCTCCTGTATCAACAAGTGTGTGTTTAGATGAACCATTCCAAGTATAGGGTAACTGTCGGTTATCCACGCGTCACAAATGCAGAAAATCCTTGGCATCAAATGAAACTTAATTGAAATGATAGAAAAATTAGTCATGAAATAAAAAATTCAAAAATAACTTTACTTTTAACAGAAACGAAACTTTATAAAATCAAAGTTTATTTATATACCAGAGAACTATAATATACTAGAAACAAATTTGTTTCTAACATAACCTCACAAGCTAAGCTCAAAGAATTTTTGTTTATAATATACTACTTACCAACCATGTTATTGATAATTATTCAGTTGATTAGCTTTAATAATAACCCAAAATATCTTGAAATAAGCTGACATGAAATAACCAGTTGACAGTTGAAATAGCCTCCATTTTGATACACGGTATTGTATTGCCGCACACAAGATAGATGTTAACTTCCACTTCACGTGTCAATCGGTTAGCTCACATTAGCATCTGTATTTTATTGGTAATTCAATCTTAATCTAACATGATATTTTGTAGCCGTATTGTATTGTGGTAAATAATTGTGCTCTATTTGATAAAATCATCTCGGTATTACAATTTTAAAAAGTTAGGTTAAATATTTATTTTTTTTCAAAAATATTTAATATTTGTGCGTCAGCACCAAGTTATATTATTTTACCGTGATTGTAAGGACTTTCTCATTAGAAATATTTCTACGAAATATCGAAGTTTGAGTAACCGACAGTTACAAAGTTTTTCTTTCAGATATGGAGACACACATGAAAGTAAAACGTATTTTCGTTAAACGAGTTGTACGAGCAACATTTTACAGGATAAACGCGAGTTACCTGTGAGGTTGAAAAGGGCGGCGAGCGGGCGCGGGTTGTTAAACTGCCCAACGAACTCAAACTGGTAAAGGTAGACAGTCGCAGCAGTGGCCATTTGCCTGGCAAATTCAGCGATACTGAGACCGAACGTTACATCCGTGAGTAGCTGCAACACAAGACATAAGCTTTATCGCACTTACTTCACTTTGCTATTGCAAAATCAACATATAAAAAGAGATTTTATACAAAATATAACCTATTGTATTACCAGTTATTTTAAAGGAAAACGCTTGTGGTAAAATGGAAGCAGCATCGCACAATTGTTGTTATTTTGAGTTGAAATGAAATTATACTTACACAAAACAGAAATTTGTCCCGGAGTTCAACCTTTCCAACAATAGAGATTTTTCCCAGCGAGGACAGTCAGTTAGTTTCATAGTGTATTGTTATACCTCTGTCAGGTAACCTCTAGCAATACATCGCTAGATAAAATGTTTTAATATATTTGAGTACAGTTCTAAAACTTTGAAGATGATAACTATTTTGTCTAAGTATACATAGGCGTGTAAATAAAAATACATTATACTTTGCCAGCCATAACTAACACGTTATTTCCCAGATATATATTTGCCAAGGTGTTCAAAGGTTTATGCTTAAAATAATCCAACATCACACCAAAAGCCAGTGAACATGGAAGAAGATATTCAAGTTCTGATCGTGCTCGGGTTATTCATAACATTACACAAATGTGAGTGAACTTGGATGAAGTTATTCAGCTTCTGGTCGTGGTCTCATCAATCCTACCATCACACCAAATGTCAGTGAACGTGGAAGAAGGTATTCAGCTTCTAGTCGCGCTCTCATCAATCCTAACATTACACCAATGTCAGTGAACGTGGAAGAAGGTATTCAGCTTCTAGTCGTGCTCTCATCAAACCTAACATTACACCAATGTCAGTGAACGTGGAAGAAGGTATTCAGCTTCTAGTCGTGCTCTCATCAATCCTAACATTACACCAATGTCAGTGAACGTGGAAGAAGGTATTCAGCTTCTAGTCGTGCTCTCATCAATCCTAACATTACACCAATGTCAGTGAACGTGGAAGAAGGTATTCAGCTTCTAGTCGTGCTCTCATCAAACCTAACATTACACCAATGTCAGTGAACGTGGAAGAAGGTATTCAGCTTCTAGTCGTGCTCTCATCAATCCTAACATTACACCAATGTCTGTGATCGTGGAAGAAGGCATTCAGCTTCTAGTCGTGCTCTCATCAATCCTAACATTACACCAATGTCATGTGAACGTGGAAGAAGGTATTCAGCTTCTAGTCGTGCTCTCATCAATCCTAACATTACACCAATGTCAGTGAACGTGGAAGAAGGTATTCAGCTTCTAGTCGCGCTCTCATCAATCCTAACATTACACCAATGTCAGTGAACGTGGAAGAAGGTATTCAGCTTCTAGTCGTGCTCTCATCAAATCTAACATTACACCAATGTCAGTGAACGTGGAAGAAGGTATTCAGCTTCTAGTCGTGCTCTCATCAATCCTAACATTACACCAATGTCTGTGATCGTGGAAGAAGGCATTCAGCTTCTAGTCGTGCTCTCATCAATCCTAACATTACACCAATGTCAGTGAACGTGGAAGAAAGTATTCACCTACTAGTCGTGCTCTCATCAACCCTAACATTACACCAATGTCAGTGAACGTGGAAGAAAGTATTCAGCTTCTAGTCGTGCTCTCACCAATCCCAACATTACACCAATGTCAGTGAACCTGGAAGAAGGTATTCAGCTTCTAGTCGTGCTCTCATCAAACCTAACATTACACCAATGTCAGTGAACGTGGAAGAAGGTATTCACCTTCTAGTCGTGCGCTCATCAATCCTAACATTACACCAAGAAGGTATTCAGCTTCTAGTCGTGCTCTCATCAATCCTAACATTACACCAATGTGAGCGAACTTGGATATAGGTAATGAGCTTCTAGTCTTGCTCTCATAATCCTAGCATTACAGCAATGTCAGTGAACGTGGAAGAAGGTATTCAGCTTCTAGTCGTGCTCTCATCAATCCCAACATTACATCAATGTCAGTGAACGTGGAAGAAGTTATTCAGCTTCTAGTCGTGCTCTCATCAATCCTAACATTACACCAATGTCAGTGAACGTAGAAGAAGGTATTCAGCTTCTAGTCGTGCTCTCATCAATCCTAACATTACACCAATGTCAGTGAACGTGGACGAAGTTATTCAGCTTCTAGTCGTGCTGTCATCAATCCTAACATTACATTAATGTCAGTGAATGTGGAAGAAGGTATTCAGCTTTTAGTCAGACTCTCATAAATCCTACCATTACACCAATGTCAGTGAACGTGGAAGAAGGTATTCAGCTCCTAGTCGTGCTCTTATCAATCCTAACATTACACCAATGTCAATGAACGTGGAAGAAGGCATTCAGCTTCTAGTCGTGCTCTCATCAACCCTAACATTACACCAATGTCAGTGAACGCGGAAGAAAGTATTCACCTTCTAGTCGTGCTCTCATCAACCCTAACATTACACCAATGTCAGTGAACGTGGAAGAAAGTATTCAGCTTCTAGTCGTGCTCTCACCAATCCCAACATTACACCAATGTCAGTGAACCTGGAAGAAGGTATTCAGCTTCTAGTCGTACTCTCATCAAACCTAACATTACACCAATGTCAGTGAACGTGGAAGAAGGTATTCACCTTCTAGTCGTGCTCTCATCAATCCTAACACTACACCAAGAAGGTATTCAGCTTCTAGTCGTGCCCTCATCAATCCTAACATTACACCAATGTGAGCGAACTTGGATATAGGTAATGAGCTTCTAGTCTTGCTCTCATAATCCTAGCATTACACTAATGTCAGTGAACGTGAAAGAAGGTATTCAGCTTCTAGTCGTGCTCTCATCAATCCTAACATGACATCAATGTCAGTGAACGTGGAAGAAGTTATTCAGCTTCTAGTCGTGCTCTCATCAATCCTAACATTACACCAATGTCAGTGAACGTGGAAGAAGGTATTCAGCTTCTAGTCGTGCTCTCATCAATCCTAACATTACACCAATGTCAGTGAACGTGGACGAAGTTATTCAGCCTCTAGTCGTGCTCTCATCAATCCTAACATTACAGCAATGTCAGTGAACGTGAAAGAAGGTATTCAGCTTCTAGTCGTACTCTCATCAATCTTAACATTGCACCAATATCAGTGAACGTGGAAGAAGTTATTCAGCTTCTAGTCGGGCTCTCATCAATCCTAACATTACACCAATGTCAGTGAACGTGGACGAAGTTATTCAGCCTCTAGTCGTGCTCTCATCAATCCTAACATTACACCAATGTCAGTGAACGTGGAAGAAGTAATTCAGCTTCTAGTCGTGCTCTCATCAATCCTAACATTACACCAATGTCAGTGAACGTGGACGAAGTTATTCAGCCTCTAGTCGTGCTCTCATCAATCCTAACATTACACCAATGTCAGTGAACGTGGACGAAGTTATTCAGCCTCTAGTCGTGCTCTCATCAATCCTAACATTACACCAATGTCAGTGAACGTGGACGAAGTTATTCAGCTTCTAGTCGTGCTCTCATCAATCCTAACATTACAGCAATGTCAGTGAACGTGGACGAAGTTATTCAGCTTCTAGTCGTGCTCTCATCAATCCTAACATTACACCAATATCAGTGAACGTGGAAGAAGGTATTCAGCTTCTAGTCGTGCTCTCATCAATCCTAACATTACACCATTGTGAGCGAACTTGGATAAAGGTATTGAGAATCTAGTCTTGCTATCACCAATCCTAACATTACGCCAATGTAAGTGAATGTGGAAGAATCTATTCAGCTTCTAGTCGTGCTCTCACCAATCCTAACATTACAGCAATGTCAGTGAACGTGGAAGAAGGTATTCAGCCTCTAGTCGTGCTCTCATCAGTCCGAACATTACACCAAAGTCAGTGAACGTGGAAAAAGGTATTCAGCTTCTAGTCGTGCTTTCATCAATCCTAACATTACACCAATGTCAGTGAACGTGGAAAAAGGTATTCAGCTTCTAGTCGTGCTCTCATCAATCCTAACATTACACCAATGTCAGTGAACGTGGAAGAAGGTATTCAGCTTCTAGTCGTGCTCTCATCAATCCTAACATTACAGCATTGTCTGTGATCGTGGAAGAAGGTATTTAGCTTCTAGTCGTGATCTCATCAATCCTAACATTACATCTATGTCTGTGAACGTGGAAGAATCCATTCAGCTTCTAGTCGTGCTCTCACCAATCCTAATATTACACCATGTCAGTGAACGTGGAAGAAGGTTTTCAGCTTCTAGTCGTGCTCTCATCAATCCTAACATTACTCCAATGTCAGTGAACGTGGAAGAAGGTATTCAGCTTCTAGTCGTGCTCTCACCAATCCATTACAGCAATGTCTGTGATCGTGGAAGAAGGTATTCAGCTTCTAGTCGTGATCTCATCAATCCTAACATTACACCAATGACAGTGAACGTGGAAGCAGGCATTCAGCTTCTAGTCGTGCTCTCGCCAATCCTAATATTTCACCAATATCAGTGAACGTTGAAGAAGGTTTTCAGCTTCTAGTCGTTCTCTCATCAATCCCAACATTACACCAATGTCAGTGAACGTGGAAGAAGGTATTGAGCTTCTAGTCGTGCTCTCACCCATCCTAACATTACAGCAATGTCAGTGAACGTGGAAGAAGGTATTCAGCTTCTAGTCGTGCTCTCATCAATCCTAACATTACACCAATGTCAGTGAACGTGGAAGAAGGTATTCAGCTTCTAGTCGTGATCTCATCAATCCTAACATTACAGCAATGTCTGTGATCGTGGAAGAAGGCATTCAGCTTCTAGTCGTGCTCTCATCAATCCTAATATTACACCAATGTCAGTGAACGTGGAAGAAGGTATTCAGCTTCTAGTCGTGCTCTCATCATTCCTAACATTACACCAATGTCAGTGAACATAGAAAAACGTTTGTCAGGAATCGGACAGGAATTTTCCTGGTGCCAACTTTAACTTTCTAGAAGGCCCATGCGGAGTTTTTCTCTGCACGTATCATTATTTGTTAAGAAATGTCTTTCCAGTTATCAGAAGTTTATTTCCAGCTTGTTACTCCACAACCTGCATTCTAGGAAACGGTCCTACCTTTTTTTATTAATTTTTCCCAAGTAGCGTTAGTTTGTCAATCGCGGTCTGATTGCTTAGGTTTCGTCTGTAAGCGCTCTTTCCTGTAACCTATTTGTGCGGAGTTCCTCGTGCTCGGCTATTTACATTACGAAAGACTTTTTGGAGTTAAATCATTACGGTTTTTGTTGATATTATTATTTTAGTGTTGTATGTCTTTTTAGTACCTAAATATCACATTTTGCTGTTGTTCCATTTGAAGAGGAGAGAATTCGAAAATGCTGGGTGTCGAAAAAGAGAAAAGTCAAGAAATATGGACTACCGGAAATTTTCTTATGCAGTTTTTTGATAATTCTGATGAAAACGTACGGTTTTTGCCAGATGATGAACCTGGCGAAGAAGCCAATGAAATTGAAAATTAAACAAATGAAAACATAATAGGTGAATCTGAAAATGACATATTGTTGAAAATCTATCAATATTGACACGTTGTAGAGAAAATTTCGCTCAAAATACGGTAGAAAGCGATTACAGTACAGTTAAACTATGGGAAAAAAGCATTTTTCATCAGAAACCGAAAAAGTATGTGGTGTACTGAGCCAGTAAGGCAATGGAGGACAGCAAGAAGAAACATAATTCTCATGAGAGTGGGTCATGTTCACGCTACACTGATGGTGACTAGTGAGGTTGAAAATGAACAATTATGAGTTTTTTTTTTAACAAAGATTAAGTTTTTGCTAGTTTTATTTTACTGTAGAACCTATTGTGATATAAAGGCAATATTTTTTCATCCACTAATATGTAGAGTTATATATTTGAAGTAAAACATTCCTTATATTCACTAAATATTATAACAAATTTCAAATTTATATATGAACAATCACGATTAGGTATTTGTATGCTTGTACGTTTAATTTCTTTATTACAAAAAAATAAGCCGCAAATGCCTCTACGTAATGAAAACAATGGTCTATTATAAATTTCTTACAGGTTTTAACAATTCAAGTAATTTTTAGAAATTCAAAATTGTGGAATGATTATTTTTGAAATTGTTTACAATGTATTTATATAGTATTTATTTATATAGTCGCGCACATTTAAAACGAAAACCGTTTAAACGTAAACTTTTTTTGTGCGGAATAAACCTCCCCAAGCCCCTCTCCCATTTTAAAATCTATGGGCCCCATCGAAGGTTAGTTCTGAGTATTCTTTACAGATTTTTCAGTAAACCAATTTGCACTTACATCAACGTATCCGGTCAAGTTGGCGGGGGTTAACTGGCCGTTACCGAAGTAGTGCTGTTTCATCCGTGACACGGCGGCCTCAATGTCAGCCTCTCTCTGTTGTATCCTGTATTTCTGCGGGATCAGGTACTTCAACTCATCGTAGAACTGTTCGTAGTATTTAGCGTCCACTGAAAGAAAGGTTTGGTATAGAATTAAGTGAACAGTAAAAGCCGTATGACAATTGCTTCTGACCCTATGGCTTGTTTTATTTTTAGATAATATTGTATGGGTTTTTAATTTGGAGACAACTGCGTTTTAGAACATTTTATTTGGTAGCACGATTTAGTTAAATGTAGTTTTAAAATTGATTATGAACATAATTTATTAAAATTACTTAATTAAACACATTTTGACTATTTGGGTTCTATTAGGAGAACAACATCTATCTTAAAGAAAACTATGTCTCTTATAGTGATAGGATATATTTAAAAACGGAAATAGGGTTATACAAATATTTGATAACAGCTGGAATAAGTGTTTGGTAAATTCCAAATAAACGTTTAGCAGTAAATAAATACCACGAAAATACCAACAATCATTAAAATTATAGTGAAGGCCAACTTCCAACGACAAATTAAACTACAGTTAAAAATAATTGTTATTCTACTTGTGTATCGTTAGAAACAACCATTGAACAACTGACATTTGGTTAGAAATAATATTAATAAATTAATGGCCAATGATTACAAATAATTGCTATTCTACTGGACTATAGTGATTATATATCTATAGTGACTCTAGTGGCATAATTAATTATAGTTAGAAATAACTGCGATTCTACGACGTTAGAAATAATGGGTATCTTACTGGCTAACAGGGGGGAAACTAGCAACGAAAAACTGATCCTTTGTCGTGAACCACAGTATACATTTAGAAACTCGTTTCTCAGCTGTTCTTTCTAAAAGACAGACACATTTTTAACAGTTGATTCAATTTAGTAGTGAGAAAATGGTTTCTTTTTTTATCTTAAACTGATTTTTATTCAGTTATTTAGCAAAGTGAAAGTCTTCACAATGACTAAACCAGCGTGTCAGCATTTGTTCTATTCGCCGTTGCTCTAATGGTTGGTGCTCTAAATAGTTCCGTTATCGCTAATTTGTTGAGTTCTATTCATTCGTTCGCGGTTTCTTCATTCCTAAGGTGTCTTAGGGTATTTATAGCTCGATTTTTTATCTCGTAGTTTCAGATATTTACATTAGATGTGCATTTTACTTGCATCGCCTTGAATAAATGACCAGTGTAGCAGGATATCTTGCTAAAGAAAGACAGCAAGAAGAGAAGGCTAGGACAACCAATCGCCACCAGTTCTATTGTACCATTCACCTCGCCTCGTATTCAATGACGTGTACAAGAGTCCTTCATATGGGACACTATTGTTAGTGTTGCTCAGGAATAGAAGATCCATCAAGTGCTTCATACCTGTGGAAGTCTAAGGCTTTATCCATGAGGACTTGAGTTTCTTGGAAGACTTGCAAGGGAAGAAGTCAAACCATACGCAAAGACAAGCACATTCGTTACAGATCCACAGAAGAGTACCACCATTGCAACTTGTTTCACACAAGTCCCGTAAGTCTGACATAACTACTTATTTTCATAGTACATCTTAACCCTACAGCTGCCAGTCCAATTCTACTTTTATCTTTTGAGACGCCGTAGAAATCAACAAACCTCTCATGAACATCATGACCAACGCAATACCGAAATATAATGTTCCATTGGTGCTGATCGGACGCGTCTAATGTTTTTTCTTCCATCTGAACTGAGACTAATTCACAAACGGAGACTAAACCAGTTGTTTTTGATCTTTTTCATTCACATTTGCGTCTCACACTCAACATCATTTCGATTGTCAATAGAAGTACCCTTACATCCGGGAGTTGTCCCTGCATTGTGCAGATCACTCGAACTATTCTAATGAAAGCCCTTCTAAAAGGAGTAACTAACTCATTTTACGCTTCTAGTATCCTCTCCAAGAGGGAGGAAGCACTCGCCATTCAGAATATTGTTTTTTAGAAATCTGATCCCGTACCCTTCTGGGACCCTGATGCCCAATCGTTTTACTATCACCCCCAAATACCTCATAAATATATCCTGTTGTAAGCCATGGGCAATTCTTATAACATTGGGACTGGAATTTTTATCACTTGGTTCTCTATTTTTATTATAAATGGTTTTTTGCGCTTGTTCTTCAGAGCAAAGTTTTCTGCAAACGCAAAGAAATGTTTGAAGCAGGTATAGAATCATATTATTATTTTTATTCACTGCACACGACATTAACGATTCCAACAACTTGGAAAACTAGAAAAAGCAACCAACAATTCAACACAAAATAATCCAAGTAAAACAAGAAAGTAAGAAATATATATATAGAGCCATCACTAAAAGCTGTTGGAATTATCGTTGATTCTTATGAAAGTAGGCACTTACACAAGGTTTGAGCTATCATATATCGAATAATAAATAATTTATAAAGCTATATTACTTGAATCATTAGGCTATAAACTCATTGCGAATGGTCACTAGATGGTCATAAAAGGAAAAAGCTAATGTATACCAATACTCTCTTTTCAGTTTCAAATAGTTACGGCCTGTCGGAAAGCTAAACAACGGTGCAACACGTTCGCACCGAATAAAAACACTAAGACGAAACCTGTATCTAGACTTTGCCAGCTTTACCGCAAGGAGCCACTGATTGCGTGACGTCTTCACGTTGCTATAACAATCATCACAAACACCGTACACCAGGCATGAAGTTTGGTCGGGCCAAGAAACCTATTAAGAAACTTATTACAGAGTTTGCCTGCCATTTATTAAACCTATATTAATGGTATTTATTTTCGGGAATTAGAGACACTTAAACCCCTTCCAGCCTCTCAGCTAGTGTCTTATAGTTAGAAATAATTGTTACAACTTACCACTGTTTACCTGGGAAATGCCTTCGTCCTTGTTTATGCCTGTAATAAGTGGTGGCTTGTCCTTTCCGGAAGCTAAACACGCCTTTAATAGATTTAGCGGAGTGTCGTTCAGGAGCGACGTCCCGCTGGACGTCTCCAGCGAAGGCACGAAGGGAAGCCTGCTAAGTGCGTTGTCCTTCTGTAGTGACAAAATGAGATTCTTTACACTGTTCGAGGCGGTAAAATTGTATTAAAACTGATTACTAGAAACAATTTTTAAAAAAAGTTTTAAAAGTTTTGCCAGACATGGACAAAAAAATCTACGAGTTCTATTTTGCTCGATATTTACTATAATTATACCGCTTTTACTTACACTTTCAGATAGGTTTAGATTCTGGTATCTAATTATATCTTCCACTTTCGCTGCTTGCAAGCAACTCAGATCTGCCGAACTGTTCCGGGTGCAGTTGAGACTGGCCGCGAAGGTCGCTGCTCTCTCTAGGTAACCGGACTCCAAGAAGGCCCATTCCGCAAGCGGGTTCCCACTATCAGCGATGGCGTACGCGAACAGATCTAAAAAATTAAAAGCTCTTAAAGTAACAAGTGGTCACATTTATTTCTAGGATACTCGATAAAAACTCTTTTCCTAAAATTTCACAATAAACGTAATACATACAGTAGAACCTCGATAATTCGGACTTACTAGGACCGCAGCCGATCCGGATTACCTAAAATCCGGATCAACAGTGAAATAAAACATATATTTACAGAAAACCACTTTATGTATAACGAATGATGTTGGTTATATATTATAACCTAACTTATTTAAAATAATTTACTCTTAGGTTATATTTAATTATCTTAACATTCTTTCAGAAACCTTCATGTTGCTAAACAACTAACAATCAAATAAATTTAATATCACCTACATTTATTCATCTGACATCCAATTATTACAACTTTGTGAAAATCACATTAATACGATGCAGTGAAAAAGATTGATTGCTTAACTAATACTGCAATTACTAAAAAGGTGGACTCTTTAGGCTTTAGGTTTTTAATACACTAAAGTTTAATAATTACAGTGTTAAATTACTCTTTCTGTCCGGTCGTTATTACGAGATCGTCTATAAGTTAGACAGTGGTTGAGAAAATTAGATTAATTTTTATAGCTACAATGAAATTAAATTGGTTCTGATTTTTTATAAAGCTCTGTTGGATAAATCTGATGTGACACATAGTACCTATTGTTGAGTTCCCGGAATCATGATCGTTGCGTTAACTGCTTCACTGTACTTTTACACATAAATAACTAACTATTCCCTTAATTCTTCTATAAACAAATCTTACCCTTTTTTAAACATTGCTTACAACTTTGTCTTGCCTCCAATACGTCTGCACTGCTCTGATGTTCCTCCAACACTTAGTCTTTCACCCGATTATTTTAGCTTTTAAGAACCAGCAAAATATCCCCCTTTACGCACTTCAGTTATATCGGTTGTTCCCACACAGCTTTTACAAATAGTTTTCCAAACGACACAGTGTTATATTGGTCACTTGGAATTAAAGTTTCAATAGGTTTCACACAGCACAGGTTTATGACCACGCCGAAATAGAGCAATGGTTTAGACCTCTGTCGGTACTTTAGTAAACAATTCTTAGTTACTCCTTTGTTAATATTTCTACAGATTATTATTGTTTTGGATACTAATTAAAATTATACTATATGCTATATGCCTCATACGTTTATGTTATTATACAATGTTAATTATATATATATATATATATATATATATATATATATATATATATATATATATATAATGTGTGTGTGTGTGTGTATATGTGAGGTATTTAAGTAGATAGGACGCTGTCGCATCAACGTACACATCTCGATACTGCATTGCATCGTATTCTACAGTCACATTAACGCACTGTGCTGTAAATAGTGGCTGGCCAAGATTATAATATAAAAAGACAAATAGTTTTACGGTATGTAGTATACTGTAAGGTTTATAAGCACACAATATTATCTCCAGAATTAATATAATAAAATCAATATTTACAATTTTATCTGTGAAACAATGTTTTTAAATAAAAAAATATCACAAAACCGGTCCGGATTATGCAGAGATCCAGAATAATGATGTTCCAAATATCAAGGTTTTACTGTAATTGTAACTAGTTATAGGCTTACCCGCGTGAATGCACTTGAGTGGGAGAATGTTGCAGAGTGTTATTTCAAGCTACATTTATTAAGTATAAATAAGGCCATCAAGAGGTCAGTATATTATGAAATTATACATATTTCCCAAACCATTCAAGATATGTAGGACTCTAGCTCCCAAAAAACATAAACTATACCGTCAAACGATTATAGTTGATAGATTATGGAGAATTACTTCGAAACATAGAATTCTAATTTTGTTACCTTAACAAAGAATGTATCAGAGATACGAAATATTATTTTATTTTATTATTTATTTTATCATGTTCACAAGTTTTATTTGTTGTTTATACTTAAAATGTTATCTATGTATAAAGTATGTAACCCAGTATGTTATATCTGGTTTCTCTCTACATCATGAATGTAATAGTGTAGGCCTATAGAGGCAACCCAACTAAATATTTTACAGTTTTTCTTCCAAAATATTATTTGGATTTTGGTGAATTTCTTCGAAAAATTGTTTTCTCATTTTAATACCCTAAGATAACACTAAATTTATCATTATTATTGGGGTGTACACAGATATTATTTATCGGTTGTACTTAAAGTGGCGTGAATGTTTAAAATTTTAGATTTAATGGATTTAAGTATTGCTACAAAACGTGTAATCTCCAAAATCGTGCAAAGTAAGAAGCTGTTATGCCTTATCCCCCTTGATGTCCTGATGGATAGTGGAATACGTTTTAAGTTTCCGCATTTTCGCCTTAAACAATAATTCATGGATTTTGACGCATGTCTTTGGAAAAAAGAATTCTCATATAAATAGCATAATTAACGCAGGACGTAGGTCTATCACAAATTCGCCAAGTATTCGCAGATTCTAAGTATTGATTGTACATGAAGAGTTGTTCATGTTTAAATATTTAATTGCAACAGATTTAGTTAGCCCACTACTACAAAAACGTTTATATTTTTCAAACCGTACAAAGTAAGGAGTATGTTATATCTTGTTCTCCTTTACGTCCTGCATGTAAGAGTGTAGGGGGTGGTTTTAAAATTTTTCGCATTTTCGCCTTAAAAACTTAAAAAATGCCAAATTCATGGATTTTTATAATTTTATTTATAAAAGATAGAATTCCCGATTTAAACAACTTCAATAACACAAAATGTAGATTTTCATGGTTTTCACAGATTCTATTTATTGATCGTACTCAAAGAGTTAGAACTTGCATTTTTAAAACTTTAATTGGAAGTGGATTTAAGTACTGCTACAAAACGTGTATATCTCCCAAATCGTAGAAAGTAAGACGCTTATTATGTTATAGCTTCTTTCCGTGTATGTTTTGAACGTAAGAGTGTATATTTGAAAACGTTTTAAATTTTTTTACTTTTATGTCTAAAAAAATGCATGAATTCGTTGATTTTGGTGAATTTCTTTAAGATATTAAATAATTATTAAAAAAGCCTAAAAACATAGAATTTTACCATAGATTTGCGTAATGTATACAGATTTTATCTATTGTTTGCTCTTTAAGAGTTATGCACGTTTAAAGTGTTAGATGTAATGTATTTAAACACTATAAACCGTGTATATCTTCCAAATTGTATAAAGTAGGTAGGCTTTTATATTATAGCTTATTCCTCTTAACCTCCTGAATGTAAAGGTTTATAGTGGAAAATGTTTAAAACTTTTCATTTTTTTGCCTTTAAAATTAAAATTAATGTATAATATTATGTTACTAAATGTTCTCTATTGCGTTCTGAATGTAAGAGTGCATACTTGAAAACTTTAAAAATATTTTCATTTTTGTCCCTCAAATGTTCATGAGCTAAAATTCATGGGTTTTAGTGAATTCCTATGAGAAATTAAATCTGTATTTAAATACCTTGAACAACACATAATTTACCGTAGATTAGCGTAGTGTATACAGATTTTATCAGTTTTTTGCACCTAAAGAGTTATGCACGTTTGAAGTTTTAGATGTAATGTATTTAAATACTGGTACAGAAATTTGTATATTTCCCAAACCGTACAAAGTAAGGGGCTCAGAATGCTATATCTTGTTTTCCTGTATGTATGAGTCTATCATTTAAAACGTTTTAAACTTTTCCACTCTTTAGCCTTGATTAACCCATGCATGCACTGTAATTCATGGATTTAGGTCGATTTTTTTAACCCCAGCCCAGGAAGCGAATTTCTACCAATCAGGAAGCTTCTGGAGACAGTTTTTCTAATGAAAAATGATTAGGATGTTTATTATAGTGTAGCAACGAAAAGAACAGAATTCTCTGGTGGTACTGGATAGACAGAGACACCTGACCAACATATTCGTCAGGTTCGGTTCCTAGGTTCGGACGCTCGTGTGTAACATCAAGCTTTTGGGGTTCGGAAGATAGGTCATTCACTCCATCTTCTACATGTATTGATCACCAGTTATTTCTATTGGAGCAGCGACTATCAAATTAGATTAGAGGAAATGATCCAGTTGAAAATTATTAAAATTTAAAAACACTGTTAACCTCTGTGTACGTTTGAGACTAATATTTAAGGTCGTCCGATCCGTTTAGAGTAAAGCCCCGAAATTTCCATTGCTAAAATATACCTCATATTACCTCAATATAACTCACTTTCTGATTTTGGGGCAAGGTAGTGTAAAATCACGGAAACAGCCCCAGCGCCTTCTCCGAATAGAGTTACTTTCGCCGGGTCACCTCCGAACTCAGCGATCTCCACCTGCACCCACTGCAAAGCCAACAGCTGGTCCTTCAGTCCAGCGTTTCCAGGTACTGCGTCGGTTCCCAGATTTAAGAAACCTAAAAAGAAAAACGTTTGTGGAGATTGTAACTAAATCATACCACAGGTAGTACCAAACAGTAACCCTTATCAACACAAAATAATTTCTCTTGTCGCTAAGTATGACCCACCAAGAGCTCCGGCCCTATAGTTCATGATGACGTAGATCAGGCCTTCGCTCACGAGGTAATCAGGTCCAAAAAGTAAGGAAGAACTGGTCCCCACCGTGAATTCCCCGCCATACAAGTAGACCACTACAGGAAGATAGCTGGTGCTGTTCGCTCCCTGAAAAGGAGAACACTCTGTAGCAAGTGTCAACATACTCATGTATATGTATAGGCTTGTTGAATTCTCTTACGTCAAGGAATAGTGTGTAATAGATTTATTTAGCTGTAAGTTTGAAGCGTAAATCGTAAAATAAATAAAAATGAAGATTTTAATACCTTTGCAAAGCATAAATTTTAATAGAGAAACAATATTTTTGAGTAATAAAATATGTAAATTGAGAAATAGATTTGAGCTATAGTTGTTCGAAACATTTTGTGGTATTTCCGCAATTCATTAGCTTCTTAAAAACAAATTTTTAGTTAGATGTGAGTAATGGTAAACTCAACTGATATTGCCACCGAACGTTGACATGGAAACAGTTACTTGCTTTTAAAATTATCATATGCTTTAATTTCGTTTCTATGAATACCTCTGGAGTAAAGACGTTGATGGTAAGACAGTTTTCGCTGTAGTTCTGTGCGATGAGGAACTGGGGCTGGGGGCAGGGGCTAGGCTCTTCTTCCGGTAGGGACAATGTTTCTGTCCAGGAATCCACGGGAACGGGGCTCTGAAACAAGTACACTATAATTAGTAAAAATTTCTTTACTGTTTTATTTACATAAATTAAATAAAACAAAAAAACGCAAATTAATAAATGCAAGAAAGTTGAATTAACTGTTTTCCTTTTCTGAAAGAATAGTTAGGGTTTGTTTAAACACAGTAGATCTGTGTTTAAACACAGTAATGTCAAAGTTAAACGCAGTAATTCTGAAAGTCATTTCGACTCCCCATCCCCCATGGAAGATAAATTGTAAGATATTTTGTGCCGATTAGTAATTGTAAATAAGAGTAAAACGAGACGACCGGAGAGTTAATGAGACTTCCACGAAGGCAGCGAGACAGCTAAAAAGTTAACAAGACGATCAGAAAGTAATGGAGACAAGCGGGAAGTCAACAAGAATACTACGAAGTTAATGAAACAACTAGAAAGTCAACGAGACTGCCAGAAAGTAAACAAGACAACCGGAAAGTCAACGAGACTGCCAGAAAGTAAACAAGACAACTAGAAAGTCAACGAGACTGCCAGAAAGTAAACAAGACAACTAGAAAGTCAACGAGACTGCCAGAAAGTAAACGAGACTGCCAGAAAGTAAACAAGACAACCGGAAAGTCAACGAGACCACTACAAAGGTAACGAGACAGCCAGATAGTAAACTAAAGGATCAAAAAGTAAGGATACAACCGAAAAGTCGATGAGACTATCACAAAGGTAACGACACAGCTAAAAAGTCAACCAGACGATCAGAACGTTAACGAGACAACGGGAAAGTCGACGAGACAACCATGTAAGTAACGAGACGGCTAGATAATCAACTGTACGATTAGAAAGAAAACGAGATAACCCTAAAGGCAACGAGATAGTAAAACACTCAACTAGACGACCAGACATTAACTAGGAGTCTGGGAGAAGTTAGATGTGTCTTAGCGCCTAATATTAACCCCATGAATGCCTTGCAGCTTCCCTAATCCTGCAGACTACGAGCTACCTAATTTGCACGTCCCAAGGCTCTGATACTATTTTCCAGGAGATTCTAGCGCCTAATAGTGACCGCATGAACGCCTTGCAGCATTATTAAGCTTGCAGACTGGGAGCTTCCTAGTTGTACGTCACAAGGTGTACGAGATCTTGATCAGCTCACGAATTCCACCGGCTTTAACTTACTCGGTGGCCTAATGATGTTAATATTAGCTAAATGCATTATACAAGTAAATATTTCTGTTCTCAACGTGAGTCTTACCAAAAATCTTAGTTCCTTTTCTGGGGGTTTTGCGTAAGGTATGCCTTTGAATACCCTCATGAACGTCCCTGGTATCGCTTCCGACTCCTTTAACCACCCTTGCACTTCTCCTTTAGTGGTGGTTACTATGGGTCTGGATCTAAACAAAAAGCGAATTAGTGGGAAGCCATTAACAGTAGAAGTTAGGTACACAAACAGTGAAGATAACCAAACACTCAAAATAGGTGTCGTATAACCACTAATGGTAGACGTAGGGCAACCACTAACAGTAAAAGTTAGGTACACAGACAGTGAAGATAACCAAACACTTAAAATAGGCGTCGTATAACCACTAATAGTAGACGTAGGGTAACCACTAACAGTAAAAGTTAGGTACACAAACAGTAAAGATAGCCAACTATTCAAAATAGGAGTCGTATAACCACTAATGGTAGACGTAGGGCAACCACTGACAGTAAAAGTTAGGTACACAAACAGTGAAGATGGGAAACACCTAAAAATTTGGTGTCATGCAACCACTAACGGTTCAGGTTAGGCAACCAGTACACAATAGAAGTGAGGTATTACCAGTAGAAAATAAACCAAGCTACATTAAGTTTTGTTTCGTACAATGGAGAAAATTTAGTATTTATGTTTAAGGACATGTCAAAAATAACAATAATATAATAAAATAACAACAATACAATAAAATAACAATAAAAATTGTTTCACTACAGTAATGGATGTTAAAAATTAGTAATAATTCACATGTTTTAAAATAGGAAATGCATAAAAGAAAATTCTAAGTGAAAAAGTGTTTTAAAGAATAACATTAAGAGCACAGTGTCAACACTGTAAAACGACTAAATGCCAACGAATTTTGTTCTACTTGTAGACAATTACTTACTCATTAGGATCACTAAGCAACCATATAAAATCCTTATAAATTCTGAAATAGTTTATGACTATGCAAAATGTCCGATACATTTTTAAAAACCTTTGCAATTGATGTTGACAGTTGAAATTTTTTAGATGAACCTAGTAGAGGTCAAATATTGTAAGCTGACACATGGCTCTATGTAAACAATGTGTATTACTCGTCTATAAATCATCAGAGACTTTCGTCATCCCTCATCAGGGCCACAAATCTTGGCCTACCCGTCTCAAAGCTTAGAAAATCCTATTAGAACGCGTCCGTGACGCCCTTTTTACATTTGTTGATATTTATACTATACATTAAAACGTATTAATAAGTAGCAAAATAATGATTCAACTCTATGATTTAGTGAAAGTTCAAGGTCGATGTTTTTGAGAATGACCTGCGAACACCTTCACCCTCCCCTCGTCCTCTGTGTCTCCCCAAGGCCCACAGCTCCAAGAGCCAGCTTATAAAATTTTACCTATAACTGGTTTCTAAAAATGTAAGAAAGGGAACGAGCTCACAGCCTAGCTACTAGCTTAAAACGGTTCGTTTTATTTCTTCGGATATCCCACCAAGACCTTATTATTCCCCTTTTGCCACATGCTGTCCACTTGGCGAACTCTCTCCTTCATCTGGGTAACTTTAGTTTATGCTTGCTATTTCAAAAGGTGCTATTCTTCTGCTTCTTTAATGTTCTGCATATTAAGAATGTTCAGGCATCGTATACTGCACTTGGTTAAGACTCCAATCTCTTGTGCAACAAAGAAACATAACCAGTAAAGAGTTTCGATGTATGCGTGTTTGGTTGTATTGTGCAAGTACAGGTAGACCCCGTTTCTGCTTGCCTCTTTATACCACCTCCTAATCATAGCCGCCCAATATTTTGACTATGTATGTATCAAATTTTCCTAATTCTGTGCAGTATTTCCATATTTATATTAAATATCTGGTAGCTTTAGATTTTTACTGTAAAATTTTGAAGTTGTATGCAGTGTTATTCTTCACCCTGTATTTAGTGAATTTATCAGCGGTATACGGATGGAAACATATAATGGCAGTAGAGTTAAATAATGGGCGGCACAGATCCGGTGCCATCGTTGGACACTCTCGGGTCGTTGCTTAGGAAAGGGACTCGGAGCAGGGCCCAATTTCTAAGACGTCGACACACAGGAAACTGAATAAATCGACAGCGTCGGCTATGGTGTACAATTAAATTCCCAACAGACGCTGATCAGCTGAAATATAGCGTCTCCTTTTGTCAATAATTATTTTTTCAATATCCACAAATACATACAATTTATGTGCTAGTTAGTTCTTATAAAGTAGGAACCATACAACTTAAAACTGATATTAAAAAACTCAATAAGTGGTTTATCTGAATCTGTTTAGGTGATAATTGTTTATCAGTTCTTGATAAGGCATTTCTGGGTTTGTTTTGCTAAGAGATTACCTCATTATTTCTACAGCGAATTTAAAGTATAGCATTTGATTCTTTATTCTTCTTCTAAATAGGTATTAGCCTGTCTGTTTTTTCAATGTGTATCGAGTAGCCTATATTGTCGTTTCTTAGTTTCGTCTTGCTACCAGCGAGCAATCTGTCGCCGTTTTTACTCCTCTATCTTCAGTCATTCTCTCTGCTCCCATCTTCCTTTCGTCACTCATTCATTCATGGTTCCACATCGCATCACCTTCGTATCTCTGTGCTTATTTTTCGAACCCTGAAATATTTTTTCATCTATCCTTAATAGCATTACCATTTCTGCTGTCTCGATCATGCTTTAGTTTTTGCTTTGTCAGGTTGACATTATCCCACGATTATTTGTTTAGTCATTTGTTCCTTCACTTCTATCTCCCACCTTCCGTTATGTGAGAGAGTGATGCCCAGATATATGAATTCCACTACTTATCATCCTCCCTTCTATCTCTAATTTGCACCCTAAGCCGTTGTTCGTCGCAACCATGCACTTTGTCTTTTCTGACAGGGTGGCAATGATATACTTCTTGGCCATTGTGTTGAACTGTTGTTCCAGTTATATTATTTCCAAATCCTCAGAACTAGAGGTAAAGTAGGCAAAGAGAGGTGTTGGGGTTCTCTAAAATGCTAAAAGCCGGACGCGTTTATTAACGACTTTGTTCAAAATAACTATGTTACAATGTAACTGGATTGCTATATAACAGTGTTAAGAATGCTGTATAACTGTATGCTAAAAAAAACTGTTTTACAAAATAACTGCCTTACAATATTATCGTATTGCAATATAACTACGTTAACAATATAACTATGGTACTCTATAATTGTGTTACAAAATAACTCTGTTACAATAAAAATGTTACAATATAACCAAATTGTCAAATGAATGTAATGGAATATAATTGTGTAAACTAAATAACTGTGTTACAATATAACTGTGTTAAGAATATATTTATGTAATATGACTGTTTTAACAAAATCGCTGTTTTACATTATAACCGTGCCAACAATATAACTGTGGCTCTACATAAATATGTTGCAGTATAACTCTGTTGCAATTTAACTGTGTTACAATATAACCGTGTTGCAATATAACTGTATTAAAAATATAACTATGTAAATCTATAATTGTGTTACAAAATAACTATGTTACAATATAATTATTACAATATAATCGAGTTTTATTATGACTTTGTTTGAATATAACTGAGGGAAAAATAACTGTGTTATAATGTAACTGTATTAACAGTATAACTACGTTTTTCTATAATTATGTTACAAAATAACTTTGTAATTATATAACTGTTAACATATAACTGAGTTTTAATATAACTGTGTCACACAAAAAATTGTTACAAAACAACTGCGTTACCAAATAACTGTGTTGCAAAATAACTTTGTTAAGAATATGTATATGTTAAATAACTGTGTTAACAAAATAATTGTGTTAAAAATCACTGTGTGCAATATAACTGCCTTAACAAAATAACTATGTTACTTTATAACTGTGATGGAATACAACTGTGTTACAATATGACAGTGTTAATAATAAAACTATGTTAATATGTAACTGTGTTACAAAATAAACGTGTTTTAATATAACTGTGTTAAGAATATATGTATGTTATATAAATGTGTTAACAAGAAATTGTGTTACAAAATCACTGTGTTACAAAATAACTGTGTCAACAGTATAACTATGAGACTCTAAAATTGTGTTACAAAATAATTGTGTTACAATATAAATTTTACAATGTAACCGAGTCTTATTATGACTTTGTTTGAATATAGCTGAGTGAAAAAAAACGCGTTACAAAATAACTGTGTCAACAGTATAACTGTGTTACTCTATAACTGTGTTACAAAATAACTGTGTCACAATATAAATGTTACAATATAACCGAGTTTTATTATGACTTTGTTTAAATATAACTGTGTGAAAAAACTGTGTTACAAAATAACTGTGTTACAACATAACTGTTAACAGTATAACTATGTTACTCTATAATTGTGTTTTATAATAACTCTGTTACAATATAAATGTTAAAATATAACTGAGTTTTAATATGACTGTCTAGGAATATAACTGTCACACAAAATAATTATTACAAAGCAACTGTGTCATACAATAACTGTGTTAAGAATATGTGTATGTTATATAACTGTGTTAAAAATCACTATTACAATATAACTGTGTTAAAAATCACTATTACAATATAACTGTGTTAACAAAATAACTATGTTATTTATAACTGTAATGCAATATAACTGTGTCACTATATAACTGTGTTAGGAATATATGTATGTTATATAACTGTGTTTAAAAGAAAACTGTGTACAAAATCACTGTGATACAAAATAATTGTGTTAACAGTATAACTATGTTACTATGTAACTGTTTAACAAAATAACTGTGTTACAATATAACCGTGTTGCAATATAACTGTATTAACAATATAACTATGTTACTATATAACTTTGTAACAAAATAACTGTGCTCTAATATAACTAGATGCAATATAATTGTGTTAAGAATATAACAATGTTACAATTTGAGTACAAAATATGTTATAGATATCTATAGAGTACAAAATATAGAGGCCGCCTCCACTCATCAACCAGTTGGTCAACGTAGGGCAGATTTATTATTTAGTGGCAGAAGCTACCTCTAACAGGAGACTTTGAAGATATTATAAAGCTACTTGTGTTAACGATATAATCCCCCAATCAGTTATAATATCTTATTTACCCGATTAATATAAAAAGTTTAGACAAGTTTTTAGAATTCGGAAAATTGTATTGTGTTGCTCAAAATATTTGACCTCGTTCCTAAAATCTTACCAATGCCGAAAGATCCCTCTCCCCTCCAAGCCTACGTCCCTGTAAACTGTTGTTTGCCTATTCACCTCCAACCTTACGCTTTCAGTTGATAAATTTTTGATTGCATTCGTTTGTTTTAAATAGTATTTCCATTGGTAGAAGTACCGGAGAGCCACCAGTTAGATTAATATGTTCGTACATCGGTGTTCAAGCTACTCGTATCGCTCATAAACGAAACGTCAAGTTTCAGACTAACAATAATTATGTAATAAAATTACCTATTTTGAGAAAAATTAGAAGCAAAAGTACTCACATATTGCTTTTAGCTGCGTGAAGAGGCGAGACATATATACACACACTAATAGTAAACAAATAAAAACTTGAAACGTACATGACGAAAACACTGTCCCCGTCGAGTGTACTGATTGCACGCAGCCTAGTGTTATGTTCAGAGAGTTCGTCATTATCTTGGTTTTAATCCGGACTGACGAAAGGTGCTATCGCTACGCGGGGGGAATAATCGCACACACCTTGATACTAGTCCATCATGACGTCACATAGCCAAAGTCGTGTTTAAAAAGGCCCCATACAATACACCCTACTCATACAGATTTACAAAAATACAGGAGGACTACAAAATAATCGTAACATTTTTTTAAATTCTAAGCCAGTTACATTGGATTACGTACAATAAAACGATGCCTAACCTATTAACCTAATCTGACCTAACCACTTGGAATCCTGGTTCTAAAACCACTAGTGACCTGGTTTTAAATAGAAATATTATAAAATGGCAGCACACGATAGTTTTTAATTATTATTATGCTACCGTCCACCACTTTTATTCACTTTCTTTAACGCATACTGTCTCTCCTAAAACACGTTTGCATTACAACCATCGGAATTATTTTTATCTTGAACATACTTATAAATTTACGGGACCAGAGTTGTATTTTCATTAGGGAAGGGCCGATACCTAGAATGTTCGATTCTCAAATTTACGTTCGATTCTCGATTCTTAAGTCGATTCTCGATTCTTATAAGTTATATAGGCTAGGCCTACATGGTATTCCCTAATAATGAATTTACTTAACATCTTGGCCATATGGTGAAGCCTTTCAAAAGTTCCGTTTTAATGTAATAGGCTACACTAAACGTTCGACCTTGATTTATGAATAGGAATTTCTGAAAGCTTGACAAACATATTGGATAAAAGTAATGATTTATTTAAAATTACTAATTTGAACTTAAAATCATATTTACAAGATAACTTCATTAATGCCATTTCAGTTTGTATAACTGGAGAAATTGGAACTACTTTTTCTTTGTTTTGTTTTGACATGTATGAAATGATGGCGGAATAGCGGCCGCCAGAGACGGGGAGAGAGAGCAAGCCCAACCGAGGGAGAGTGAGACAGCAGAGCGAGAAGAGCGGCGACAAACGGACCAGAAAGGCTTCCGATCGTCTTTATTGGTGCGTCATAAATAATAATAATATTTTCGTTATCTCCAATCGGCATTTGCTTTAATCGTTTAATTCTTTCTAATAAAGTTCTAAATTCTTTCTAAGTAACTAATACTTGTTTAATACATTGTTGATAATTAATTATAGTTTCTATAAATTTCAACACACGTATTTAACAGTTAAAAAAAACAAGAATCGGAATCGGCACTTTAAGCAATGGAGAATCGAGCATCGACGATTCCTCGATACCATTAGAATCCTGGAAAAGAGAATCGGAATCAGCCCATTTTTAATTTTTATAAATAGAATATTCTTGACCCAATGGGTTTATGTATATCTATTCGTGAATATAGACTACAACAATCTGTTATAGTAGCCTATAGACAATTTAGCATTATTTACCATAAAACGAATATTTAGTTGTACTTAGCACAGGCTGACTCGTAGAGTCGTGTTTGTGCGCCTGTTGGTGCCAAAGGGGGCTCGGTTTAAATAGATAAAACAAATACAAAATGAAATGCTCCTAGAGTGGGAAAAGAGAAGCGGGAGAAGAGACATTGTGAGAAATATTTGAAGTTTTTAACTCAAACACTGGGGTCAGTTTGATTCAAGGCCGTTTGTAACAGATGGTTACACGCATCCTGTGCAATGATTATGCCCAGGGTGTAAGCCATGATAGGTCTAACTCTATTACGCAAACTATCGCTCCATTTTGTTATCATATTAATGTTGTAGGCTTAATATTAATTGACTATGTGTTCAAAAACTTTTTTTTCATTCAATTTTATTTTAAATTGTTTCGGTTGTGGACGGCTTACAGTAGACAGATGGTTATCATGATTAAATTGTATGTATGTTAATAAGCTGAAAGCATTTTGTTATTCATTATAAAACGAAAATAACTGTTTATTAACCGTGGATGAACCTACCTACCTTATTAAACAATCACCCTACGTAGTAAAGAGAGATGGACTAAAACGGTTTTTAGATGTAAATAAAAAAAGAGCCAATATACGAGAAGGCCTAATATATATACGAGAATAGCTCAACTAATTGTGTCTTTGAAACATGTTACTATAACGGGTAAAGCAAGTACAATTGCCACTAACTGGCTAGTTTATTGATTCTTTCGAACTCTGCGCGCACTCTGTTGGCTTTCTCTAAAGGCTTGTGCCCAAGGTGATGGAAATGTGTATCGACAGTTACGTAATCATGTGCAAAGGATTAATTGATACCACGGGAAGAAATTGTACACAGTTTAGAAATAGGTCACTTATATTTTAAGAGACAACTTACCTTGTTCTCTTTTTCAATTTACGCCATCTCTTAGATCTCATAAATAATATGTTACAAATTTTATGAATTTAAATAAATGTAAAAGTCGTGTTATTCTTCATACCTTGCGCAGACTCTCCCTCCCCAGAGAGAAGAAGCGGTGCAAAACCTCGTGTTATTCTAAATACACTCGTAAAACTTCCTTCCGGGTAGAAGAATCGCTGGAAAACCACGTGTTATTCTTCATACCCTGCGTAGACCCGCCTTGCCCAGGTAGAAGAATCTATGCAAAACCTCGTGTTATTCTTCATAATTTGCGCCGACCCTCCCTGCCCAGATAGAAGAAGTACAAACACTGTTATTCTTCATACTTTGGGCAGACTCTCCCTGCCGAGATAGAAGAAATGGTACAAAAACTCGTGTTACTCTTCATACTTTGCGCAGACCCTCCCTGCCCAGATAGAAGAAGTACAAAAACTGTTATTCTTCATACTTTGGGCAGACTCTCCCTGCCGAGATAGAAGAATTGGTACAAAAACTCGTGTTACTCTTCATACTTTGCGCAGACCCTCCCTGCCCAGATAGAAGAATTGGTACAAACACTCGTGTTATTCTTCACACTCTCCGCATACCCTCTCTGTCCAAAATGAAGAAGAGGTGGAAAATCATGTTTTCGTTGTTCAAATAAAAAAAACACAATATATTCATATTTTGTCTTTAAAACCGGTTATTTATTAGGGTAGAATATTGCCTATGGGCAAGTTGACAACCCTTTACAAATTTTATAGGGTTTATGAAAATTTGTAAATTTTTTTATTTATGAATACAGTAACTAAAGGGATAACATGACCTTTAAAATACATATACTGTTATGTAAGGAATTACATACTTTTATACCTCGGGAAAGGTTTATAAAGACCTATGTTGCGGTTTCTGCTCAGAAAATATGTATACAAATGTTTTAAAATGTAACAGAAATTAGGAGGAACAAAAACGGGTTATGGAGTATTACTTCCTTCTTGTTACAAGTTTACACCTGGATGTCCCTACGAAAACGTAATGTTGGAACCGCCATTAAAGGGACTATTGTACAACATTTTGTGAAAAACAACACGCAAATGTTTATAAAAACGAGCGTAACAGATGATTAAGTGATTGGCTTACCCCTGTGTAGCAGACCGGAAGTGTACAGGTCGGCTTACGGAAGTAGTGAGATAGCGAACGCTTGACACTTTCCTGATGGGATGCTATACATGAAGTGTTAACCTGGTGGTTCATTGATTTCTTTCGAAACGCGCGCACTCTCCCGGCCTAATGAGTGTAACTCTGTCAATGAGTTTGCCTACAGCTTGGGTATTCCGCAAACACGTTAGTGTCAGGGCAATACCCAAGCGAGATACATAAGTTCCCTTCACAAGTCCTAGCAATCGTTAAAGTTGTAACTTTTGTAATGCAACTTTTTTCAACAAAAAGTTGAAACAAACAAAAACAGAGCAACGATTGCTAAAGTATCAGGTATTCTAGAGTATCGACAGACATGTCGTTTCATGTTGTGCAATCTTATTGTCCTTTATGCAATCAAGTGTTTTGGATTTGACAGTCGATAACTCCATAAGTGTTAGGAAAAGATTTATTAACAGCTCAATGTCAATATTATTTAATAATTAACCTTGAGTTGATTATTTTTTAAAATAAATTATCTGTTTATCACTCTATAAATATAATTTTTCATGCAGCTACATAGAACTAATATCGTTATACTAAGTGTATTATATTGATACAAAAATATATTAAAATTCATATTCTAATGGAGAAGAAATATTATTAACATTAATTACACTCTTG
>JBAIZL010000002.1:93201886-93224386 GCA_036971475.1 Prosapia bicincta
TTTAAGTGTGTAATTTGAACTTTAAGATAAGACCTGTACAAGGATAGACTATGAACGTTAAAGATGGTGAACAATAATATAAGCAAAATTTTGACAAATTTTAAGAACATGTAGAAATAAATTCAAAAATCAGTTAAAATGTATTTAATGTAAAAATAATTACTAAATTAGAAATGAAATGTAAAATGAGTTAAATTTACAGAAAAAGTAAACATCATGTAATAGAATCGATTTTGAATAATATTTCAAATTTAGAGAATTAAACAGTTTATAACAAACAGTTATTGAAATTATTAAAACTATCCTGCGGTGAAATTAATTAAATAAAATTCATAGAATTTTTCCAATCAATAAAAAGAGTAAATATCACATAAATCACATAGGATTAAGAAAACGTTCGTTACAAATAATTTTAACCAAGATATAAGAAATAAATTAACTCTTAAGTAAGGTAAAAACCTTGTGGTTGGTTTTTCAAAACAAAGTCCAGGAATGTATTCACTGCCAGATCGAGCTCGACACACCACAGGAACCAGGAACTGGTAAGTCGGGTGACCCGATCATATTTTGACCGCGGTCGGACTGGAGGGTGACGGCTCCCGCCGAGGACCCCATGTTTCGGGGGAAAGGAAATTTCTCTACGAAAAGGGTGTGAAGTCGATGAAAAGGCTGCAGCAGTGTGTGTGTGTGTGTGTGTGTGTGTGTGTGTGTGTGTGTGTGTGTGTGTGTGAATTAAAAGATATCTTGTTACTCTTTTATCACAAGAATATTATTAACTAAACAACGCTCAACGTTTAACCAACATTTTGAATAGCTAGTAACCTATTGAGTGGCAACACAGCTGGTGCGGTTAACTGTTAAGTGGCGACACAACTGGTGCAGTTAACTGTTAAGTGTGACACAATTGGTGCGGTTAATTGTTAATTGGCGAAACGTCTGGTGCAGTTAACTAACACAAGTGCAGTTAACAGTTAAATGTCAACACTACTGGTACAGTCAACTGTTAAATGGCAACACAAGTACAGTTGACAGTTAAATGTCAAAACAACTGATGCAGTCAACTGTTAAATGGCATCAGAATGGTGCAGTTAACGGTTAAATGGCGGAACAACTGGTACAGTTAACTGTTAAGTGATGACACAACTAGTGCGGTTAACTGTTATTACCAGCATCGAATTAATCAGACAGGGTATTGAGGTACTGAGACCTGGCCTTTTGGGAGGTTCTACTGGTCCAGATTAGCTCTGGAAGAGCGGTCGAACTGATTATTACTAGTGGATTTCGTCTCGTCCTAGTTGAAAGAGGAGGGGCGGATGACCAGTCAAGGCCTTACAGTAAGGTTGAAGGACTCTCACATACGGGTACCACTGGTCGTAGCGTCAAGTCCCCTGCCTCGGTAACATTAGTCACCCCGACAGGAGTTACAATTTTGAGGTTGGATTCGTGGTGGCAGAGGTATCATAAACTGGACTGTAGATCTTACAAAGTATACGGCTAAAATTCTGTTCTTTGGCAGAGATGAAGATGAGAGCCGAGAGGCTAGATGCTCATATGGTACACTTTTCTGTTTCAGAACACTACAGTACACTACACTGTTAAATGGCAATACAAACGGGCAGTTAACCGTTAAATGGCAACACAACTGGTGCAGTTGACTGTTAAGTGGTGAGACGACTGGTGCAGTTAACTCTTAAATGACAACAAAACTGGTGCAGTTAACTGTAAAGAGGCGAACGACTTTAGCAGTCAACTGTTAAACGGCAACACAACTGGTGCAGTTGACTGTTGATTGGCGAAATGTCTAATTCAGTTAACTAGTAATTAGTAAACAAAAGGTGCAGTTAACAGTTAAATTTCAACACAACTGCTGCAGTCAACTGTTAAATGGCAACACAACTGGTGCAGTTAGCGGTTTAAGACGAATCAAATGGCGCGGTTAACTGTTAAGTGGCACCATGACCGCGCAGTTAAGTAATAAATGGCAACCCAACTGGTACAGTTATCTGTTAAATGTCAACACAACTTGTGCAGTTAACTGCTATATATGGCAACATAACTCGTGCAGTTAACGGTTAAATGGCAAGCAACTGGTGCAGTTAACTGTTAAGTAGCGACACGACTGGTGCAGTTAACTGTTAAATGACATCACAACTCGTGCACTTGACTGTCAAGTGGTGACAAGACTGGTGCCGTTAAGTGTTAAGTGGCGACAGGACTGGTGCAGTTAACTGTTAAATGACATCACAACTCGTGCAGTTGACTGTCAAGTGGTGACAAGACTGGTGCCGTTAAGTGTTAAGTGGCGTCACAACTGGTGCAGTAAACTGATAAATGGCAACACAACTGATGCAGTTAACTGTTAAATGGTGAGACAACTGGTGCAAATAAATGTGAAGTGGCGACACGTCTGCTGCAGTTAACTGTTAAATGGCAATATAACTGGTGCAGTTAACTGTTGATTGGCGTCCCAACTGGTGCAGTAAACTGATAAATAGCAACACAACTGATGCAGTTAACTGTTAAATGGTGACACAACTGGTGCAGTTAACGGGTTAATATCAACACAACTTTTGCAGGTAACTGTTAAATGGTGACACAACCGGTGCAGTTAAATGATAAATGTCAACACAACTGGTGCAGTTAACTGTCAAGTGGCGTAAAATCTGGTGCAGATAACTGTTAAATGGCAACACAACTGGTTGCCAGTTAATTGTTAAGTGTCGTCACGACTGGTGCAGTAACAGTTAAGTGGCTACACGACTGGTGCAGTAACAGTTGAGTGGCTACACGACTGGTGTAATTAACACGGTTCTTGTGATTTAAGGTTTGAAGTGATACACACACACACACACACACACACACACACACACACACACACACACACACACACACACACACACCCACACACACACACACACACACACACACACACACACACACACACACATATATATATATATATAGCAGTATTTGTATTTTGACTTTTGTTCTTTATTAATACACAAGAAAACATATTGCGATATATATATATATATATATATATATATATATATATATATATATATATATATATATATATATTTAGCTTTGCAACACTGTTTTCTAGTATTCACTTATCACTTTCACTATATGTACTTGAACAAGAATCTTGGTATTTATGCGAGTTAACTCTCAAAGATTGATCGTATCTCCATCATCGGGCATTATTGGCCGTGGATTGTAGTAGACTTCGAGCTGCGTGGAATTCCTGTTTTCGCAAGGTGTAGTGCACCGTTATGTTCTATTTTCGGATTCACTGCACTGTGCGAGTCTTTTAAGTTTGTCTTGGGGTTAATTTTGTCTATTAGGTTGAATAATTTATCGTTTTTTTATTTTATTTGTATTTGTTCGCTAATGATATTATTTTTATGTTTATAAATTTGTAGTTGTTCCCAGATTGTCATTTTGAGGCCATTTTGTACTTTTTTTTATTAGGTGTACGTTTTTTAATGTGGGGAATGCGTGTTTGTTTTTGATGGCGTGTGTGGCTAAGTTTGAGTTATAAGTTTCAGGTTTGATGTACGCATTGAGGTGTTCTTGATATCTGTCTTTTAATATCTTTTTTGTTTGGCCTATGTATATCTTATTACAGTCTGGGCATTCGATTTTGTATATTCCGTTATTAAGTGTGAGGCATATTTTTTTCCGGTTGGTTTATTTTATTGATTATGTTTCCTGTGTTTTTGTAGGCTATGTTAATATTATTATTTTTTAGTGTTTTAGTTATTCCTTTTATGTTGTACCCTGTATATGTGAATGTGGCCCATTTTGTTGTTGTTTATAGTTCGATTTTAGGTTGTTTTAATTTATTTAATATTTTAAATTTTAACTTGTCTATAGTTTTTTTATTATAAATATAGATCAGTGATGCCTGATGATGGAGATACTACCAATCTTTGAAAATTATCTCGCATAAATACCAAGTAAGATTCTTGTTTAAGTACATATAGTGAAAGCGATATATATATATATATATATATATATATATATATATATATATATATATATATATATATATATACACATATATATGTATATATATATATATATATATATATATATATATATACATATATATACATATATATATATACATATATATATATATATATATATATATATATATATATATGTATATATATATATATAAATTTATTCTGAGTTATATAAACAAAGCTTTAGAGCTTGGAAATATGTTATGATTCTATGTTATAGATTCTAATCAATAATTGCGTACGTGTGTTTTAGAGATGATATTAAACCTACCGTTAGAACATCTAAAGGAGTGGTACAAGGATTGATGATGGAATCCAGATCGAAACCAGGCACTTACATGCAGGTCTTCAGAGGAATACCTTATGCTAAGGCACCACTAAAGGAATTACGGTTTTTGGTATGATTTTTAATTTTACTTAGTTGTACATTAAGTTTAGTATTAGTAATAGCATCAGAATAAACAGCTGTATTGTACAAGGATACGGACTTACTGTCATTAAACCTGGCAACGCTGTCGGAGCTTCCTTCCATGAACATCCGACTATGCGTTACTCCAGTAAAACTACCAGGAGTGCTGGAACGAATCTGTGAAGAGTTAGGTAATGCTTAACTGGGACTAACTAATCGCATAAAAGAGACACTAATGAGTTATTTTAAGATGAAAGAGAACTAAATTATTAGAAGCGTAAAGTTTATAATGTATTTTTGTAATATTAAAAAGTTAAAATCTTTTACTTTAGATGTTCTAATATGTTTTTCTTTTGGTGTTAGAGCTATATTTAAAAAAAATGTAAACAAAAGGCAAACAAAATGCTAAATGGGTTTCTTTGTTTATAAGTTTTGAACTAAAGTAAGTTTAGACCACAAAAAGGTATGTTTCTGTTCTTGGGAAATTGCATTTTGTAAAGTACGATGGACATTGTGCGTCCAGTGTTGGGCGCATGTCTTCTAGACAATGTCTGGCAGTTATAGACGGTTTGACCTTGTAAATCTTGTTACAGGATCCTGTAGCTCCAGACAGTTGGTCAGGACAGTTGAACTTGACGGAGGATAAGAGTGCTTGTCCGCAAATCATGACTATGTTTGCATCCCAGCTTAGCGAGGACTGCCTCTACATAAACGTGTTCGCCCCGCAGGTAAAATTACTAATATTAAAGGTGAAGAAATGTGTTAATAAATTACTAAAATTATTTACAAGGTGATGATATATCAAATGAAAAACACTGTTATTATTGGCACAGATGAAGCAAACACGTTATTGTTAATAAAACCAACGCCCTCTGACCCCAAAAAATGTGAAGACCGCAGAGGCTTGAAGCTTAAGATGCTTCAACACACCTCTCTATACCACAAAAGCGAGGTGTTCTAACCTCTCTATACCCGAATAGTGTGGTGTTCTAACCTCTCTATACCCCAATAGCGAGGTGTTCTAACCTCTCTATACCCCAATAGCGAGGTGTTCTAACCTCTCTATACCCCAATAGCGAGGTGTTCTAACCTCTCTATACCCCAATAGCGAAGAGTTCTAACCTCTCTATACCCCTATAGCGAGGTGTTCTAACCCAAACCACCCAGTATGTCATGAATCTTACCAAGTAACTGGCCTATTTGATTTAATAACTGTTTACGAAGAATTAAATACAATTTAAATTTTTAATATGTTTTTTCTTTTATGTTAAACAATAATGACTGATGCAATAAACACTTTCAGAACGCCTCAGCAACAAGCAAACTGCCAGTGATGGTCTGGATTTATGGCGGGGCCTTTATGATAGGCTCAAGCTCTACGTTGTTCTACGGGCCTGACTTCTTCGTGGAGCAGGATGTAGTCTTCGTATCCATGAACTACAGGGTCGGGGCTTTGGGTAAGTAAAGCTTAGTGCCATTGAGACATATTAAAATACGGTCTTCTTACTAACCAAACCTTTCCTGCTCCAAGGTTGCCATAGTAACTCCTAAAGCTGCCCTGAATCTGGTCTGAGATGTATTTTCTTTGACCAAATTTTATTCCGTGATATTGCCCGTAACTGTAACGCCTTCTCAACGGGCTTGGATTAAATTGAGGAATTGCAGATAGATATAAGAAGAGCTAACCGACAGATACTGTGCCCACCATACGCTCACAGTAATTATGCTTGTAAAACTGTAATTTAATCACACTTGATAATATTTATTGGTTTTTGCTAAGTAATTATTTAAAGTTATACAATTTAATTTTATTTATAACATAAGATAGGCAAGTAATACTCATATGTTAACTGACAAAAATTAACAAGTTATGTATATGAGTATTTATAAGTTATTATTATTTTTATGTGTTCACTATAGGAAAATTAGTATTTGCACAACAGAGTTGTAAATGAAGCCGAACATATATATGCATTGCAGACTCAAGCATACTAAACACGTCGTTGTGTTGTCAATATAATGCCACTGTTGACCGTAAAGAGGTGACGTAAGCAAAAGGAAAGAATGTTATTATATAACTTTCGTCTCAATGTTTTCCAGAATACAGTTAGTTATTATGAATAATGCAAAAGTAAGGCCATGCATTGCGATGTGGCCAACACATGCATTGATGTTCAATGTGATGTGGCCAGCACATGCATTGATGTTCAATGTGATGTAGCCAGCACATGCATTGATGTTGAATGTGATGTAGCCAGCAAATGCGTTGATAGTCAATGTGATGTGGTCAACAAATACGTTGATAGTCAATGGGATGTGACCAGCACATGTGTTGATAGTAAATGTGATGCAGCCAGTACATGCGTTGATAGTCAATGTGATGTGACCAACATATGAGTTGGTGATCAACGTGATGAGGCCAGCACATGCGTTGATAGTCAATGTGATGTGGCCAGCACATGCGTTGATAGTCAATATGATGTGACCAGCACATGTGTTGATAGTCAATGGGATGTGACCAGCACATGTGTTGATAGTAAATGTCATGTAGCCTACACATGCGTTGATAGTAAATGTGATGTGGTCAGCACATCCGTTGATAGTCGATGTGAATGGGTCAGCAAATGTGTTGATAGTCAATGGGATGTGACCAGCACATGGGTTGATAGTAAATGTGATGTAGCCAGCACATGCGTTGATAGTCAATGTGATGTGGCCAGCACATAAGTTGATGGGTAATGTGATGTGGTCAGCACATCCGTTGATAGTCAATGTGAATGGGTCAGCATATACGTTGATGGTCAATGTTATGTGGCCAACACATGCGTTGGTAGTCACTGTGATGTGTTCAATTTTTTTGTTTCTGTGAGTGTAAAAGAGTAATAGCTGGTCCATCAGCTGAGACGCTTTTAGCTTTAAAGCGCATACTTTTTTATTATTTGTCTCTATACAAATCTTTTCCTGTCCAACCCTTTTCTAATAATTTCTTCGTTACTAAGAATTTAGGAAAGTTGATTTCCTTATCCAACTCTTTCCTCTCTTTTCACGACTTAATTATCGCTTAATGTGTGTATGCTTTCTTGTCTTTGGGTTTCGTTTCTCCGATACTGCTCCAGTTTCCTCACAACACGACCTTGTTATCCCTCCGGGCACCAGTAGTAATTTGTTTTAATTCCAACACACAGTGGTTCGTATATGTTGACTTACAGAGAATATTTGGTTTTCAGGATTCCTAAGTCTAGGAACTGACGCAGTACCGGGAAACGCTGGATTGAAGGACCAGCTGTTGGCTTTGAAGTGGGTGCAGACAGAGATCGCACAGTTTGGCGGTGACCCGGCTAAAGTAACTCTATTCGGAGAGAGTGCTGGTGGCGCGTCAGTGACATTACATTATCTGTCTCCCAGATCCGACAGTGAGTTAACCTTTGTTTTATTGTCAAAAATACACACACTTAATAAATATTATCACCCATCTTTTTTTAGTTGAAACATAAACAAATTCGGAAACCAATTATCTGGAGTTATCAGCTTAGCTCTCAGCTGTTGTCCTTGCTAGGTAGGATAAATATTGTCCTGTAACATAAATGATCTCAGATGAAACAATAGTATAATGCAGTTACTACATCAAAATAGTTATTTGATGTATTTACCTATTTTCCCATGTTTACCTATTTTCACAATGTTTTAGTGTTGTACACGGCTGATCAAAATAATTACAAACGCATAATTCAACATGTATCTAGCTGCAGAAACGGATATGGTTAATATAATAATTTATTATTGATTAATAGTTTTAAAATACATAGGTTGACAGAGTGAAAAAACATCGGCTTCACAGTGGACCGTGATGTTTTGGATTCACCAGGGCCTAAAAAAGGTTGTAAATAGTTCTGTTTACATTTGTTGAATGTACTCAGATAAATAGAATACGAAAATAGAATTACGATAAATAGAATTACCAAATAATTAGATCATTGTTATAAGGATCCGGGAAACTGTTCTGTAGTCGTACCATTTAAGATAACTTGGGCCTATCAGGGATATTACAGAGGATCTCAGATAAAACAACCTTTACATAACTGCAGAAGAGATATTAGAAAGGGCCAAATTAAATTTTCTGGATTTTCAATAAAAGGGCATAACATTAACTCCATAATCTAATATGTCTCTGTGATATAGGTGGAAAATATTCAACGGTAAAATTGATTTGGATTTATATACATTCCTTAACACACACACACACACACACACACACACACATACACACACACACACACACACACACACACACACACACACACACACACACACACACACACAAACACACACATACATACACACTCACACACACAGACACACACACACACACACACACAACACACACACACACACACACACACACACACACACACACACACACACACACACACACACACACACACACACACACACACACACACACACACACATACATACACACTCACACACACACACATACATACACATTCACACACTCACACACACACACACACACACACACACACACACACACACACACACACACACACACACACAAGCTAAAGGATTAACACACTCACAAGACATAATTTCTAATCTGATAATGTTCACGTTTCCTACCAAGACAACTCAGTGAGCGAAACGTTTACTAAAGGCTCAACACACTCACAAGACGTAGTTCCTAATCCGATAACGTTCACTTTTCCTACCAAGACAACTCAGTGAGCGAAAGGTTTACTAAAGGCTCAACACACTCACAAGACGTAGTTCCTAATCCGACAACGTTCACTTTTCCTACCAAGACAACTCAGTGAGCGAAAGGTTTACTAAAGGCTCAACACACTCACAAGACGTAGTTCCTAATCCGATAACGTTCACTTTTCCTACTAAGACAACTCAGTGAGCGAAAGGTTTACTAAAGGCTCAACACACTCACAAGACGTAGTTCCTAATCCGACAACGTTCACTTTTCCTACCAAGACAACTCAGTGAGCGAAAGGTTTACTAAAGGCTCAACACACTCACAAGACGTAGTTCTTAATCCGATAACGTTCACTTTTCCTACCAAGACAACTCAGTGAGCGAAAGGTTTACTAAAGGCTCAACACACTCACAAGACGTAGTTCTTAATCCGATAACGTTCACTTTTCCTACCAAGACAACTCAGTGAGCGAAAGGTTTACTAAAGGCTCAACACACTCACAAGACGTAGTTCCTAATCCGATAACGTTCACTTTTCCTACCAAGACAACTCAGTAAGCGAAAGGCTTACTAATGGCTCAACACACTCACAAGACGTAATTCCTAATCCGATAACGTTCACTTTTCCTACCAAGACAACTCAGTGAGCGAAAGGTTTACTAAAGGCTCAACACACTCACAAAACGTAGTTCCTAATCCGATAACGTTCACTTTTCCTACCAAGACAACTCAGTGAGCGAAAGCTTTACTAAAGGCTCAACACACTCACAAGACGTAGTTCCTAATCCGATAACGTTCACTTTTCCTAGCAAGACAACTCAGTGAGCGAAAGGTTTGCTAAAGGCTCAACACACTCACAAGACGTAGTTCCTAATCCGATAACGTTCACTTTTCCTAGCAAGACAACTCAGTGAGCGAAAGGTTTGCTAAAGGCTCAACGTACTCACAAGACGTAATTCCTAATCCGATAACGTTCACGTTACCTACCAAGACAACTCAGTGAGCGAAAGGTTTGATAAAGGCTCAACGTACTCCCAAGACGTAATTCCTAATCCGATAACGTTCACGTTACCTACCAAGACAACTCAGTGAGCGAAAGGTTTGCTAAAGGCTCAACGTACTCACAAGACGTAATTCCTAATCCGATAACGTTCACGTTACCTACCAAGACAACTCAGTGAGCGAAAGGTTTGATAAAGGCTCAACACACTCACAAGACGTAGTTCGTAATCCGATAACGTTCACTTTTCCTACCAAGACAACTCAGTGAGCGAAAGGTTTGCTAAAGGCTCAACGTACTCACAAGACGTAATTCCTAATCCGATAACGTTCACGTTACCTACCAAGACAACTCAGTGAGCGAAAGGTTTGATAAAGGCTCAACGTACTCCCAAGACGTAATTCCTAATCCGATAACGTTCACGTTCCCAATCATCTCCTTGAAAAACTCTTATCCTAACTAATAACAAACACTTGGTTCCTACGTTTTTCTTAACGTATTACCATAGTCTTTGAACAATACATTTTTGTTCAAATTTTGTTTGTCCTATATTTCCTCACGTTCAACAGTTTGACAATATTTGTACGTAAAGCTACATTAAGTAGTTAATTTGATTATATCGTCTTTCAGATCTCTTCAGGAACGCAATCGCCGAGAGTGGCAATGCCTATGCGGAATGGTGCGTCAAGGAGACCGGATTCTTGGAGAGAGCAAAACAGTTCTCAGACAGTTTAAACTGCACCTACAACAATTCCATAGACTTGGGCTGTTTGCAGAACGTCTCAATGGAGGCCATTATCAATGCTCAAGGAAACAGGGACACCGCTGCAGTAAGTAGAGTTTATTTACAATAATCCATTGTGAAAACATCAAAATCATTTCCAGTATGAGAATAATATCATTGGTATACTTTTATTAAAATATTTCTCCTAGTATGTGTTAGAACAGTATGTCACATAGTATTTGCTAGAACAGCAAGTCCCTTAGTATTTGCTAGAACAGTAAGTCCCTTAGTATTTGTTAGAACAGTATGTCACATAGTATTTGCTAGAACAGTATGTCCCTTAGTATTTGCTAGAACAGTATGTCCCTTAGTATTTGCTAGAACAGTATGTCCCTTAGTATTTGCTAGAACAGTAAGTCCCTTAGTATTTGCTAGAACAGTATGTCCCTTAGTATTTGCTAGAACAGTATGTCCCTTAGTATTTGCTAGAACAGTATGTCCCTTAGTATTTGCTAGAACAGTATGTCCCTTAGTATTTGCTACTACAGTAAGCCCCGTATCATTTGCTAGAACAGTATGTCCCGTAAAACTTGCTGGATTAGTATGTCCCTCTGTATTTGCAAGACAAGTAAGTCCCGTAGTATTTGCTGGAACAGTATGTCCTCAAGGATTTGCTAGACCTTATAAATCCCGTACCCGTATATTAAATAGTATTTGCTAGAACAGTTAGCCCCGTAGTATTTGCTAGAACAGTATGTCTCGTAGTATTTGCTAGAACAGTAAGTCCCTTAGTATTTGCTACTAATGTAAGCCCCGTAATATTTGCTAGAACAGTATGTCCCTTAGTATTTGCTACTACAGTAAGCCCCGTAATATTTGCTTGAACAGTATGTCACGTAGTATTTGCTAGAACAGTATGTCCCATAGTATTTGCTAGTACAGTAAGTCCCGTACAATTTGCAAGATAAGTAAGTTCCGTAGTATTTGCTAGAACAGTATGTCCTGAAGGATTTGCTAGACCTTATAAGTCCCGTAGTACTTGCTGGATTAGTATGTCAGTCTGTATATGCTAGAACAGTATGTCCCATAGTATTTGCTAGTACAGAAGGTCCCGTACAATTTGCAAGATAAGTAAGTTCCGTAGTATTTGCTAGAAAGTATGTCCTGAAGGATTTGCTAGACCTTATAAGTCCCGTAGTACTTGCTGGATTAGTATGTCAGTCTGTATTTGCTAGAACAGTATGTCCTGAAGGATTTGCTAGTTCTTATAAGTCCCGTAGTACTTGCTGGATTAGTATGTCCCCCTCTATTTGCTAGAACAGTATGTCCCATAGTATTTGCTAGTACAGTAAGTCCCGTACAATTTGCAAGATAAGTAAGTTCCGTAGTATTTGCTAGAACAGTATGTCCTGAAGGATTTGCTAGACCTTATAAGTCCCGTAGTACTTGCTGGATTAGTATGTCCCTCTGTATTTGCTAGAACAGTATGTCCCATAGTATTTGCTAGTACAGTAAGACCCGTACAATTTGCAAGACAAGTAAGTCCCGTAGTATTTGCTAGAACAGTATGTCCCTTAGTATTTGCTAGAACAGTATGTCCCTTATTATTTGATAGACCTTATAAGTCCCGTAGTATTTGCTAGAACAGTATGTCCCTTAGTATTTGCTACAACAGTATGTCCCTTAGTACTTGCTAGAACAGTATGTCCCTTAGTATTTGCTAGAACAGTATGTCCCTTAGTATTTGCTAGAACAGTATGTCCCTTAGTATTTGCTACAACAGTATGTCCCTTAGTATTTGCTAGACCTTATAAGTCCCGTAGTATTTGCTAGAACAGTATGTCCCTTAGTATTTGCTAGAACAGTAAGTCCCGTACTATTTGCAAGACAAGTAAGTCAAGTAGTATTTGCTGGAACAGTATGTCCTGAGGGATATGCTAGACCTTATAAGTCCCGTAGTATTTGCTAGAACGGTATATTGCATAGTATTTGTTAGAACAGTAAGCCCCGTAGTATTTGCTAGAACAGTATGTCCCTTAGTATTTGCTAGAACAGTAAGTCCCGTACTATTTGCAAGACAAGTAAGTCCCGTAGTATTTGCTGGAACAGTATGTCCTGAAGGATTTGCTAGACCTTATAAGTCCCGTAGTATTTGCTAGAACGGTATATTGCATAGTATTTGTTAGAACAGTAAGCCCCGTAGTATTTGCTAGAACAGTATGTCCCTTAGTATTTGCTAGAACAGTAAGTCCCGTACTATTTGCAAGACAAGTAAGCCCCGTAGTATTTGCTACAACAGTATGTCCCTTAGTATTTGCTGGATTAGTATGTCCCTCTGTATTTGCTAGAACAGTATGTCCCTTAGTATTTGCCACTACAGTAAGCCCCGTAATATTTGCTAGAACAGTATGTCCCTCTGTATTTGCTAGAACAGTATGTCCCATAGTATTTGCTAGAACAGTAAGTCCCGTACTATTTGCAAGACAAGTAAGTCCCGTAGTATTTGCTGGAACAGTATGTCCTGAAGGATTTGCTAGACCTTATAAGTCCCGTAGTATTTGCTAGAACGGTATATTGCATAGTATTTGTTAGAACAGTAAGCCCCGTAGTATTTGCTAGAACAGAATGTCCCACTGTATTTGCTAGAACAGTATGTCCCATTGTAATTTTTAGAATATTATTTTTTGTTGTAATTGCTATAACAGTATTTTTCGCTGAATTTGCTAGAACAGTATTTCCAGTTATATTTGCTAGAACAGTATTTGCAGATGTATTTCCTATCACAGTAATTCTTTTTTTCATTTGCTAGAAGTAATGAAGCCTTGTTTGGATTTCAGTTAAATATAGATTTTGGACCATCTTTGGAGAAGAACATATCCACAGCTTTCCTGAGCGACACTCCTCGAAACCTCTTCCGGAGGTTAATGGCACCAGAAGCACCTAAACGCCCTTTCTTCACAGGCATTAATAAGGATGAAGGCATTGTAAGCTTAATAACCGGTAAGCTGGAAAATAAATATGGCGTTTGTAAAGAGTTCCTTGATAACCACCATATCCAGTTGGATAGTTGGAGATATTCTTTGTATAATTGAGCAATTATGGCACTATCTATTTTTTATGGCCCTTTACATCAGTGAATGTTACTGTATAGGCAGTAGCCTATATAACGACAATTACTCTACAAGCAGTAGCCTATGTAGTGAATGCTACTCTATAAGCAATAGCCTATATAGTGAATGTTACTCTAAGGGCAGTAGGTTATATAGGGAATGCTACTCTGTAAGCAATAGCCTGTATAGTGAATGTTACTCTATAATAAGTAGCCTATTTTGTTTTACAATAAATTATTATAAAATATATTTTATAATCTAGTGACAAAGTAAACATTCCCATTGGCTACTTGGTCACGATCCATATTCACAAAATTATTTACATATTTCAGCTAACCTCACCTACTTCAGGCAGTTCTACAGCGACCTCCAAAACGCGATTCCTGCACGATCAAGGGAGAACAAAACGGACGCCCAACTCAATGCCGCCGAATCGATCCTAAAGAAATATTACTTTAATGACAAAAACTTAACAACTCAGAATATCATCAGTGGTTACATTAACGTAAGTGATTATTAAAATATGCTTAGGGAGGTAGATAGAAGGTAAACCCGCCTATATTCTTGCAATTCTACGAGATTCCGATAGTAAGCGTGAAAGGAACTGATTACGTCATATAGTCCAATACTGGCAGTACTAACTACTAGTCTTAATAATAGTAATTATTATTATTATTATTATTATTATAGTAATAATATTAGTCATTCGGTAGCCGTGTGAGTAAATCTGCTGGCCAGATACCTTAGGGGATCCGAAAGTATGTGAGATTTCGCTATGGAGACCCGCTAAGAACATCCCTTTCTGGTCCATTTGTCTTTCAGTTTTGTTTTTAGAGTTGTATTATATTGTTTTAACGATGTAACAGTGGTTTTGTTTTCCTTACAGTGTTGGTATTTAGTCTATGGATCCCTATAATGTTGTTTTCATTGAATAGACGGATCTAATTTCGCTGATTGTTTTCGTTCCATTAGTTATATTTTAATTTTGTGTATGCAACACAGATAAAGGACACTACTAGAAACATATCCTTACTACTATGGGATGGAAAAGGGAAAGCTAAGAGCGAAGGGCTAATACCTACTTCAGGATATAGTGTGGGCTACACTAAGTACCTCAAGGGGATGATAAATGCTCCAAATGGTATAAAGGAGACAATTGAAAAGGGGACGGGAGAGGAAATAAGAGCAATCACAAATTAAATGAATTTTTCTTTGAAATAAAAAGTCTAAATATTCAAAACTAGTTATACTTTTTTAAAAAGTAGTATTGGCATTTCTGTCTGATTGTTTGATTAACTAATAATTTGTTTCAGTTTTACACAGACACATTGTTCGCATTGAGCACTGCCGAGTTTACAAGAGAACTGGCTGAAAATGGGCACCAGGTCTATCTATATGTCTTCGAATTCTATGGACAATTCAGGTTTAAGTATTACCAATACGTAAAGGAGTTGAACGTGACGGGTAAGTGGTGCTGGTGGTGCAGATGCTACCTGTAAAAGCAGAAGCGGTCCATCGCTCCACTATACTTGGCTCTGTTACAGGGGTTGCACACGCGGACGAACTGGGCTACCTTTTCTGGCAGAACTTCGTGAACCAGACGGCCGTGCCTGAAGACGACCCTGCCAAGAAGACGCTGCGAAGGATGGTAAAGCTGTGGACCAACTTTGCTAAGAGCGGGTTAGTATGGCCACCAATGTGGCAAAGATAAGACAATTCAATGACTATAAAATGAAAAAAAAATTAAATCCCTCATGAATTTCAAGAAATAAAATAGGGATTTGAGCATTTTTCAAATCTTTAGAGATTTCATAATTTTTCCAGTAAGAATATGACGCCATCATTGATAGCGGATCAGAGTTTCATAGTATTAATGTTAAAATATTGTCATGATTATTGTCAAGGCTCAAAGCCATTCCTTGGCGCCCAAATCTTTAATCATTTTAAGACCCTCCTGCTAAGAATTGGTACATTACCATAGATGCCGCTAAATGTTACAAAAACACGTTTTAACCAGATGGTGTTCATGTATTCCAGGAACCCTACACCGAATGCAAGCACTACCACAGATGACGTGCTCGGCACCTTCGCTTGGGCTCCAACCACAAATGAAACCTTCCACTATGCGATAATATCGGAAGAACTGAACATGAGCACGGATAACTTTAAGGGAAAGGCGTTGTCGGTGTGGGACGAAGTGGACGCAGCTGCTGCGGCCTTCAGGATGTCTTGCTCCCTTTCCTTGGCGACTCTCCTTGCTTTGTTGTTTTATTTGGTGTGAAATACTACTTGAATAAATTATAATGAATAACTCACATAGCTAATAAATTACTTAAATAACTACTAAATAAATAAATTTAGTGTATAATAGTTTAGTGGTTAAACGTTACGTAATATAGTTTACTGGAAGTGTTAACGGAGATCGTTTAAGTGATGACGGGCTATACAGTAGGTCCCAGCGTCTCAATAAATTTCCTATGTTTGACGTTACGATGGGAGTAAAAATCATTGCATTTAAGCCAGTATCACGCATTAATCTAATATATATTATACAAATGTAATTAAATTGTTAGATGTATTTCTAAAAGCTAGAAACAGTTATCTAGAAGGCAGTGCATGCAATTAGTATAGAAACCAGATAGTAATGTGGTTTTAAGAAGTTTCAAAAGAAATGAGTAAATCATCAGACACCTGCAAATGATATAAACACCATCAGAAATAGAATATAAAAGAGGTTGCTGTAATGACGTCACAAGTAACAACATATTCTGTCAGTATATGCGTGTATAAGTCGGCTCTGAATGGTTGCAGCAGTAGCTCCAACACATGCTTTTCAGCCCTCAAGAGACCGAGTGTCCTTGATGCTATTGCCAGCCCATTGGTCTCAGTAAGTTCCTCTTGTGACACACCATCCGTTCAAAAATATTTTTCGGTTTCTTTCGCCTCGAGTGACCTTACGCTAATAGTTTAAAAATATTAGGCTATCAGTCCATGCGAATAGATGTGTAGTATCCATGAAATGCCTTGGATGTTTCTATATGTTTGACTATATTACTTAGTTTAATCCACAGTTTTAGAGGATGAGTATTTTTTTTCTAAACAATAGGTGAATTTTTTTAAAACTTCAGATGCTGATCTGCGTTTTGCCTGAAACACAAATATAAAGGCCCATAAGCAGTTATAGAACTTTAAATGTAATTTGTCAACATATTATAACAGTTGATTCTTGGAAGCTGTGTGTGTGTGTGTGTGTGTGTGTGTGTGTGTGTGTGTGTGTGTGTGTGTGTGTGTGTGTGTGTGTGTGTGTGTAGCGTGTGTATTAGTTTATAATCTTAACCTATAACACGTTATATATAATAAGCTGTACTATGTGTTACGTAATTTCTAAATATTAAACAAGTTTGTTTTATATCAATATGAAATGACATAAATTAAGAGAAATAGAATTTATCTGTGTTATTAGTTTATTTTGTCTATTGAGGATGACAAGTTGTATAGTTATTGAATCCAATTACAAGGCCGTAGTTCTAAACACACATTAAACCTTCCACCCAATAACGCCCTCACATTTCTGTGCAGTAATAAAAGCATCAAACTGACGCGACAATAAATGCAAGAGTTAAAGAAATTTTACACCAGTGTCGTAAAGCGTGACAAACTCAAACTGCTTTATGGTGTACGTTTTGTTTTTATAACGTGCAGTGAAATAACGAAAAACAGCATAGCATCAAAAAATTATATATATAAAGAAATAAGTCAAAATACAAATACAAGAATTATTATTGAATTCTTGTTTAATATTCATCAATTGTTTAATATTCCTGATGATGTTGGTATTGTTTGCCAACGAAAAGCTTTGAATTGTAAATTCAATAATAATTTTTATATTTGTATTTTGACTTATTTCTTTATTAATACACAAGAATACACATTGCGATATATATATATATATATATACATATAATTTAAATTGTTATGTTATCGATATATTTTTCCATATAAACGTCTCAACAAGGATAATGTCTAACTGTTTGTATATGATGAATTGTTGATATCCGGATTACATCCGTTCATTTTTAGTGTATAAAAACGCAGTTCCGCCTTTGTGCCAGAATCTCATTCAGCATTGACGAGGTGAACCCAACAGCTGTTGAATTGCGAATCAGTTTTTGTTGGTTTCACCTCGTCAATGCTGGATGAAATTCTGGCGAAACGTCACAACTGCGTTTTAAGCACTAAATATGAACGGATATAATCTGGATATTACCTGTTCATCATATTTTGTAATCCGTAAAATAATACGTATCACACACGGGCGGACACACACACACACACACACTGCAACGACCCCCCCCCGACCCTCTTTCTTTGTTTGCTGGCAAAATTACATATTTAATATATATTTATATATCTGCTGCTCATACCGTTTTGTGTACCGTGTTAAGAACCCTAAATTTTGTCTTGTGTTCCCTCGTAATTGACCACGCCTAAATGCAAGCCTATTCCCGCTGACTTCTACCTTAACGTTTGTATGACCTCCCCTAAGATGGTTGGCACGTTTGTTGGGTCTGTATATAGTTACAGTAAAATAGTCAGCTGGAAAGAAACAACATTTATATGAACACACAAAATTTTCAAAGAATCTTACCACTTCATGAGATCTGCAGGCATAGCAAGGGGACGTGCAAAATATGATCATGTTTAAGATACCTTTTTAAAGGCTCCTGTGTTCTTTAAACATGATCTGCCAGTAGACTTCGTCTCTGGGCTTCAATACAAAAAAACAACTAATTTTTAAAATAGCTCAATAAATTGGTTCTCAGGAGAGAACTCGTTTGAAGAAACATTAGGTTCTGAATTTTATATATATTTATTAATTAATGAAATTTAATTAAAACTGTACTTTGTATTCATAATCATTATTTATCAGTTGGAAAAAACTAAAAGTTTTTATTGGTTGTTCAACACAGGATAAATTTAAATACTGTAAGTTTTTATAATGCATTTAATTACTGATTTTAAACTAAAATAATTATCTTTTCAAACAATATACATTTAATTCTCTCTTTATCTTCACAAATAATTAATTAAAAGTTCATTATTTATCACATATTTAAATCCTACATTTCATATATAATTCATTAATTATATTTACACATTTTTAAACAAAATTATTTCCACATTTAACATAATAAAAAATTTTATCTTCTCATTTCAAGATTGAATTGGTAAATTCATTTTTTATTATAAATAATTTTAAAATTTATATGATTCAATAAATCTGGTCTACTTGAAAATGATTGACTTATGGCCAAAACCACTTTGTAAATTTAATATTTATTATTTAAACATTTTTGTTATATTAATTAATTTAAATACTTTTAGGATTTATTTAATTTTTCAACATAGAGTGGAGTCATTGTTTAAGTTTAATTGGTAATTTGAATTTAATAAATTTAACTGACTAAATTTAACGTTAATTTGTATATAATAGAGAAAATGACTTACCAAGGATTTCCCTGTCGGTCCTAGAGTCCTCTCGTCCGGATATCCTGGTCCCTGGACATCAGAAGTTGCCATCCCTGGTCAGTCGATGGAAGTCTTTCTCCATTTCCACGTCCTGGAGGCTGAGTCTGGAGCCCTTGTCCATGGATGGTCTTAGACGGCGGCAGCGTGATGGTTTGGTCCCATCTGGCCGATGGGGGTGGTTCTAGGCGTGATCCGACTTTACGGCCGTTAGCACCTGGTATTAAAAATTTTTACAGACTCCCTTACAGGTCCCTAAGTTCCTGTATTTATTGCGGCTTTGTAACCCTTCCCCCCTGCTCTAAGCTATCTACGTGCTTCTTTTCTTGTACGAGCGGGTTGGACAACGTATTCGATTCAACCTGCATAATTTTGTTATCTGTTTTAAAACACTGGAAAATGTCTATTATTTTAAAATGGCTGTAACTTTTTTGTTATTTAAGTTTTTTAAATTCTGTTTTCACTATTGTTCATTATGGATTTTTCTGGTCATTTCAAAATGTCGATGATAGTTCTACGTGGCATTTCTACTAGTTCTCAAGTTAGCATTTTTCGGCACTTATACATTTTTCATTTCACTCTCGTAATAACTCTAGTTATTACAGTTTCATGCTATTATAATTATTAATTTGTCTTAATAATACTTATTCAAAATTTTACTGACATCTTGACTTTTTACAACGTTTCCTTATACATTAAATTAAAACCTTATTATTTAAATATTAAAATTGTTATTTAAAAAATAGGAAATTAATAATTTCCCAATTTGGACGGCCTTCCACACCGTTATAACAAACACCCACGCACCCACCCACCCACACACAAACACACACATATATACATATAATTATATAAATAAATAAGTATATATATATATATATATATATATATATATATATTATATCGTAAAGTACGAGACTTCAGAAAAATTTCAGTTAGTTGCTAAAATAATTTTCTGTAGGATTAAGCCAGGAAAGACACAAATAGTGCCGACAGGTACCATGTCATTATCCTCTTCCAGGAAAGCTATAAGTTGAGTGCGGCAACCATACCATAGACAATAGAGAAGGGTACAGTTGCTTAAGACAGGGAAATCCAGCGATCGATATAGCCTGGGAAAATAACCGTGTACCGTTAGATGGCTAATTGTGGAAACTCTGGGTACTTACAAAGAACGCATTGGTAGTGGGAGAGATTAGGGATTTCATAAAAACTAGATGATCGGGAGAAGTTAGGAAGTTTTTTGGAAGGGAACTCGGAAAGAGAGGAAGACCGGTTGGTGGGGACAAGGATGTAAGTGTTGTAAAGGGAGAATTTTGTTAAATTAAGTAAAGAGGTTTTTTGATAAGTATATTTTAAAAAGTGCGACGTAAAAGTTTTTTTTTGAAAATATTAAGAAAGTAAGTTTTTGTGTGTGTCATGTGTAAGTGCAGAAGGTAATAATCAAGGCCAGGATTCGAGGGACTCTTCAGAACAATAAGTATTATTTGAATATAAGTGTAGGGAACACACATCTAAATTTTAGTAAAGTTCAGAACAATTTTAATTTCATCAAAATTTATAAAAATTATTCTAGTTTCACCATTTATAATTTAAGAAGCAAAGTTATTAGAGACCCGAGAGCAAAAATAAAATTTTAATACAGTTTTTTTGTTATGTTATTTTATTAGAAATCTAAAGCCTCAGATGTCCACCTTTTATCATTATAATATTAGTTAAGATATTAATCCTGTCACTGCAAAATATTAATATAAATTTGGAATAATGTGTAGAGTTAATTGAAGAGAATAAATGCAAGTGATGTTTAAAAATTTATAAGATTGTTAATTCTTTATAAACCTGAAGTTGGGACATTAAATAGGTAATATAAATAAATAACATTAAAATATAAATTTAATTATAACAAAAGTTAAGTTATTATATATAGTTAGTTTTACAAGTTTTATTTCTTCAACTTATGCCTAATAATATAAAACATTCATATAGTCTTCTTCTTTCAATTGTTTGAATACCTATATAAGCTACTATAATATATGAATATGATTTATAATCTGTCAATATATGTGTACAGTATTAATAATATGTCAGTATGTTAATACTAATTTTACATATCTTATGGATTCTAATACTAATATGTAAATATGTAATTTCAAATATATTATAGTAGTGCAATTTTAAATTAGAATGAACTATTGGTCATTGGCTTTAAACCGCATTAAACGAAAGTTGGTCTATTAGTTGGGCAACTTGAGTCTGTAATTCCTTTTATACACGTAAGGGCGTTATGTACAACAATGTTTGTACGCTAATGTACAAAATATCCAAAACAAACATTGTGGCTAAAAAAAATTTAGTATCTTTTTGATAGGACCTTACCTCAGTATAAAACTATATATAAAAATTGGTTTTTGTGAGGGTTAGGCTAACAGGCGAAATAGGTTTTTAAGGAAACCGAAATCAGGTGATTTATAAAAGCAATAACGTTATTGGGCAAAGCTGTTGTCAGTTACGGTCGGACGACTCCGCGAGGCAGGTCAATGCAGCTTCTAATTTATGGGAGAACGTCCGCCACCGGCAGCAATGGTTAGAGGGAGGATTAATATCCGGGATTGACGTGGCCAGGGCAGGGTGCTGAAACTTTCAAGGCAACCCCTGAGCCGCGCCGTCACTGCTTTTTGTAACTAATTTTAATTTGTATGTTAACATGTTGCTGCTTGGTCAACATTTAAAACATCTTTGGTATTGTTTTACCGTTTAAAGTCAATCAGTCATAACTCGCAATGCTCTACTGGCAATATGTGTGAGTAGAATAAAATTATTACTTTATCAGTGAGCAAGTACACGCTAGACATGCAGCATAGTAGCACTGCGTTCAATTTATATACGCTGAATTTGTAATACTTTAATTTTGTATTTTTATGATGTAATTTAGTGATTTTGTAACTGTGTAGAATTTAAAGGGAATGGACGTGTTTTAA
>JBAIZL010000002.1:93231886-93341886 GCA_036971475.1 Prosapia bicincta
CTGGATCCAGTAAATAATGATTATTTTAGAGTTCTTTGAAATAAAGAACGTAATTAACTAATTGTCAAAATGACAATTGGGAAATGGTTTATAAGTATGTGAACAGAAAGATTGTCTTAACTGGACCCAGTTAATGATTATTTTAGAGAGTTCTTTGATATAAAGAACGTAATCACTAACTGTTAAAATTACAAATAGTAAATAGTTTAAAAGTATAGGAAGTTTAATGCAAAGATGAACAGAATGGTTGCCTATCTTAACTGCATTCAACTAAAAATACCTAGTCAATAAACGTATAGAAATAATATCTCCTTCAAAGATTTAGACAACCAAATTCAGACATCTCCTTAAAATTCTAAGTAATTAATTTACTTATGTTTGTATGTATGTAGGTATGTTTACAAGTAGCTTATATAAAAAAATGGAAGCAATTATAATTACATGGTTAAATTAATCAAAATGTTTAGTGGTGATTTCACAATGCTTTGATCAGAATTAAAATTAAAAATCCTGAATGTTAATTCTAGATGATCAATTAAAATTTAATTGATTTGTCTATAATAGGCCTAATTAAAAACCGCCTTCTGTCTAGTTGCATATTCTTCTATATTAAAAGCGACCGAAATTTTATTTATTATATTCACTGAACAAAAATAAGAAATAAATTTCCTCCCTGATTGATTGGGTTTATCAATAAATATTTTTTTAATAAATTCTACAGAGGAAGTAAGTATATTTAATTGTCCCTATGAAAGACTTACCGAGATCCCCGTCTAGCGGATTCACGCCGCAAACAAAATTGTTATTGAAAGCTTCCATAATCATAAATTGAATTGACTTTCGAGACGTCCCTAATACAACGGATTCGCGAACCCCAAGAGTTTCCTTTGTAAACTGTGCTAGGATGAATATGCAATCCAAGTATTGCGGGATGTTTATTCCCTCAGGAAATCATTCATATTTATTGGGTTTGTAAGGAGACCGATAATGCCCAGCAAAAGCGTGAGTTTTCTCCCCTAAAGTTTGCTCCAGGGGGTTTAATAAACAAAGAAAATGTAAAAGTGATAGTGGTTAAATATCAGGTAATTGCATGAGTTGCGTAGATATCAGTTGTATACATTGAGTTTGTTCTCTGTCAAGGGATGTAATAATGTATTATAATACTGTATTTTCTACAGTAATATAATAACAAATAAATATTTTCAGTAAAAACTGAAAGTGATATTATGACCTCAGTTCGTTGTGGTTTTGAACATATTTGGCTTTTTTTTGACTTATTTTAAAAACGTCTGTAAAACAAGAATTTTGAACGCACTTTGCTCCTTACAAATATCCGTGTAGATTGTTGAACGTGTTCGCCTCATGCCAAACAATATCTTGTAACAGCATGGCCACTTAGTTTCGACTTCAAATGATCTTGACAGGGGAATCGAGAATAAACCGAATACCGAAAATTTGGAAATTTAATTATTTTCCGAATAAAATCGTGCACGCTATAAAAGTGCGTGTCCAACAGACAACTGGGAACACTTAAATTAACAAATGACTAGCCTATTTGCTTTTAAAAAAATACAAGAAACGAGTCAAACACTTTATGATAGAAGAAATTATGACTACCATTAAATGTTAAATTTCATTTGGAATTTAACAAAACCAACTTTTATTTAACCTAATGTTTAACTGTTTCTTAATGATTGCGAAATATGAATCGGGCGACAGTATGATGCTTGTTCGTCAGCCCCCGCCAGAGGCGCTTCAAATAGTAGTCAACGTCTTGGCCTATATCATTATTTCGTAGTAGATTTTATGTACATTCCTAAACTGGTAGTCTACCTTGGTAGCCTAAACTGGTAGCTATTAAGGCCACATCTTTAAAAGATGTTTATTTTGGAATATCTATCAAAGTTGGAAGCTCAATCGATAAATTGTAATTTACTTTTGCTGGAGAAAATCACCACTGTTTAAACGCAGTAATGTAATTGTTATGATAAAATATCTGGCTCCCCACGTACGCCGAATCAATACACCCTGCTGGTGGCGCGAGGGTGCTTCCTGTCATTAATTCAGCAACGTACGATATCGTATTGTGCCAATATCAGGAGGTATGCGTTCACGGTATCACAGTGAATGTACTGTTATAAATTTGTCGTCCTTCCGTTGTTAGCAACAAATGTAATTCAATCCCAGTCATTGTCCCGTAACTGAACAATGTGTTTTATTTCGTACAAAAGCAGAAAGTTTATTTTGCGGAAGTAACGTGGCCGTTAGAAAAAACTGTTTTTTATAAAATGAAAACGCTTTCCCTAGAGATTTAGATTTTGGACGAATTAAATGCGCGTTGCCTAGCTTGCTCTTAGTAGCGCTGACTTTGTGACAGTTTTCGGTCTTGATGAGAGGGAACGGGGCAAGTACACCTGCTGCTGTGAAGTGTTTCTTTTTTGTTGTATCTTATTTTTGCGGTGGGTTCATTATATACAAATTGATTATTAATGCCTATTGGTTAACAATTATTTGCCAACGGATTAGAGATATCCTTAATCTTTTAGGGCAATAAAACACTTCATAGAACGTATGTGTAAATGTGTATTTATCCGCCATGGAGGATCTTCGAAACGCAAATATTAGTTTGACTATTTATGGCATAAATACATTCTATTTATATGGCGTCTTAGTGTTTCTTCACTTAACATATTATTGGCTGAATTTAATTGGCCGAAACAATAGGGCAAGCTTTCATCCACTTGGTAGCAAAGACCAAATAAAATAGTTTTAATATGCTTTTTAGAATGTAAAATAACACTTAATTGTGTTAGCCGAGTTTTCTAGGATTTATTTTACTCGAAACCATAAGTATTTTTATGTAAGGGGTGAAGTAGAATTGAACAATTTGGATATATTTGCAGTGCGCCGATAAATCTTTACACGTTTTGGATACAGAGAAGGACGATAACCTTTGTACTTTACCATCTGAAACATTTTGCGCGCTTTTTAATACTTCAAAATAATTAATTCGATTAAATGTTTTCTTTTTACTTTCTTTTCTTACGTTATTGATCCACTGGTACATATACAGCGCCGTGTTGCTTGAGTCTGCATTGCTTATAGACGTTATTATCCACGTTTACCACTCTATTTGTAGTATAAAAGAATCATTATACATTTTATGACAGTGAATACTATTAGTAAATACGTTTTTATAAACATAGACCTATATATATAAATAAAGTTATATATATATATATATATATATATATATATATATATATAGGCCTACTTGTGTATGCATTATATTTTTACCGTTGAGTACAATATTCGAAAATAATAGTTTAAAATCTTTTAAGGGACATTTTCTGTTGCCTCCCTCTCTTTGAAATTATTTAGTGCTCATGGTGGTTATTTTATAACTCAGTAATGGAAAATTAATTCTTTTAGTGCTGATGAACTATTAAAAAGTTCCGTCAAAAAGTAACAGAGTTGAATGGCATAACTGTGTACTTTTCCGGTCTATTTAATTCAGGTTAAAAATGTTTATATAACACATCCTGTACTTTTTCGTTTTGGCAGAAATTAAATTTTGTTCACATAATAGGCTTTCCTTGTTCAAAATTAGTAAAAACAAATAACGATTGTATTTATTGGTATAAAATGAGTTAGTTTTTTAAGATTCATTTCTCCATCTCACTCAAGTACCGGATCGCGGGCAAGTGGGTAATTCTGGTCTAAAATGCAGCAATTGTTTGAGCCTGGATATTCTAAAATAATTTTTAAAATATTTAGAAACACCTGTTTAAAATACAAATTATACACCTTGTTGAGAAATACCGTTGTATATTAATAATCGATGTTAGTACAACATGTAACTTGTACAGAAAATTCTATTCTACGTGTAAGAAGTTTTCAAAGTTAAGCCGATTCGAACAAATATGGCGTCGTTATTTATACAGAGAGTAAGCGTCTGATGTAAGGAGTTTATAGAATGCTAAGTCAAGCATTCGGCAGCAGAAATAAACCGATTGGGACGATAAAACATTGGTTGTGGAAGAAAGGAACGTGTCTGTAACAATGTCACTTTGTCACGTTCTGTTTGCACGCCAAACACGTGGGACAAGGCACTCGTGACTACCGCTCGCTTCAACTAATCAGCGAAGATGTGTTCTCATGTCCTTACGGCGTCTTTATTTATTTAAGTCCTTCCGGAAGTGTGAGTATAAGGAAAAAAAATCATGAAGGCTGTGGAATATAAACGGTTGCCAGATCTATTCGGCCCCCACGCTGCTCACAAAACCCATAAAAGTATTACCGTGTTATGTTCAGAGTTTTCGTCATTAAATTAGGCACAATCTAGCTTAGTCAGTTCACGCAAGTCTCCATCCTCTATGGCTATACTCCAGCAGTATAGGTCGGATACATAACCGTGCACTTGGCCTTGATAGATCGCAGTAGACGAGAGGAAGGTAGATAGTCAGTATAAATACTTTTCTACAAACATGTTGAGGACTGTCAAAACTCTGACTTGCATGAGACTGTCTATATTAAATAAACTAGCTTCGGCATGAAATAACAGACATTCTTGAAATATGTGTAGACATATCGGATGCAGAAGCTGTTGACGTATCAAACATTCTCAACGTGTAACAGAAGTTTTCAGAAGTGATAGTACATGGAGGCAATGTGCATGGTTACGAGATTCGTACTATACTCCAGTTGTATTGCAATAGTGCTAAAATAGCAATGCAGTAGCTCTTCAATTGTACTCCAATTTACTGTAATATTTTACCAACTGTAACACAATAGTACTTTGATTGTACTGCAATGCACTCTATAAATACTCCAATAGTATTTGTATTGTACTGAAATTTACTTCACTTCAACAGTAATGGAATAGCAATCCAATATAGTATATTGATATTTAGAGAAGATTAAGATGATCCGAAATGTTTCAGCTTAGAGCACATTGGCTGAATAGAATGAAGGATGCTTGTCTTCCGAATGCATTGCCTTTTCACTTCTATTACCTCACTGCAAACACGCACCGGGAATACACTATCTGCCGAACTTAGGGATGGTCGACCCAGTGACTTTAAAGGATCGGTGATTTTCGTTTCAGCGCCAGGCTTGGATTAGTGACTGTTACCGGTGACAAGGAATACTAAAACAGCTCTGTATATGTCAATAACAGGCAGACATACTACACTGGTAATATTATTATTAGGAAGTTACTGCAATATATACACTGGGGTAGTAAATTATATAATGTTATATGAAACTACAAAATAACAGTTATTTACAACATAGGGTTTAGTTACAAAATACAGTTTATTTACAGAATTGGATGTTTGTATTAACAAAAACGATTTTTCTGACCTTATCAAGAATTAACCGAGATCTTCTGTCACTTACAATGTAACCTCCCTTAGAGAACAGTCGCTCGCAATGTACGGATGTGGCCAGTTCACAAAAATGTTGTTTCTCTAGATTGTATAAATTAGGATAACTTTAGGAATTCTCTCACCATTACTACAGTGGATCTTCCCTTTTATCTAGAGTGGGATCCTCTAAGTAGTTACTACTTCAACATGACCCCTACATGTAGGGATGACTTTCGGAGCGGTTGACAATATTTTGTCTGCAGAGCACCATGGTGACAGTTCAACTTCAAACCTACTATAACAGCCTAGGTTATAAAAGAAATTTATTAGAATTCGGTATTTAATTATGCATCATAAATAGATATAAATAATTTATTTACCTGTAAATTTGATAGCGAAGGTAAAATGCTTGTTGTTGGGGACAGGTTCTCCCCATGTGTTTCTTTAAATTACTATTAGTTGTTTTATACTATAATTTTGATCGACAAATATCACACTTCGCGAAATCATCAACAGGGGTGAAACGATTCCATAAATCGCTTTTTTCTTTTTCGTAAAGCTCATTTTATTTTAAAATAAGCTCATACGGAATTAAGAACAAACTATACGGCACTCAACACCGTCACTGTCCTGAAATCTGACACAAATCGCCCACTCACACACGACGTAAATGAGTAGAACCAGTGACCCATTACAGCCTCAGTAAAATATCAATAACTATAAATTCAGTGACGGTGACATTTTGCCCAATCACAGCAGAGAAAACCCCCTCCCCCTTTAGTCAACGACACTGCACGATGGGCCGAGCGGTTAGAGTAGATCCAGTGACAACAACAAATAAACCAATGACAGCCGCGTTAAAATATAAGTAATTTTCCAGCCAATGACGAAGACGTTTTGCCTCCGATCGATCCATTGTCACTGGAGCTGGAATTTTCTATATTTTGTCACTCGTACCACCAGCGACAAACGAATATCAGTAACAAAGTCTTCGCGACAGAAATATCGACCATCCTGCCGAACCAAGTCTATATATCTGCCGTTGCCATATATTTGCGCCAATGCATTTTTATATAGTTATGCTTGTGAGGTATGGTATCTGTGAGTCATGGAGTAATCGTTATCTCCTACCTCTGGGAACAGGGAAAAATCGGTCTCAAACGTCTCCTTTTGTTAACAGTTCTCTATAACTTCGAAGAAAATTCTGCAGCATCACTGAACTCAGGAGGGCTCCAAGTCCCTACTTCCCATTTTCAGTTTTTGAGGGTTTGCACCATATTTTACATTTTTGCTTCATTTTACAGTCTTCCGGTACAATATCGAAATATTCGCGTCCAGATAATTATGTCTGTAATGTTCATAAAGCCACTCGTCACACATAATTTGTAACCGAGAATATTTTCTTCTGTCAGTTCTCTTCTACAGTCAGAAGACTAAAGAAATTTAATTTCACGTATAAATTGTAATATGATGCTATAATATCCGCGTGTTTACTTCTGTTGTCTAACAAAGTGAAGTAAAGTGAAGTAATCGTTGTTGTAAAGGCCTTTGTAAGTTCCTAAGGTGTCTGAGTACGTTGTAATAAGCACACATTTATATAAACCCTCTCCAGACACTTTGACATTACGGATCGACGTATGAGGTGGAACTATTAAATATTCAAGGATATTAACTAAAGACATACATCACTAATAACGAACGCATTTCAATGTGAGTTTAGAAACTCGAAACTCCATATCTCTCTCTCTTTCATGCAGAGGGAGTTTTATTGAGTCAAAGTAGCATTAAAGTAACAATTTAGCATTACCACATTGTAATAATAATAATAATAATAAAGTATTATGTGAGCACGAATAATTGTCATATATATTATTAAAAATATTTTATATATATTTATTCTAGAAAAATATTGACGGACCTTCTAAGTTACTTTGACTGGCTTTATATGTTGCGTTTATCAGCCCAAAAGGTTGCGTTGACTGTCTCCATAGGGCACATTTTCTGGCTTTATACGTTATGTTACTTAGCTTTATAGGTTGCATTGGCTGGCTTTGTAAGATATGTTGACTAGCTCCATAGGTTATGTTCACTAGCTTTATGAGGTACGTTCACTGGCTTTATAGGTTGCGTTTATTAGCCCAATAGGTTGCGTTGACTGTCTCCATAGGTCACATTGACGGGCTTTATACCGTTATGTTACTTAGCTTCATAGGGTCCATTGACTGGCTTTGTTTGATATGTTGACTGGCTCCATAGGTTATGTTCACTGCCTTTATGAGCGACGTTGACTAGCTGTAGAAGTTGCGTTTATTAGCCCAAAAGGTTGCGTTGACTGTCTCCATAGGCCACATTCACTGGTATTATACGTTATGATAATTATTTTTATAGGTTGCATTGGCTGGCTTTGCAAGATATGTTGACTGGCTCCATAGGGTATGCTCACTGGCTTTATGAGCTACGTTGACTGGCTTTATAGGTTGCGTGGGCTGGCTTTGTTAGACAAGTTACTTTGTAAACCTGTGTTAGAATCCCACTCTTATTTCAAGTGGCCTCGTAGAAGTGGGGGTGGTTTGAGGGGTTGCCATCCCTTGCGGTATTGCAGCATTGACCTTGATCTATACTGTGCGGGTCCAACCTCCGTGTGTTTGCTAGGAATTCGAGGAATGCGTAAACACAGGCTAAGTGAGGGTAAAGCTACTACCCATAAAAAAAACATCTATTCAAATACTGATAACATGTACTTACGTATTACAGTGGCCTAGCAAGTGTGCTTTCTGCGTCACTGATGCTGGAATCGCTGTCACTGGTAGTATCGTCTGTACTGCTGTCGTCTTGAGTATTAATATTAATTATTAGTTCGTCTATTACATCTGATACTATGCCATCAGTTTCCCAGTAATATTTCTCAAGGTCTTCGACTTTGTTGCAATATCCGATCCAGTCATTTTCTGTCACTTCTTTTATTCCCAGTTCGGTTAATTCCTGTAACCTTATTAAACTTAAGTTGCCGTCAGGGTTGTGTTCTCTCACAAAATTCTTTATTTTAGCCCAAGCTAGTTCGATAGGGTTTAGGTCACACATGTAAGGTGGAGTTCTAACGACAGTATGTCCTAAACTACAGAGAAACTGGTCTATTTTAAAAACTTTTTCTTTCGGTCGGTGAATGTTAATTAAAGGAATGAGCTCTTCTTTTTTCATTGTTTCGTTACAGTTAATACCACGTTTCCTCAAAAAATTTATCATTTCCATTTTTACTGAGTATTTGGTTGGAAACTTTTCTGCTAGAGCAGAATGATAAGGTGCATTGTCCATTATAATTACAGAGGCGGGTGGAATGTTTGGCAAAAGCATCTCTTTGAGCCACTTCTCAAAATTATTTTGGTTCATTTGACCGTGATAGTCACCGGAAGTGGTTTCTGCCTTATAAAGAAGCTTGGCTCCTTTCACAAATCCATTTTTGCCACCAGCATGTAGAAGTATAAGGCGGCATCCTGCTCTATAGTTTTCTGATACACCGAAAACATCATCTGACTGCCAACATTTTTTAACAGTTATATTACTGTCTACCCATGTCTCGTCCACGTAAAAAATATCCCTTCCAGATTGACGTAAGGCTTTTATTTGCACTAAATATCTGTGTCGCCATTCCCGAATTTCCGATTTTTCTATAAGAATTTTTCTCCTACTACTACACTTTCTCCATTTGAAACCCATTCCCCTTATAATTCTTATCAAAGATTTCTTTCCCCATGGAAAGTGAATTCTTTGTTTCACTATGGGTAGCAGTTTTCGTGCTGTCGGTACAACCCTTTCACTTTTATAAAAGTCTTGAATTATATTTCTAATGACACACTTATCGAAGTCATCAACAGAAACTTTTCTGTCATTGAACCTGGTTTTTCTTTTTTTACCAGGCGAGGAGAGCTTACTGCTTGAACCTTGTTCTTTCAAGTGCCTAGCCTCTTTACGGACTTTCAGAATAAAATTATCTGACTTTCCACAATAATCTGCTGCTCTTTTTGTGGCCTGTTTTAATGGGAAACGCAATGAATTAGTTTTTGCTTCTTCGTCACATTTTTCAATTATTTTACTAATTAATGTTCGAGCTTCACTATGTACAACAAAACTTCTTTTACGGCTACTTCCACTTGACGAACTTTGAGACATGACTAACTATAATCAACACTAAATTAAAAAGTTAAAACATCAACACTAATTAAAAATTAAAATTAGTGTTGTATAATTATCAACACTAAACAAAAACACTAGGCTAGACGATAGAAGAAATACGCACAATTCTAACACACACACTTCCACTATCTTAACTGGCCGAATGTTATTTGAAAAGGAATACACGCACATAACCGTTACAAGGCCGTACCCCTCCTTCCCCCGCACCTCACCCCGCAAACACACGGAGCTTGGACCCACACAGTACCTTTCAACACTAAAGTTAGCGTTCTTAGACCCAAACATAGCTACAGGAATCCCGTAGATAAGTTTATAGTAGACTATATCATTGCATGACGACATACAGCGAACATGTAGGTTGTGGGTCAGTATGGAAAGTGTGAACACAGAAATAAAAAGTGAAAATGTGTTACTTCCTTTTAGTTGGACTCACCATTGATAAGTCTAGGGCCTAGTAACGGCCTAATATCATTCTCAAGTTTGGCAAAAACAATTAAGAAAAAGATGTAACAGTGGTGATTAGACTAAAACAGTGGTTCCCAACCTTTATCAGCTGTTGACCCACATTTCCTTATCGGAATATCTCCACGCTCCTACGGTCCATGGTGTAGTAAAAAAACAATATTTGTAACGTATATCTTCTCTCTATATATAACTTACTATCGAAAGTAGCATATATATATATATATATATATATTTATTTATTTATTTATTTATATATATTATAAAATATTTGTTGTCAAGTGACATTTTAAATGTTTGTGCATTTTAATTGTTAATGCTTTCCGGAACTACGGCTCAAGAATATGGTTAAAAGAATACCATTCGATTTGGTTCTATTTTTCTGATTGTTTATTTTTTCCTTTCTGATAGTCTTAGGATCAAGTCGCGACCCATCTGAAACCCTTCCTCGACCCACCGGTTAGGAACCACTGATCTAAAATATTTAATATTCGTGCTAACTTTGGTGTTTTCAAGCGTGTTCTGAGTGCGCCAAGTACCGTTGCTTGGTATACCGACTGTTGTGGCATAGTGGCATTTATCTTGCAGATCTAGGATGTCCGACCAGGTGATTAATACCAAGGTGGCAAGTATTCAGGGCAGACTAGCTGAAGTGACGTAGCCTCTACCCGTTACAGCCTCTTACCAGACAACGGATAGAAGGCTGGTATAGCAATAGGTAACCGTGGCTAACCTACTCTCACCCGGAGTCAAGAGACATGACTACCAGCTATAAGTTTACTAATAGTAAAAGTACAAATAATAATAACAGTAGCTGAAGTGATGTAGTCTCTACTCGTTACAGCCTCTTGCAAGACGACGGATGGAAGGCTGTATTTGCAATAGGTATCCATGGCTAACCTACTCTTACCCGGAGTCAAGAGACGTGACAACCAGCTATAAGTTTACTAACAGTAAAAGTACAAATAATAATAACAATAGCTGAAGTGACGTAGTCTCTAGTCGTTACAGCCTCATGCAAGACAACGGATAGAAGGCTGGTATTGCAATAGGTAACCGTGGCTAACCTACTCTTACCCGGAGTCAAGAGACATGACTACCAGCTATAGGTTTACTAATAGTAAAAGTACAAATCATAATAACAATAGCTGAAGTGACGTAGTCTCTACTCGTTACAGCCTCTTGCAAGACGACGGATGGAAGGCTGTAATTGCAATAGGTATCCGTGGCTAACCTACTCTCACCCGGAGTCAAGATACATGACTACCAGCTATAGGTTTACTAATAGTAAAAGTACAAATAATAATAACAATAGCTGAAGTGACGTAGTCTCTACTCATTACAGCCTCTTGAAAGACGACGGATAGAATGCTGGTATTGCAATAGGTAACCGTGGCTAACCTACTCTCTCCCGGAGTCAAGAAACATGACTACCAGCTATAAGTTTACTAATAGTAAAAGTACAAATACTAATAACAATAGCTGAAGTGATGTAGTCTCTACTCATTACAGCCTCTTGCAAGACGATGGATGGAAGCCTGTATTTACAATAGGTATCCATGGCTAACCTACTCTTACCCGGAGTCAAGAGACGTGACTACCAGCTATAAGTTTACTAACAGTAAAAGTACAAATAATAATAACAATAGCTGAAGTGACGTAGTCTCTAGTCGTTACAGCCTCATGCAAGACAACGGATAGAAGGCTGGTATTGCAATAGGTAACCGTGGCTAACCTACTCTTACCCGGAGTCAAGAGACATGACTACCAGCTATAGGTTTACTAATATTAAAAGTACAAATAATAATAACAATAGCTGAAGTGACGTAGTCTGTACTCGTTACAGCCTCTTGCAAGACGACGGATGGAAGGCTGTAATTGCAATAGGTATCCGTGGCTAACCTATTCTCACCCGGAGTCAAGAGACATGACTACCAGCTATGGGTTTACTAATAGTAAAATTACAAATAATAATAACAATAGCTGAAGTGACGTAGTCTCTAGTCGTTACAGCCTCATGCAAGACAACGGATAGAAGGCTGGTATTGCAATAGGTAACCGTGGCTAACCTACTCTTACCCGGAGTCAAGAGACATGACTACCAGCTATAGGTTTACTAATAGTAAAAGTACAAATAATAATAATAATAGCTGAAGTGACGTAGTCTCTACTCATTACAGCCTCTTGAAAGACCACGGAGAGAAGGCTGGTTTGGCAATAGGTATCCGTGGCTAACCTACTCTTACCCGGAGTCAAGAGACATGACTACCAGCTATAAGTTTACTAACAGTAAAAGTACAAATAATAATAACAATAGCTGAAGTGACGTAGTCTCTAGTCGTTACAGCCTCATGCAAGACGACGGATAGAAGGCTGGTATTGCAATAGGTATCCGTGGCTAACCTGCTCTTACCCGGAGTCAAGAGACGTGACTACCAGCTATATGTTTACTAATAGTAAAAGTACAAATAATAATAACAATGGCTGAAGTGACGTAGTCTCTATCCGTTACAACCTCTTGCAAGACGACGGATGTAAGGCTGTAATTGCAATAGGTATCCGTGGCTAACCTACTCTTACCCGGAGTCAAGAGACGTTACTACCAGCTATAGGTTTACTAATAGTAAAATTACAAATAATAATAACAATAGCTGAAGTGACGTAGTCTCTAGTCGTTACAACCTCATGCAAGACAACGGATAGAAGGCTGGTATTGCAATAGGTAACCGTGGCTAACCTACTCTTACCCGGAGTCAAGAGACATGACTACCAGCTATAGGTTTACTAATAGTAAAAGTACAAATAATAATAACAATAGCTGAAGTGACGTAGTCTCTACTCGTTACAGCCTCTTGCAAGACGACGGATGGAAGGCTGTAATTGCAATAGGTATCCGTGGCTAACCTACTCTCACCCGGAGTCAAGATACATGACTACCAGCTATAGGTTTACTAATAGTAAAAGTACAAATAATAATAACAATAGCTGAAGTGACGTAGTCTCTACTCATTAGAGCCTCTTGAAAGACGACGGATAGAATGCTGGTATTGCAATAGGTAGCCGTGGCTAACCTACTCTCTCCCGGAGTCAAGAGACATGACTACCAGCTATAAGTTTACTAATAGTAAAAGTACAAATACTAATAACAATAGCTGAAGTGATGTAGTCTCTACTCGTTACAGCCTCTTGCAAGACGATGGATGGAAGCCTGTATTTACAATAGGTATCCATGGCTAACCTACTCTTACCCGGAGTCAAGAGACGTGACTACCAGCTATAAGTTTACTAACAGTAAAAGTACAAATAATAATAACAATAGCTGAAGTGACGTAGTCTCTAGTCGTTACAGCCTCATGCAAGACAACGGATAGAAGGCTGGTATTGCAATAGGTAACCGTGGCTAACCTACTCTTACCCGGAGTCAAGAGACATGACTACCAGCTATAGGTTTACTAATATTAAAAGTACAAATAATAATAACAATAGCTGAAGTGACGTAGTCTCTACTCGTTACAGCCTCTTGCAAGACGACGGATGGAAGGCTGTAATTGCAATAGGTATCCGTGGCTAACCTACTCTCACCCGGAGTCAAGAGACATGACTACCAGCTATGGGTTTACTAATAGTAAAAGTACAAATAATAATAACAATAGCTGAAGTGACGTAGTCTCTACTCATTACAGCCTCTTGAAAGACGACGGATAGAATGCTGGTATTGCAATAGGTAACCGTGGCTAACCTACTCTCACCCGGAGTCAAGAGACATGACTACCAGCTATAAGTTTACTAATAGTAAAAGTACAAATAATAATAACAATAGCTGAAGTGACGTAGTCTCTACTCATTACAGCCTCTTGAAAGACGACGGATAGAATGCTGGTATTGCAATAGGTAACCGCGGCTAACCTACTCTTACCCGGAGTCAAGAGACGTGACTACCAGCTATAAGTTTACTAACAGTAAAAGTACAAATAATAATAACAATAGCTGAAGTGACGTAGTCTCTAGTCGTTACAGCCTCATGCAAGACAACGGATAGAAGGCTGGTATTGCAATAGGTAACCGTGGCTAACCTACTCTTACCCGGAGTCAAGAGACATGACTACCAGCTATAGGTTTACTAATAGTAAAAGTACAAATAATAATAACAATAGCTGAAGTGACGTAGTCTCTACTCATTACAGCCTCTTGAAAGACCACGGATAGAAGGCTGGTTTGGCAATAGGTATCCGTGGCTAACCTACTCTTACCCGGAGTCAAGAGACATGACTACCAGCTATAAGTTTACTAACAGTAAAAGTACAAATCATAATAACAATAGCTGAAGTGACGTAGTCTCTAGTCGTTACAGCCTCATGCAAGACGACGGATAGAAGGCTGGTATTGCAATAGGTATCCGTGGCTAACCTGCTCTTACCCGGAGTCAAGAGACGTGACTACCAGCTATATGTTTACTAATAGTAAAAGTACAAATAATAATAACAATGGCTGAAGTGACGTAGTCTCTATCCGTTACAGCCTCTTGCAAGACGACGGATGTAAGGCTGTAATTGCAATAGGTATCCGTGGCTAACCTACTCTTACCCGGAGTCAAGAGACGTTACTACCAGCTATAGGTTTACTAATAGTAAAAGTACAAATAATAATAACAATAGGTGAAGTGACGTAGTCTCTACCCGTTACAGCCTCTTGCAAGACGACGGATAGAAGGCCTGTATTGCAATAGGTAACCCTGGCTAACCTACTCTCCCCCGGAGTCAAGAGACATGACTACCAGCTATATGTTTACTAATAGTAAAAGTACAAATAATAAAAGAAACAATCATATTAGATGTAATAGTATTATTCCGATATAGCTGCATAATCTCTTTATGTATACACATTTCAAGTCTCTATAAATTCATTCACTGTATGTCTATTTATATTTCTCCTATAAGTGATTTTTATTTTCGAAACGCTGTATGGAAACTTTTCTTCGTAAAATACCTTAAATTTGTTTGGAAGCGGATAAGTATGTGTACTTTACTGGATGCACTATTAGATATCCCACCTGGAACGGAGCTCCCAGTTTTACGATAATTCCAGTCGTTCCAGTTCCAGGCTAAACTAAATGCGCAGATCGCAGTCCAGATTTCAGAGCCATTGAATGGCTTCGCTTTGGTTAACGTTCTTATTAAGAAAGGAAATTGCTTTAAGCAATCAGTAGTTTTAGAGACGTATCCAAGTGACGTTTATACACTCACTTTACATAACTACGGCCATTATACTATAGTACGAAAGTACAATGTTGTTTATTATTATTTTATTAGAAATGTTAGTCCCGCTCATATTAACTCTATATAAATGTGTAGTTTCTGAACTCGTTACCAAATATATTTCTTGTGTTTCCATATGATTTTATTTGACCTGGAGTGTTTTTTTCTTTCCTTTCTTGCCTGAAGTCCTCCAATTTATCTGAATGGAAAATCTATTTGTTTCTCTCTCTTTCTTTCCTCTCCCTATCTATCTCCTTTGAAAAATAAGGAAAATTGAAATAAGGTCTATTGTTTTTTATAATTTTTCATTAGCAAATAAAATAATTATGTAAACGTTTTCAAAGCCATTTATTAACACTAACCCATTTTTGAAATGATTCTTGTGTAAAATCTATTTTTATTGCTTTAATAAACGATTTTACGAATATAGTTTGTGTAATAACAGTTATGTATAATAACGGGGGATATTTTCCTTTATCCCTTGGATAGGAGAACTTGTGCCTGGAGACTATAATTCAATGTTTATTTCATTTCGAGGCTTTGCATCTGCCCTAAAATCAGATTCAAATGAAATCCCTTTTCAGGATATTGCACGACATAAATCTCGCCATTTGGGTAGTTAGAGAGCGAATCTGTGAGCTTATACGGAGCTTATATGCCTCTAGGTCTGGAGCACTTGCAAACAACTGGAGAAAAAAAAGTTCTCTGTTAATGTGTTCGTAATTACCCATAATCTTCGACTTGTAAGCGATCCTGAAAGAGGCTCAACCCAACTCCATCAAGAGCTCCCCATCTGCATCAAACTCTCTCTATCTGCACCAAGCTCTTCCCGTCTGCGTCAAACTCTCCTCATTTGTGTCAGGTTCTACCTTCTCCATCATGTTCTCTCCATCTGCGTTAAGCTCCTCCCATCTGTGTCAGGTTCTCCCCATTTTCGTCTGGCTCTCTCCATCTGCATTAGGCTTTCCCAAATCAAGCACTCCACCTGCTTTCGACTCCTACCATCTACGTCAGGCTCCACAAATCTGCATCAGGCATTCCCTATCTGCGTCAGGCTCTCCCCATCTGCAATAGACTCTTCCAATCTGCAACCAGTTCACCCCATCTACATTAGACTCTCTCCATCTGCATTAGGCTATCCACATCTGTGTCAGGCACTCCCCATCTGTATCAGGTACTTTCCATCTGCATCAGGCATTCCTCACTTAAATTAGTCTCTCTCCATATGCAGAAGGCAATCCCTATATGCATTAGGCACTCCCCGTCTGTATCAGGCACTCCCCATCTGCATTACGTATCTGCATTAGGAACTTCCTTCTGCATCAGACACTTTTTGTTTACGACAGGCTCTCCCCATCTGCATTAGGCACTCCCCGTCTGTATCAGGTACTCCCCATCTTCATTACGTATCTGCATTAGGAACTTCCTTCTGCATCAGGTACTTCTCGTATGCGAAAGGCTCTCCACATCTGTTTCAGGCACTCCCCATCTGTATTAGACTCTCCCTATACGCATCAGACACTCCCCATCTACATTAGGTACTCCCCGTATGCATCAGGCATTCCCCACCTGCGTAAGGCTGTCCCCATCCGCATCAGGCACTCTCCATCTGCACTACCCATCTGCATTAGGATCTTCCCTCTGCATCAGGCACTTCTCATCTGCGACATGCTCTCCCCATCTGTATCATTCACGTCCCATCTTCATTAGGTACTCCCTGTCTGCATCAGGCATTCCCCACCTGCGTAAGGCTGACCCCATCCGCATCAGGCACTCTCCATCTGCACTACCCATCTGCATTAGGATCTTCCCTCTGCATCAGGCACTTCTCATCTGCGACATGCTCTCCCCATCTGTATCATTCACGTCCCATTTTCATTAGGTACTCCCCGTCTGAGTAAGGCTCTCCCTATTCGCATCAGGCACTCCCCATCTGCATTAGGTACTCCCCGTCTGCGTAAGACTCAACCCATCCGCATCAGGGACTCCACATCTTCATTAGGTACTCCCCGTCTGCGTAAGGCTCTCCTCATCTGTATCAGGCACATCCCATCTTCAATAGGTTCTCCCCGTCTGAGTAAGGCTCTCCCCATCCGCATCAAGCACTCCCCATCTGCACTGCCCATAGGATCTTCCCTCTGCATCAGACCCTTCTCGTCAGTGACATGCTCCTCCCCATCTGTATCAGGCACGTCCCATCTGCATCAACCACTCCCCATCTGCATTAGGGTCTCCCCATCTGCGACAGGTCCTCCCCATCGGCATTTACGTGTTTTTCCTAGTTTAGATTTTAACAATGCCCAAGAAATACGCGTGTGTATGTTATGTATCCAGACTTTACCCTAAATGTCTGTTAAACCTGTTATCAGTTTAAAGCGAGTTTATTTGGCTCGAAATGCCTGTAAGTACCGAAAAGGTACTAACATCACAAATTACTCAATGAGATCGTGATTCGCTAATAATACAGAGGGTTCATTCGAAATAAATTGTTCCCCGTATATTTAGAAAACTTCATATAGCTAGCGTACTGTACTAGTTGCTCCATCAGATACAACTCGAGTGGGGGTGGGGACTGTGTAAAGATTCTATCTTCAGCCTACCGGGTTCTCTAGACTTTACAGAAGTAAAAGTTTCAAGTTAAATATTGGAAAAAGTATTTAATTTTACAAAACTGCAAGTACTTACTTTTAGTAAATATAGGCTAAAGGGGGGAAGATAATTTAATGAATTCAGGGGTATTTCAGGTTTTACAGATAGATAGGCCTATAACGTTTTTGTGTATAGTTAACAAATTTCATTGCCCGTGCCGCATCCAAATAGCACAAGTTCCCACTCGGTGAAGATATTAAGCAACGTTAACGTCGTCCTGTTCCCCGCCTCGTGTTTCCGCTTCAGATATATTGTTTTTGTCTTTTTCATTTAGACGAGCGAAATTAAAACTCAACGCCACGTTACGAAATTGTTTCCGTTCGTGAGTGACGTCACGGAAGGGATATAATTCATGGGTAAAGTATAACTGTTGCGATGCAATTGCGGTGCAATATTCTCATTCCAGGCGGACTGTTAATGCAAGTGCTTCTACAGACTCACGTGGTTCCGCGTTTACTTAATAAGTTTCATTGAATTGTGACGTAACAAGTTATTAGTTATAATGTTAAAATTTCCAGTTACCATTCTGTAGTATATTAGGGCCTAATGATTACATGTATTCTAAAAAACTATTATTCGTCGCCAATATTGAAAACAAGTAGTATAAAATGTTTGTTTAGAGCCAATTCCTACTTAAATCAACAAAGAAATGTTTTAATTCCTTTAGTGTCTTGTTATTTTATAATTATAATTAATATAAATATGTATACACATATGTCAGAATAATAATATTAAATGACAAAATAGGAAGCAAATTTCTTTGCAATATTTAATTTTTGTTTCTTGTATGGTGTTGGACAATAGTTTTCAATTCTTGTTTGTTACTATTTATACGCTTTCTTTTTTTTCATCGCTCATATTGTGTTGTAGTTTCCTTTCGCTTTCCTTTTGCTTTGTCCGTTTTTTAAGCATGATTCGATACCTTTAATACAGCTTGTTTGTTAATTTTTTTTCTTGGCATTCAGTTTTAATCCTATAGCATTATTTATGATATTGTGTGGTAACCATGGCAACAATTTAAGGTTGTGACTTCGACGACAACCAAATGGGGGCAAAAAAAAAATCATGTACATCTCTGAGAAGCAGATTTCTAGCTATGGGAAAATTGGCACATACTAAAGCGCTAGACTTTGAATATGATGGTGCTCGGTTTGAATCCTACCTAATTCTCCAAATTTTTACTATACGATTGAATAAATATTTGATAAAACCGTATTAACATTAATTGTCATCTACTATAGGTTGAAAGAAATGTATTTGAACCTAATTGGATGAATAAAAACGTATTTCATTAACGATTAAAAATTAGTAGAAGATATATATCAGGAGAGTGTAAGCTAATAGAAGTAATTGAATAAAATAGGACTTAATCAAAGCCTAAAACAGCTATTTTAATATTCCTTAACATTCGAAAACCTATAATAGTCTGACTAATACAACTAAATATACGATGATATTTCAATGTACAGGTATATACAGTGCTATAAAGATTTTTATACTTTATACTATAACTTTCAAGGGCATTTAATAATACCTAGAACCACACTTATAATGCTAAATAATTAAAGCAAGCTTATAAATTTATAAATAAATATTATTTATTCCAGCTGACATTAAGTGAGGTACTACGTATGCCTCACTTTGAAAATTTAAACTAAAGTTTTAAAAGAAACTTCTATGGATCACATTTCCATAATTCCCTCTCCTTTGAATTTAAATTATATTGAAAACATCCTCTCACTCGAAAATCTCATGGTAAAGTGGGGGGGGATAATTATAGTTACTCTGCAACTATTAACCTTCCGCTCATTCATACTCGCACCTAAACAGTTTTGATACCTGCTCCATGGCCTGTAGAAACCTGATATATTTACCTTTTTTTACATTTATTATTAATGATCAAATTCACAATTTTTATAAAAATTTTTAAAAATAACTGGTCCTATTTGTTTTCGAATGCTTTGAAACACATTTATTAAGATTCAATGACACTTTTTAATGTAATTAGTAATACACAATTCTATTATAAAGGTGGACTCTTGGAGCTTTTGTTCTTTTAATACAGCTTATTAAAATGAACGTTACTCACTCCTTAATCTTATGAGTCGTCATTTGGGATATTTCTATATTGTACAATGATGTAATATAAAAAACTTTAATAAATTTTATGAAAAACATTTAAATAAATTTACTAAGTTATTAAATATTTCTGTTTGGCTGAAAATATAATTTAATAAAGTTTGTTTGAATGCTGCTTCTTGGATTCCGAAGTGGTTTTTTGTAATTTGTTTAACGTTTCACTTGGCTATCACTTCCGTACAGTGATATTTCTCACATTTCACTAACCACCATTCTCTCTAGTACTTTACTTAATCACTAGTAGCACTTTTTCTATTTTCTATTTTATGTAAATAAACTCTTACAAATCTTCCTAATTTCTGTAAAATGTCCCTTAACTGTTCATAAAAAAATGCAAAAAATAATACCTTGCAATTTGAAACTTCTACTAGCTCCCCAAACACGTCTGTACTCCTTAAACATCAGAGTTTATGATTTTAAATATTAGAAGGAGTGAACGTTTGGCCAACAGTTTTCGCTGTTTGAAATTTTCTCGTTACTTGGCAGTTACACGCTCATTTTTATGAGTTTCAGATACTAAACTTTCCTCTACACGTGTTTACAGAATTGGTTTAACCTTACACTCTTATTTTGTCTGCACGTCCCAACACTGATTAACAACACTAAACTAACATTTACAATTGTTATGCTATCTTTGTCATCTTTTCTCTAAACATTTCTTATGAATTAAAAACATTGATTCCTTTTATAAAATATATCTTTTATCTTTATATCATATTATATTTAGGGTGATTGTATATCCCCAGCGTATGGTCTGGAAGGTTCGTTAAGACATTAGGGGAGGAATAAGGCCCTAAATGGTTATTATGTTAGGGTAAATAACCAAAGAAGTGCCTATTACACTGCCACGATTATATGAGATATATAATAGGGTTATATAAGCCTATATGTCGAAGGTTGTTAATACGGGCTTAGACTCTGCCGATTTCCTCTAAATTGTAACACTGATGATAGATGTTGAATATTGTAGTTATATGTTACATAATTATCCTGCAAAATTATGTGCATTCTATTTGTAATAATAAGTGGTATGTTTCAAGAAAGACACTTTTGCGAAAAAAAATACAAATCAAGAATTTATTATTTTTGAGTGCAAAATATAAGCAAAAATTGAACAAAAGAAAATTATATATTAATTACACTTGTTTTAAAATATTAAATCTCTTTAATTATGAAGTGAACAAATTTGAACAATTGTACAGTTATAGAATTTGTAGTATAGATACGAGATATCTACTAGTAAAGTTGTTTAATTAATTATATGTGTTATACATATTATCAACCTAAAAATTATTATTTTACAAATATAATTTATAGCACCTATTGACTTAATTACTTATTAATAATAGTCGAATGGTACCACAAAATTTTAGAAATTTTCACTGTTTAATCGGGCTAAGCTTTTGACAACATTAAACTTTATTTATATGGATTCAATTTTGAAGTGAAAGTTTGTATTAAAGAATTTTATCACTTAAGTGGAAAGCTTTTGTAGAGTTGATAGTTACTGTTTGATTTTTCCGCAATGTTCCTGTTTAGATTGGCCAGGATTTAGCATCGTAATAATTAATTAGATTATTTAAAGTAAAAATGAAATAATACCTTCAAAACTCATTTTAAATAACATAAAAAATTTAAACTAAAGATTGCTTCTGTTTTAAAAGATACTTCTATGGATCACATTTCCATAATTCCCTCTCCATTGAATTTAATTTATTTTCAAAACATCCTCTCGCTCGAAAAGCTCATGGTAAAGTGGGGGTGGGGGGGTTAATTATAGTTACTCTGCAACTATTAACCTTCCGCGCATCCCTATGCCCACCTAGGACGCCTTGATACCTGCTCCATGGCCTGTAGAAACCTGATATCTTTACCTTTTTTACATTTATTATTAATGATCAAATTCACAATTTTTATAAAATTTGTTTAAAATAACTAGACCTATTTGTTTTCAAATGCTGTTAAATAACAATAATAATAATATTTTATTGACTAAAATAATGTTACAAGATTGAAGGAGGCGAAAGTGAGATAAAAGGGAGGACAAGGCTCAGAATCAGAAGTTTTAATCAATTACTTTGCAACCATGGCTCTCCGAAAAACCTATGATGGACTTACAGAATGCCTGGCCGAACTGAAGGCTTAAGTTTCGAAAAAGGCAAGGCACCAGTCGAAACGTTCTACAAATGGGGCAAGAAAGTGGCACTAAAGATTACTGTGGTTTAAATCGACTCGATTTGTGTGCTTTATGAATATATCTGTGGACAATACATTTAGATGCCATATTTTTACACACAACAACTCATATCATTCAATGATATTCAGTAGCAAATACCATTTTACACGAGAACACTTTGCCGTAATCATTTATCGGAAACAAACATTTTACCGGGAAAGAAATATCATTAAGTTTACCGTTGCCGCCAATATTTCATTACAGGCGAATCTGTTTTGAGTGGAATTTCATATCGTGCAAACATCATGGAGTGCTTTGAGGAAAAGCTGTTAGGAAAATTGTTTGTTTTTACGCTGAAATAAACCAACGTCATTGAATTGTTTTGAAATCGATACCGGGTTTCATTTTAATGCACTTAAGTTGGAAATATTTTAATTTTCAGAAGTAAAGTATGCACTTACACGCAGTGTTGGTTTTTGTTTGGAAAACGTATAAAAGCAAAACGTTCATTTTCGACGAAACGAATCTCGTCGGAGAATTTCATGCATAAAAGCATTACGTCTATGTTTAGGATAAAATTCTGACTTGCTTAGGTTTGTAGAGGGAAGTTGAGGCCTAATACCTAAACACATCTTGTATAGATAAATAAGTACAACTAGTATAGAAACGTTTTTTTTTCATAAATACATTCGTCGTAAAAGAATCTTTCCAGCTTCCCGTGTCGAGTACATTCGAAGTTCTACTAGTTGGATCTATACCATCGTTAACTTCGAATCTCTCTGAAGATCCTTTCTCTGTAGTCGAATACCTTCCATGTGCTTTTTTTAAACCAAATCTATTGCTATTAAAGTATCTGAATCCTTCTCTGGGTTTTCTAAAAACGTTTCCTTCATTTTCCACGCAATATATTCGAAATGTAATGGTCGAAACGGAATTTGGTTAAACGTGTTACTTGGTTCTTTCTTTTGGGGCTTTTAATGTTTTTGTTTTGGAATCACGGACATGCTTTGTTCAGAGGTAACCGAATCCTTCCCTGGGTTTTCTAAAAACGTTTCCTTCATTTTCCACGCAATATATTCGAAATGTAATGGTCAAAACGGAATTTGGTTAAACGTGTTACTTGGTTCTTTCTTTTGGGGCTTTTAATGTTTTTGTTTTGGAATCACGGACATGCTTAATTCAGAGGTAAAACTATTTAAGACATTTTAGACGGCTGAAAATTCTATGCAACACTCAAACACGAAACGATTTTAAAATTGGGAATTCAATTCTAAGCAAAATTGACAGCTAAATATCTGCTGAGTAGACGCCCAATTATCCGGCCACTTGACCTTCCCTTAAAACGTGCCGCTTAAGCCAATGTTTATCGTTCTCACTAAACCTTGGAATCTCCCTCCCTAGATCATGGACACGCTGCCTTGTGGGTAAAAAGAGAGTAGGGATGCAGTGTTCCAGATGAATCCCACGTCAAGCCTAACTCATTAACATTTTCTTTGTTGAGTCTTGTTTTTTAAATTCTGACAAAAGTACGAGTCAGCACAGTTGGGAATTAACAGTTACGGAAAGAAATATTATGGTTAGTAAAATGGAACAAAAACATTGTTCTCATTTTTATGAGAAAATGAATAACATTCGGCTCTGTCAACTATAAAATTAAAAACTTTAAATATGGAGTAATTAAATCTGATAATCATAAACTGAAGCAATACTCAACATATGGTTTAACAGAAAATAGTGACCATATGAACATATTGTAGTTTTTTCTTGAAATTTTTATTTGACAATATAAATCTACAAAAATTTACAAAAATGTTCGGATAGTCATAAACTAATGTAAAAGTGATTAATTCTAATTTATTTAAGCGCTGGCATCACTATTCACTGTATTTTTACTTACACTCAATGTTTACCGAGTTATATATATATATATATATATATATATATATATATATATATATATATATATTTGCGACTAAAGTTTACTGAGTTATCACTGAGGAAGTCAGCTAGTGTCGTAGGAACACGTATGAAAATCTGTGTGTTGTTGTGAGGGGTGGGTTTTATAAGGAACAACATCGGGTTTAGTTCATTTGATTAAACACACGGGAATACTGGCTTTATGTGGCCGCCATATATTCACAGAGTATATATATATATATATATATATATATATATATATATATATATATATATATATATATATATATATATATATATATATATATATATATATATATATTTAAAACAACATAGGTTATTCAAACACAAGAATATTTATTAATTTATATTCAAAGCCTTTCGTTGGTAAACAGTACCAACATCATCAGGAATGAAAATTACAATAATATTATTGTAATATTCATTCCTGATGATGTTGGTACTGTTTGCCAACGAAAAGCTTTGAATATAAATTAATAAATATTCTTGTATTTCAATAAAAATATTATTATTACTAAAACTCGAAGGGACCTTATCGGTGTAGAGCACTTAGCTGTAGCCTTTGTACTCTCTTCCCATCCCTACCACAGGACTAGCTTAGTGGATACCTACCTCTTTGCAGAAATCAAGTACCCACCTGATGCTAGATCTTCTGATATCCTCTGGTGTACATACCTGCCAGCCAAACCACTTTCTCCTTGTAGCTCCCAAAGCAGGACACTCACAGAGTACATGGATTGGGCTTTCCTCTTGGTCCTCGTCACATCTCTTGCACACAGGGGACCTAGATTTTCCAATTTTGTATTGGAACCCCCTCAGATTCCCATGGCCTGTAACCAGCTCTACAGTAGCTCTGAGTTGATGTCTACTTAAGGAGAGTAGTTCTTTGCCCCACAAATCTCCTGAGTAACCCCACAGTACCTTGGATTTGTTACACCCCAAGGTTACATTTCATTCTTCCCTGCACAACCTGTCTATATGTACCGTGATCCTCTTGCGCGTCTCCTGAGGCGGCATGCCCACTGCCCTCAGCAACGGTCCTTGGGTTATACACCCTTGTTTTGCTAAGACGTCAGCTCTCTCATTCCCTATCCAGCCAGAATGTCCTGGAATCCAGGTTAGGTTGAGTGAATTATACTTACTCAGCTTTGCTAGAGAAGCCATAGTCTCAGCCACCAACCTAGAGCTGGTACTAGCCTTACCTAAAGCCTTCAGAGCTGCCTGACTGTCCGAGCAAATCCAGATGGTCTTGCCCCTCCTGCCAGACCCTATTATTTCCTCAGCACATAGTTTGATCGCAAGCACCTCACCCTGGAAGACAGAGTTGTAGTCCTCCAGGCGATGACAAAATCTGTCTTGGTGTCTCGGTCCACTAAATTCTGCTCCCACTCCTTCCTTCATCTTGGACCCATCGGTGAACCAGATTTCACCATGTCTGGGTCTATACTCCGCCCATGCCTCTCTTGCAGGAATAAGGATTTTGTAGTTTCCTTTTTCCCTCTTAAGAGACAGTATCTTATCCTGAGGTTCTATCCAGAGCTCCTTCAGTGAATCCCTAAATAGCTGTTTATGAAGTTTGCTACTTGTCTTCCACTGCCCGGTACAGCTTAGCCGGTATGCAGTTTTCATTGCCTCCATCCTAATTTGAAGACTCAAGGATGGAAAACCCAACATAACCCTCATGGCCGCACATGGTGTGCTTCTCCTTGTAGCTGTTATGCCTCTAAGGAAGAGCCCCTGCGCGCGGTCCAGCATTCTTTTACTTGTTTCTTTCTGTGCCCTGTCCCACCAGACGATAGAGGCAAAGACCAACCTCGGCACCACAATGGCGGAATAAATCCAGTTTATCTGACGTGGACCCAAACCCCATCTCGTGCCTATTGCTCCTCTGCATTGCCAGAACGTAGCTATGGCTTTTTTTGCACTTATCCTCCAAATGCTCACGCCAGAGTAGCTTCCTATCCAGAATAACTCCCAGATATTTAGCGCTCTCAACGTAGCTTATTTTGGTATTACCAACTTCCATCATCTCCAGCGATTTAGTTTTATATCACCTAGTGAAGATGAGTGCCACAGATTTCTCTCCTTGAATGCATAGTGCATTCTTCCTGCACCATGCTTCTGTTACCTTGAGTGCCTCTTGAAGCAGGTCTTTGAGGACCTCTTCAAATGGTTCCCTAACAAGGATAGCTATGTCATCCGCATATCCTACCACCTTGACACCCATTCCACTGAGTGTCCTTAGTAGGCCATCCACGACAAGGCTCCACAGCAAAGGTGATAACACTCCACCCTGCGGGCAGCCCTCCGAGACCATCCCATTTATCGTGCACCCCATCCAGGATGCAGTACTTATCCGGTTTTCCAAGGAACTCATAATCCAATTTATAATTCCATCAGAAATCCCATGATCCATAGCTGCTCTTTTGATGGCCAGTCTAGAGGTACTATTAAAAGCCCCCTCCACATCAAGAAAAGCCCCAATACATATCCCCTTGTTGTTGATCTGACCCTTAATAAAGTCTACGACCTACAACAGCGCAGTCTCCACTGACCTACCAGTTCGGTAGGCGTGTTGGTCCTGATGAAGCGGATACTGCTTCAAAGGTCCCTCCTTCAAATAGTGGTCCACCAGCCTTTCCAATGTCTTTAACAAGAAAGATGTGAGGCTGATAGGTCTGAAGTCCTTTACCTCTGTGTAACCTTTCCTCCCCGGTTTGGGGATAAAGATAACCTTTGTTTTGAGCCACTGCCCGGGCGTGTAACCCAAGGCAACACAGCCTCTGAGTAATCCTGTCAGTGGCCCTATTATTTCCTCCAAGCACTTTTGTAGTAGTGCTGGAGTAATATTATCTAATCCAGGCGCTTTAAAAGGCTCAAAAGACAGAATCGCCTCTCTCACCTTTTGCGCTGACATCACCTGCCCAGCAATATTCCAGTCCGCCATTAGCCCAGTATGTCGGAGGTTTTGAGCACCGTCCCCTACCGGTCTAATATCGGGAAAACTGTTCCTCATAAGCAGACGCAGTGTTTCCTCCGGGGTGTCATTAAAGCTACCATCAGTCTTCTTGACAAACTTAAGCTCTCCCCTCGGTCCACCTGCTAACACCTTAAACAGTCTAGCAGTGTCACTCAGTGTGCTTGTCTCTGAGCACCACTTTTCCCAAGAAGCACGTTTAACCTCTTTAATAAGATTTTTATAGAGACCCTGGCTGTCTTTATATGCCTGCCAGGTCTCCGCCGTTTTCTTCTTCTTTGCCATATTAAAGAGCCTTCTAGTCTCTTTTCGTCTTGCCTCTAACTCGCTGTTCCACTTAAGCTTACCACTCCCAGTGTTTATCCGCGAGAGAGGGCAATTTTCCTCAAACGACGTGGAAATTGCAGTCCTGATGTAGGCCTCAGTATTTTCCAGTTCGTTTGATGTACCATATTTACCACGGAAGTAAGACATCCGCCTCCTCACCGAGGACTTAAAACCTTCCCAGTTTGTCCTTCTCGGGTTCCTAAACCACACCACATGGGGGACAACTCCCCTCATCGTAGCAGTGATGATCCGGTGATCAGACATGGAGGGCTCATCCGAAACCTGCCAGTCATGCACCCACCTTACCATTTGTCTATTACAGAAGGTGATATCTAGAACCTCCATTCTGTTTGAAGTGACAAATGTTGGCTCGGCACCTGTGTTTAAAACCACAAGGTTTTCTTCAATCAAGAAAGCTAGGAGCTCCTCACCTCGCTCATTTGTGTCTGTGCTGCCCCACACCTCATTATGAGCATTGGCATCACAGCCCACTAAGATTCCTATATTCCTCTCCCTGCAGTACTGAACTAACTTACGAAATTCTGCATTGGGCGATTCTCTATTGTGTGCGCAGTAAGTGGAGGCCACGATGAACTCCCTGCTCCCACTTACCTCGCTCTTGCCTCGAATTCTAACCACCGCAAGGTCTTTAGTTGAGAATTCTTGAATCAGCGTGGCTTCTAGTCCTCTGACTATCACACATGCTCTGTGCCCCTCATGTTCCCCACAGTCAGACCCCTTATACGGTTCCTGACCAGCCACGGTTCTTGCACCAGCGCAAGCGCTGGTAATGTGTGCCTCACATTTAAGCACCTGGTTAGGACCACCGAGGCGCTTTTGCTGTGATGCAAGTTGATTTGCAGGATCATTGCTCGAGGGTCAGCCATCTCCAACTGACCCCTACGCCTTCTCCTGATTCTCTCTCTCGCCCTTCTCTTCCAGGTCCTTAGAGTTCCACTTAAAAGTGACCTCTGCAGTCCCCAGGAAGGCTTTCCCATCTCTTGCCTTTAATGGTCGATACCTCATCCAATCCTAGGCAGAGGAGGCTTGCAGGTCCCCGCTCAATGCACTGTAGGATCTTCCACTTCGAAGTGTCAATTTCTGGGTTTTGCATCCCGATGAACTTGACCAGCTGAGTGGCCTCCCTTTTTGGTGGTGGTATTAGCACCACTTTCACCCTTTTGATCAGTTCATCAGGCAGGACTAGCCTTGCCTGAGTCCCGTTCTCGAGCTTAACTGACGGTACCACTTCTCTCAGCCATTTTGCCGATTCCTCCTCAGCACAAATAAATGCTGCGACTCCATCCCTTAGGTGAGTGTCTCTGAAGCGCGGAACAAAACCTCCACTAGGAGTGTCCAGAATCCGGTCCATGACGGTGCCCTTAAGGTGGTCGAACATCGCCATCTCCATCCTCACGCCTACACTACCCCGAAAGGTCACAAGAACCCTCGGTAGGTTGGCGGCGATCGACGAGAAAGACGGCCCTCCCGACCCAGCAGGCCTAGACCTCTTGACCTCCGACTCTGGAGTAGGATTAGAAGTACTCCTTTCCTTCCTTTTCCTCTCTCTCTTTTGTCGTACTAAAGTTCTACCTGATCCACTGGCTTCCGGGACGACAGGGCGGGTTCTAGCCCCAGCCTCCGTCAAACGCTTCCGCTGCCCGGACCGGTGTTTCCTCAAAGGTTGTGGCGGTGGTTCTCTGCCCTCCGCCTCCGCCTTCTTTGCTTCCTCATGGTAGGAAAGCCAGAGTGCTTTCCTCCTTTGTGCCCCACTCATTCTTCCTGTTGCCTTCGCAACTGGATTTCCATCTGTCTCTACGGGGGCCGAAGCCACCTCCATAGGAACAGATTTGTCGGTAGGTTCTAAGCCCTGACCAGTTGAATTTATTTTTTCTATCTCTGCCATGTGTGTTCCCACGAGCAGCTAGGGAAATAAAGGTCAGCCGCCGCAGAGCCCCGCTTACGGCGGTAAGGTGACTTAAGTACTCAGGGGCGCCAGGTGCCCCTGAGGCTCCGTTAAAGATCCTCCTTACCCTGAGGGCCACGAATCTACATCGGCACGGATCGCAAACCACCTTCCGATCGGGGGTGTAAGTGCCCATCCAGACCACCAACCTGAATAAGGGGTGCTTCTTGGTTGCCGCCCGCAAGGGAAGGGCAGGGTGAGAGCCGGGCAGATAACAACCCTTCAAGTGGTAGGACTGGCCCCTTTTTTTGAGCCGCCTTCATGCACTCACACAATTGCCTGGACTTCCCGTTTATAGGGAGCCACATACGTACAGCTCCTCTCCACCTCCCCCACGCCCGGATTAAGCCTCTCCACCACGTCAAGGTCATGCAGCCCATAGGAGAGGTTGAATAACCTATGTTGTTTTAAATTAGTAAACAAGAAAACGTATTATATATATATATATATATATATATATATATATATATATATATATATACATATATATAATTAATAAATTAAAAATATTTCAAAAACAAGAATACTTTTAATGAATATATTTATTCAAAGCTTTTCGCCGATAAAATAGTATCAGCATTTTCAGGAAAATTATCTAATAAAATATTTTTACAAAATTAAATCATATGTACTACAAAGAATCATATGTTTATAAGTATTACACTTTATGTAAATTTTTCTATAACATCAATGACTTTATAAATAGTTTGGTGCCTTGATCTCACTTGAATTTGTTTATCAATTAATTTGTCTTTAACTTTATGCTTATAAATTTCCAATGTTTCAAATATATTCATTTTTAATCCTTTATTTAATTCTTTCATTAATTTCATATTTTCTATTTCCGGAAACTCATGTTCATTATTAATACAATGCGTAGCTAAATTTGATTTGTATATGTTTGGTTTGATATAAGCATTTAATTGTTCTTTGTATCTTTCTTTTAATTTCTTTTTTGTTTGTCCTACATATAATTTATTACAAGTTTGACATTTTATATTATATACTCCATTTCTTTCGTGCATATAATTATGATTTTTGTTATTGTTTATTAAATTTTTAATTTTATTATCAGTTTTATATGTAATTTGTATATTTGTTTGTTTAAATAATCTTGTAATTTTATTTATTTCGTTACCAGTGAATGTAAAAGTTGTCCAAATATTTTCTCTCTTATTAGGTACAAAGCTATTTTCGAGTTTCTGTTTTCTTATTATATTATTATTTAATTTATCTATAGTTTTTCTTTTATATCCATTTTCTAAACCAATTTGATATATTATATTTTTCTCTTTTATTTGATCATTTATGTTCATTGGTATTTTGTGCATTCTATGTAGTAAATTATAATTTATAAATATATATGTAAAAATATTTTATTAGATAATTATTTTCCTGAAGATGCTGTTACTATTTTATCGGCGAAAAGCTTTGAATAAATATATTCATTAAAAGTATTGTTGTTTTTGAAATATTTTAAATTTATTATATATATATATATATATATATATATATATATATATATATATTTGAGACTACAGTTTATGCCACAAAATGTTTGATAAAAAATAATGTAAATACATTACAGCCTAAAATAAATATATAGAAAAGTTATTATTTTAAACAAAATACATATTAGAAATAAATAAATAATATAAATTAAAGTAAATATTAATAACAATATTTATAAATATTAATAAATAATAAATAAATATCTACATAGTAGAAATAAATTGTTCAAGATAATTGATGGAGATTTTTCATAGTGTTCGTAATAAAATTTTAAGGGAAATAGGATATACTATGTAACACTTCTGACTTGATAAAACATACCTGGTCCGTATTGCTCAGTCTAGTTGGTAAATATTGTGTTTGCAGTACACAACTCTTAACGCTGTGGGAAAATGGTAACGCTCCGCAAGTTCCTACTAAAACTAATTGTTGACCGAGGAAGGAGTTTCATGCAAATCCACAAACTTCGACGAGGTCACCCACTAAGTAGATAAGTACTTGGAGCTTGCCCCCAACTTGTGACCTTATTTAAAATATTCAAGTGCTTCACTTGTAGAGAATAGAGTACACAATTAATTGTTTTTATACAAAATATTATTTTTAAATAACGTTTTTAATTTTAACTCCATTTGAATTCAAGCTCTTATAGTAAAGCATTTTATTTCGGGATATTTTCAATTTTAATTTGTTACCAAAAACGATCATGAATTTTAATTATAGTTTTACTTTATTTAAACAGTACATCATATTTACTGAAATGTTAGGTTTAGGTTTAACATAAATTTCTTCATAAAAGTTCTTCATACACTTTGCCACATCTATCTTTCTAAAAATGACAAAACGTTTATAAATATTTTGTAAGATTTCGCATTAATTGTTTCTTTTTTCTTTCTCATTTTACCTCTTTTTGTAGTAACGTTTATTCTTCTAGCGTTTCACTTCTTCACTTACATAGTTTTCTCGTCGCTTGTAGCTTCATGCGTATCTTTCATGTAAGGCTCTTGTGATCGTGGTGAGCTGAGGAGAGAATTGAGAGGAAATAAATACTTCTCAATTTTTATTTTTTAACTCGTACATAAAATGTTTCTTGTTCATATTTCATTTTTCTCCTTTTGTAGTAACATGTTTCCTTCTAGCGTTTTATTTCTTCACTTTATAGTCGTAGCTCAATAGATTATCTCGAATGTAATAACCTCCTAGACGCGTTTGTACAGTCGAGGTAAACGTTCATTCTACTTGACGTGTGTCGTTGATTAACGAAGTATCTCAGAAACAACTGTTCCCAAATTTATCTCAAAACATAATTTTATTTAATAATTACTTTCAAAATTAGGCTAAACTCATTATTGTTATTATGTTAGTTTTTATTAAGAATAATTTTATTTCTAAATTAATGCAAAACTCTATTAAATTGTGATCATATTATTCCCATCCAAATTACTCAACCACATAAAGTAATAGCAGTAACTCTACTAAAGTAAATAGCTAATAGTTAAATGATAAAGGCTTTCGTCGAAACTTACGCCCATTTCCAGGTCTGCGTTCTTCATGACAAATGCAGAGCCGTGCATTTTATCGTACACAACAATAAATGTTTAAAGAGAAGAAGTGATAGACTGGATCCAGGCAATTTCCGATCGCTAAATTAGAAGGGGAAAATTTAAATATCAAAGAAATGCTCGCTCTACTAAGGGCTGTTTATGCTGCAGCGTCGTAAGAAAATGAAAGACAGCATTAAGGTAATGTTTTTCAATTATGCAAATTCGCCGAAATCGCCGTAAAGAGCAGCAGTTGTTGAGGAATCACTTCGCTATGATGCATTTACATAATGCTTGTGCAATCTGTTACCCGGCGGAACTTACTCTTAAAGCTTGTGGCAATAGTTTTCCCCTTAGAAAATCCTTATGCCTTGAGACATAATTACGTTTTATACAAAAGTTACAAAATAGGAAATATTTACCTAACAATATGGTAGCTACATTACAGTCAGGCTACGTAAACCCATTACGTGTAGCATGTTGGTGTCACTCTTAACTTCAGGTTGACGCGTTTACAAGACATGTACACACGCACACACACACACACACACACACACACACACACACACACACACACACACACACACACACACACACACACAAACACACACACACAAACACACCTCTCTCTCTCTCTCTCTCACACACACACACACACACACACACACACACACACACACACACACACAGACACATACACACACACCTCTCTCTCTCACACACACACACACACACACACACCTCACACCCTCTCGGAAAGAAAAAATGAAATGCGAAAAGGAAAGTGGGGTTTAGGATAGAAAATACGGTAAATCATTAAAACAAAGCTATATTGAACGATAAAAATGGTATTAATCTCGAGATAAAAACAAAGGCAATGAGCGAGGCACTGAAACAAATGCATTGACCTAGGCATTAAAACTAAGGCATTGAGTGAGGCAACAAAACAAATGCATTGACCTAGGCATTAAAACCACGGCATTAAGTGAGGCATTAAAATGAAGTTATTGAATGAGACCAGTATTTCAAAGTGGCTTTGAAATAAAATTACAATTCAAGTAATAATACTGTAGAGCCTTGAACAAAAGGCGATACGTTGGACGCGAGAAGTGTAAGGTGCCGCAAGTTTGCAACTTTGCAGTGCTTCTTGATATTGGAGTTCTTTGTAGCGAACTCGGCGCCAAGCTGTACAAGTTAAGGAATTCATAGGTGTCAGAGCGTGTATCCTGTTAGAAGTGAGCATTAACGTAAGCGCCTTCATTTCTAATGAAAGTTAATCTCGGAACGAAGATCGGGAAGAAACAATTTCAGTAAAGTAAAGTTTCTTTGTAAACAATTGAGATCTACTTACATTTATATGATGTCATGGAATCAAAACAAATCTTTCATCAACGAACTGATAATAATTAAATAAAAAAATTGATGGAACAGACTTCTTGACATAATAAAATATTTCCTGTCCTTCCTCCAACTAAACTGGTTTCATGTGTAGTAATAATGGTCTTAAGAACCATAGAAGGTAAACTATCTGAGTATAGCTGGTTTTGTTTAAGTTGTGAAAACAGCTTCTATGTCAGCAATCTAACTGCTGCTACCATGTCACCACTTTAAGAGCTGATTCTATGTCAGCAATCTAACAGCTGCTACTATGTTATAATTTAACCGCTGATTCTAAGTCAACAATCTAACAGCTGCTACCATGTTACCAATAGAACAGCTGATTCTGTCACCAATATAACAGTTGATTCTATGTCACCAATCCAAGAGCAGCTACTATGTCATAATTCTAACAGCGGATTTTAAGTCAAAAATCTAGCAGCTGCTACTATGTCACCAATCTAACAGGATGTACTATGTCACCAATATAACAGCTGCTACTATGTCACTAATCATACAGGATTTACTATTTCACCTATCTAACAACTGCTACTATGTCACCAATCAAAGAGAGGATTCTATGCGACCCATCTAATAGCTGATTCTATCTCACCAAACTAACAGCTGATTCTACGTCACCACCCTAACAGCTGATTCTATGTCACCAATCCAAGAGCAGCTACCATGTCATAATTCTAACAGCTGATTTTAAGTCAAAAACCTAGCAGCTGCTACTACGTCACCAATCTAACAGGATCTACTATGTCACCAATATAACAGCTGCTACTATGTCACTAATCATACCGGATCTACTCTTTCACCTATCTAACAACTGCTACTATGTCACCAATCAAAGAGGGGATTCTATGCCACCCATCTAATAGCTGATTCTATCTCACCAAACTAACAGCTGATTCTATGTCACCACCTTAACAGCTGATTCTATGTCACCAATATAACATTTGCTACCACATCACCAATCGAACAGCTGATTATGTGCCACCAATCTAACAGCAGCTACCACGTTTTTAATCAACCAGCTGATTTAAAGTCACCAATTTAGCAGCTGCTAATTTGTCACCAATCTAAAAGCTATTACCATGTCAAAAATCTAAAAGCTGATACTATGTCCTCAGTCTAACAGCTGCTTCTAAGTAACAATTGCTACTGTATTACTATGTCACCCATCTAACAGCTGTCACTATGTCAACAATCTAACAGCAGTTACTATGTCCTCAATCTAACCGCCTATACTATACCACCAATCTATAAGATCTACTACGTCACCAATCTAACAGCTGCTACCATGTCACTAATCTAACAGAATCAATTATGACACCAGTTCAACAATTGCTACTATGTCACCATTAAAAGAGGGTATTATGTGTGTCACCAATCTTACTGTTGATTTTATGTCATCAACCTAACATCGGAGTACTATGTCACCAATCTAACAGGATCTACTATGTCAACAATCTAACAAGCTGTTACTATGGCACAAATTCAATAGGAACTACTGTGTCACCAATCTAACAGCTACTACTACATCACCAATGTAACAAGATATTACCATGTCTTCAATCTAGAAGCTCACTCTATGTCATAAATATAACACCTGCTTCTGAATAACAATTGTGGTTGTGCTACCATGTCACCCATCTAACAGCAGTCATCTACTATGTCATCAATCTAACAGATGCTACTATGTCACCAATCCAAAAGCTGCTAATATTACACCAAACTAAGACCAACTAACATATCATTAATCTAAAAGCTGATTCTATGACAATAATCTAACAGCTAACTATTAGGTCAGGATATAATAATAATCTAAAAGGATCTACTATGTTAATAAATAACAAATCTATTAAACTATAACACCAATCTAACAGCTGTTACTATGTTACCAATCTTACAGCTGTTTCTAAGCCACCAATCGAACCGTACTACTATGTCCCAAATTTAAAAGCTGCTACTATGTTACCAATCTAACAGCTGGTACTATGTCAATAAACTAACAGTTGCTACTATGTCATTAATCTAAGAGCAGCTACGATGTCTCCAGTTCAAGAGCTGTTTATATGTCACCAATCTAACAGTTGCTACCATTTCATCAATCTAAAAACTTATTATATGGCATAAATCTAACATCTGCTTCTAAATAACAAATGTAACAGGTGCTACAATACCACCAATCTAACAGCTGTTACTATGCCACCAATCCAACAGCTGCAATAATATAAAAGATGATTCTATGTCATCAATATACCAGCTGCTTCTAAGTAACAAATGTAACAGGTGCTACAATATCATCAATCTAACAGCTATTACTATGTTCCCAATTTAACAGGATCTACTGTCACCAATGTAACAGCTGCTACTATGTCCCTAATATAACAGCGGTTACTATGTCACCAATCTGACAGGATTTATTATGTCACCAATTTTAATGCTGTTACTATGTCACCAATCTAACAGCTGCTACTATGTCACCATTCTAACAACTGCTACAATATCACCAATCTAAAAACTGGTTCTATGTTATCAGCTACTAACAACTAAAAGCTGGTTCTAACAACAGCTACTATGTCACTATCCTAACAGCTGATACTTTGACACCAATCTCACAGCATCTGCTATGTCACCCACCAAACAGCTGCTACTATGTCACCCATCTAACAGGTGCTACTATGTTACCAATGTAACAGCTGCTACCATGACGCCAATCTAAAAGCTGATTCTATGTCATCAATATAACAGCTGCTAATATGTCACCAATATAACATGATCTACTATGTCACCAATCTAACAGCTGCTACTATGTTACCAATCTTACAGGATCTACTTTGTTCAAATCTAACAGCTGCTACTATGTCACCAATCAAACAGCTGATACTATGTCACCCATATAACAGGTGCTACTATGTCACTAATCTAACAGCTGCTACTATGTTACCAATGTAACAGCTGCTACCATGTCGCCAATCTAAAAGCTGATTCTATGTCATCAATCTAACAGCTGCTACTATGTCACCTATCTTTCAGGATCTACTTTGTTCAAATCTAACAGCTGCTACTACGTCACCAATCTAATAGCTGCTACTATGTCGCTAATCTAACAGCTGCTACTATGGCACCAATTTAACAGCTGGTACTATGTCACCAATCTAACAGGATCGACTATGTCACACTAATCTAACAGCTGCTACTTTGTCACCAATCTCACAGCATCTAATATGTCACCAATCTAACAGCTGCTATTATTTCACCAATATAACTTGACCTACTATGTTACCAATCTAACAGGATCTTTGTTCAAATCTACTACTTTGTTCAAATCTAATAGCTGCTACTACGTCACCAATCTAATAGCTGCTACTATTTCGCTAAACTAACAGCTGCTACTATGACACCAATCTAACAGCTGCTACTATGTTACCAATCTAATAGGATCGATTATGTCACAAATCTAACAGCTGCTACTATGGTACCAATATAATAGCTGCTACTATGTTGCTAATCTAAAGGTCGCTACTGTCACCAATCTAACATCTACTACCAGTCACCAATCTAAAAGCTGTTACTACTAACAGAAAACAGTTTAAGTTTCACATATTAGTTGTGTTTGGAGTAAAGTGTTATTGTCTCCAAAAAGCTTCTGGGAGCATTGGGAAATAGATCCCCTGCCTAAAAGCAAAATGTACACTAATTAGTTGTATTATTGTTTATTATTTGTAATAAATTCAATAATAAAAATACGTTTTAAGAGTGGTTTAGTTGGTAGGCCACTTAACTATAAAGCTATAGGTCCTAGGTTCAAATTTCGTTGGAGTCAACTACTTTTTGGTAGATTTTTTATCCCTAGATCTATTTAACTAGTGTAAATGAGTACCTAAGATCAAGCCTTTTGGGATTGATGGGCCGGGTGGCCTACCTGGAGGAGCAGTGCTTTCTGCGGGTTTCTATCCAATGCCTTCAAGCACATTTCTAGACCCTGACAGAAAGCAACGATTCCTACGCGTAATCCGCAAGACAAAAATACACTCACTGCCACTACGAGAGGTCAAAGTGCACATTGCTCTTGTAAGCAAACTATTTGTGTCGTACACGCTCGGTATAAACGTCATTACACGTTGCAATGTTCCCATAAAGCGGTAGGAATCGATATATAAAGCTATCGATAGTTAATGCATCTGCTACGATCCGGCCGTGCTTCCCCCAACAGCATTAGCCCAACAATCGATTCATCAGCGCCAGGCGAACAAATGCTATGCTCAGTCTTCATTCGTCACTTAACCACGTCACGGAGAGAGAGAGTTTTTGTTTTTGTTCTGCGTATAATCGAGAGAACACGATAAATCGATTTATTTTCCTGAACAAGGGGCTCCCCGCTTAAGTTTACGGAAGCAGCGGCTGTTTGTCTTTCAGACATAATATTATTGGAAATAACAGCGGAAACGCATTTTCACTTCAATATAAATTGTAAAATACTTTTACATTCAACTTTTCTCGTTAAAAATATATTTTAATGTGAGAAAATTAAAGTTTATAATTTTTTTGATGTGATACGACTTTATTCCTATAGAGAAAGTTATTAAACATAAAATTTATTTGTTTTAAATTTAGATTTGTAACAATTGAACTCGACACTACAGACCATGGGTAGTACAATATTATATCGTCCAATTCCCTTACAGTTTTACCCATGGTTTTTTCAGTTAAAACCTTTGAGGATTCTTTGTAGATTGATTAGAATTTTTCCTTTGTCATATAAAAGACCTTTTTAAAGTGATATTTTCCAATATAGCTTTTACAGGTTACAAACTAAATTTCCTTTTCCAATTTGGGCCGATTTAGGGGCAACACTACGTTATTTAATGTGACACAAAACTCTGTATTTTTAAATAAATGGAATTGCAGCAGTGCGTTTATAGGTTGGGTTAATTTCTTTAGAAAAAATAAAAAACAAAACTTATTCCCAATGTATATACTTATACAAACCGTAAGTAGTAGAAGTATTTTGATGGGCATTCTGAATAAATAGTAAAAACAAGAGAACGATTTAAATCTCAAACAATTTGTATTGGAAGTGTAGCAACGTAAACAAGCACAAACCAAACTAAACCAGTTACTAACAGTTGGAGTGAAAAACATCTGTTGAGTAATATCACGTCACAGTACTGGGGTTTTGTGTTGGGTAGGAAAGTAGTTCTGCCCATTTGCAGTTCTTTCTTATAGTCTAATAAGGAAGATCAACTTACTGTAATTGATTCAACAGGGAGAACAACTCCGTGTACCTACTAAACAATGTTTATTGTAGAGAAAGATAGTATAATATTGTATCCCTCTAGATGTGCATTGTCTTCTCCTAAACAATGGTCATTGCTGTGTATTCAGGATATGTCACATATTTAAGATGAATGGAATGGATAAAACACGTGTATATATTGAATGTGAATATTAACAATACCTTTAAGTAGTTATTGTCACTTTGTGTTTATTTTCACAACAATGGAATCACAACACAACAATGTTATTCCAAGAATGAGACGGGACAGCGTGTTGCACGGGCCTGGGTAGGGATTGAGTAATGCGTATAAAATGAATCCACGCACTCTGTTACGCCATTAACGGGGAGCCTGGAACGCTGTAGAGCCGACCACTTAATGAGTGTCATTTGACAAAGAGTAACCATTACATGTTCCTAAGCACTGCTTCATTAGCAACTACATCGTCTGAATAAACATTTTATTCCCCTTAAACCCTTCGGGATCTAGCTATGCCCAGTGCAGTCGGTTTGTAATTAAAATTTAAGATTTTGTGTCTAAACGTTCTGCGAGTGGGTTTTCTTATCAAAAAAAGAAATTGTAATTTGGTGTAAATGTTTTTACATACGGCAGGAATAGCTGCTTGTAATGAGGTTATATAAGCGTGATAAGTGTGTGGACGTTTCTATAGCGTATATAATAAATACGAAACATGTTTTGGTGTAATGTGGTTGTGTTTCGGAACATAATAAAGCACAGGTGAATGCAATGTAATGTGTGTGCTGTATTCTATGCATCTATTCAGAGTGTGCAACCCTTGTAAGGTTTAGTTACATACCGATAGACAATATAGAGAGCACAGTGGTACAATATATTACAATGAAAATATTGAACACTACCCCAATACCACAAAAATAATAAACAAACACATAAAATAGAATTTACTTAGGACTAAACCCTTGCGTATATTTCATTGATCATGTCATCATCATCAGAGGGTCATATTACAAAATTGCAACGTAGCAAACAAGAAGATACAAACCAGAGTCACCTCTAGTAAAACAAAAGAGAACGCACCAAGCCTAGAATAAAGTAAGAAGCCTTGGATATCCCAGGGTGGTGCATAAACCTTTACAAGTGACCTCTAGACAAACACAAGACAATGCACGAAGCCTAGAATAAAGTAAGAAGCCTTGGATATCCCAGGGTGGTGCATAAACCTTTACAAGTGACCTCTAGACAAACACAAGACAATGCACGAAGCCTAGAATAAAGTAAGAAGCCTTGGATATCCCAGGGTGGTGCATAAACCTTTACAAGTGACCTCTAGACAAACACAAGACAATGCACGAAGCCTAGAATAAAGTAAGAAGCCTTGGATATCCCAGGGTGGTGCATAAACCTTTACAAGTGACCTCTAGACAAACACAAGACAACGCACGAAGCATAGAATAAAGTAAGAAGCCTTGGATATCCCAGGGTGGTGCATAAACCTTTACAAGTGACCTCTAGACAAACACAAGACAACGCACCAAGCATAGAATAAAGTAAGAAGCCTTGGATATCCCAGGGTGGTGCATAAACCTTTACAAGTGACCTCTAGACAAACACAAGACAATGCACGAAGCCTAGAATAAAGTAAGAAGCCTTGGATATCCCAGGGTGGTGCATAAACCTTTACAAGTGACCTCTAGACAAACACAAGACAATGCACGAAGCCTAAAATAAAGTAAGAAGCCTTGGATATCCCAGGGTGGTGCATAAACCTTTACAAGTGACCTCTAGACAAACACAAGACAACGCACGAAGCATAGAATAAAGTAAGAAGCCTTGGATATCCCAGGGTGGTGCATAAACCTTTACAAGTGACCTCTAGACAAACACAAGACAACGCACCAAGCATAGAATAAAGTAAGAAGCCTTGGATATCCCAGGGTGGTGCATAAACCTTTACAAGTGACCTCTAGACAAACACAAGACAATGCACGAAGCCTAGAATAAAGTAAGAAGCCTTGGATATCCCAGGGTGGTGCATAAACCTTTACAAGTGACCTCTAGACAAACACAAGACAATGCACGAAGCCTAGAATAAAGTAAGAAGCCTTGGATATCCCAGGGTGGTGCATAAACCTTTACAAGTGACCTCTAGACAAACACAAGACAACGCACCAAGCATAGAATAAAGTAAGAAGCCTTGGATATCCCAGGGTGGTGCATAAACCTTTACAAGTGACCTCTAGACAAACACAAGACAATGCACGAAGCCTAGAATAAAGTAAGAAGCCTTGGATATCCCAGGGTGGTGCATAAACCTTTACAAGTGACCTCTAGACAAACACAAGACAACGCACCAAGCATAGAATAAAGTAAGAAGCCTTGGATATCCCAGGGTGGTGCATAAACCTTTACAAGTGACCTCTAGACAAACACAAGACAACGCACGAAGCCTAGAATAATGTAAGAAGCCTTGGATATCCCAGGGTGGTGCATAAACCTTTACAAGTGACCTCTAGACAAACACAAGACAATGCACGAAGCCTAGAATAAAGTAAGAAGCCTTGGATATCCCAGGGTGGTGCATAAACCTTTACAAGTGACCTCTAGACAAACACAAGACAACGCACCAAGCATAGAATAAAGTAAGAAGCCTTGGATATCCCAGGGTGGTGTATAAACCTTTACAAGTGACCTCTAGACAAACACAAGACAACGCACCAAGCATAGAATAAAGTAAGAAGCCTTGGATATCCCAGGGTGGTGCATAAACCTTTACAAGTGACCTCTAGACAAACACAAGACAACGCACCAAGCATAGAATAAAGTAAGAAGCCTTGGATATCCCAGGGTGGTGCATAAACCTTTACAAGTGACCTCTAGACAAACACAAGACAACGCACCAAGCATAGAATAAAGTAAGAAGCCTTGGATATCCCAGGGTGGTGCATAAACCTTTACAAGTGACCTCTAGACAAACACAAGACAATGCACGAAGCCTAGAATAAAGTAAGAAGCCTTGGATATCCCAGGGTGGTGCATAAACCTTTACAAGTGACCTCTAGACAAACACAAGACAACGCACCAAGCATAGAATAAAGTAAGAAGCCTTGGATATCCCAGGGTGGTGTATAAACCTTTACAAGTGACCTCTAGACAAACACAAGACAACGCACGAAGCCTAGAATAATGTAAGAAGCCTTGGATATCCCAGGGTGGTGCATAAACCTTTACAAGTGACCTCTAGACAAACACAAGACAACGCACGAAGCCTAGAATAATGTAAGAAGCCTTGGATATCCCAAGGTAGTGCATAAACCACTACAAGTGACCTCTAGACAAACACAAGACAACGCACCAAGCATAGAATAAAGAAGAAGCCTTGGATATCCCAGGGTGGTGTATAAACCTTTACAAGTGACCTCTAGACAAACACAAGACAACGCATGAACCCTAGAATAATGTAAGAAGCATTGGGTATCCCAGGGTCGTGTACGTATGAACCATTACAAGAGACCTCTAGTCAAACACAAGACAACGCACGAACCTTAGAATAATGTAAGAAGCATTGGATATCCCAGGTTGGTGCATAAATCATTACAAGTGACCTCTAGACAAACACAAGACAACGCACGAAGCCTAGAATAATGTAAGAAGCCTTGGATATCCCAAGGTAGTGCATAAACCACTACAAGTGACCTCTAGACAAACACAAGACAACGCACCAAGCATAGAATAAAGAAGAAGCCTTGGATATCCCAGGGTGGTGTATAAACCTTTACAAGTGACCTCTAGACAAACACAAGACAACGCATGAACCCTAGAATAATGTAAGAAGCATTGGGTATCCCAGGGTCGTGTACGTATGAACCATTACAAGAGACCTCTAGTCAAACACAAGACAACGCACGAACCTTAGAATAATGTAAGAAGCATTGGATATCCCAGGTTGGTGCATAAATCATTACAAGTGACTTCTAGACAAACACATGACAACGTACGAATCCTAGAATAAAGTAAGAAGCCTTGGATATCCCAGGGTGGTGCATAAACCATTACAAGGGACCTTTAGTCAAACACAAGAAAACGCACAAATCCTAGAATAAAGTAAGAAGCCTTGGATATCCCAGGGTGTTGCATAAACCATTACAAGATACCTCTAGTCAAACACAAGAAAACGCACAAACCCTAGAATAAAGTAAGAAGTCTTGGATATCCCAGGGTGCATAAATCATTACAAGGGACCTCTAGTCAAACACAAGTCAAACGCACGAAGTCTAGAATAATGTAAGAATCCTTGGATATTCTAGGTTTGTGCATAAACCTTAACAAGTGACCTCTCGACAAATACAAGTCAAACGCACGAAGCCTATAATGATGTAAGACGCCTTGGATATCCTAGGTTCGTGCATAAACTTTAACAAGTGACTTTTAGTCAAACACAAGTCATCGCACGAAGCTTAGAACAATGTAAGAAGCCTTGGATATCCCAGGGTCGTGCATACACCTTAACATGTGAGCTTTAGACAAACAGATGTCAATGCACGAAGCGTGAAATAATGTAAGACGCTTTGGGTATCATAGGGTCGTGCATAAACCATTACAAATCACCTCTAGACAAACACAAGACAACGTACAAAACCTAGAATAATGTAAGAAGCCTTGAGTATCCCAGGGTCGTGTCAAACCATTACAAGTTACCTCAAGTCAACTCTCGAAGCCTAGAATAATGTAAGAAACCTTGGGTATCCCAGGGTCGTACCTAAACCTTTACAAGTGACCACAAGTCAAATAAGTCAAATCACGAAGCCTAGAATAATGTAAGAAACCTTGGGTATCCCAGGGTCGTGCCTAAACCTTTACAAGTGACCTCAAGTCAACTCTCGAAGCCTAGAATAATGTAAGAAACCTTGGGTATCGCAGGGTTTGCCTAAACCTTTACAAGTGATCTAAAGTCAAACACGTCAACTCACGAAGCCTAGAATAATGTAAGAAACCTTGGGTATCGCAGGGTTTGCCTAAATCTTTACAAGTGATCTAAAGTCAACTCTCGAAGCCTAGAATAATGTAAGAAACCTTGGGTATCGCAGGGTTTGCCTAAACCTTTACAAGTGATCTAAAGTCAAACACGTCAACTCACGAAGCCTAGAATAATGTAAGAAACCTTGGGTATCGCAGGGTCGTGCCTAAACCTTTACGAGACCACTCAATCACTATGCACACCGACATACGATGCAAACGAAGTAATAAATTATTGTTATATCACAACTAAAGAAACTATTATCACCGAAAAAAATATTTACGTATTTCTCAATTGCAAACTGTCTTTGAGGGTCGTAGGCTGTTAGGGAACTTAAACAACTGTTCAAAGTTATGGAACAAATATCTCGCTGGTAACAGTGGGGATGTACAAGATATCTATATTACATTCTATACTATGTCCGACAATAATAAAAGAAGGGATGTGGCAGTTCACTGATAAGAAGTTTATTGTGTAAAGTTACTATTACGTTTTGGTTGAAAACAAAAAAAGGAATCTGGAAAGAGTTTTTACTTGGAAATTGAAAGTCCAACGAAAACAACATCCACACACTAATGTAGAGGCATATAATACTTAATGAAAAATTAGAAACTATCAAGGAACTAAAAAAAATTAGATAATAATTAGGTAAATAAAATTTTGTAAATATAACTGAAATAAGTTTTATAGATAGGACTAGACCACCGCGCCACCTGCAAAGTATAATGTGAGTGACACAGACAAGTAAAGAAGTAGTAATACTTACAAATGTTTGTCTTTCTACTTAAGGATAAAACTTTTTCTAAAGGCAGTGTTTTCAGCAGTGACGTCACAGCCAGCAAAGCGGTTAACCCAGATCCTCGAAATACCCACATAAAGTTTCAAGAGAAAAGCAAAACCTCACGTCTTCTGCTCGTAAATATAAACCTAGTTCTTATAAATACTCTGTAACTAGTAACAGTTTTCTTAAAACTTTTAAATTAAAAATAACGACTTGACTTTATTAAATATAATTTTCGCTTTCAGTTTTCTTATTTAACTTTAATTTATGAAATAAAATAGAACCATATTAGATTACTTTTTCAATTCAATAATAATAACTTTTGACGTCGATAATTTGTTTTATTCTGATTGTAAATAATGAAATGGTTTTATCTATTTTTTATCTTATCAGTGCCCATTTTAATAATAGAGAATTGTTGAAACCAGTCGCTCAATAACAGATCCTAACTTCTGAGAAGATAGTTTACAATCAAACATCTAAAAACTAAAGTTTCATGAAACACACATTTATAATTCTGTAATTCAAATTATAGTAGTAATTTACTGGGTTTTTACATTTTTTATTCATTCCATAATCCCATTTTTAATTATCCTATAGTCTAATTTTTAATCTTCCCATAATCCCATTCTTAATCAGCCCCTAATCCGATCTTTAGTCATCCTATAATACCACTTTAATCATCCTATAATCCCATTCTTAATCAGTCCATAATCTGATTTTAGTCATCCTATAATACCACTTTAATCATGCTGTAATCCCATTCTTAATGAGTCCATAATCCGATTTTTAGTCATCCTATAATACCATTTTAGCCATCCTATAACACCATTTTAATCATCCTATCATACAATTTTAGCCATCCTATAACACCATTTTAGTCATCCTATAATACCATTTTACCCATCCTACAAACCTTCTTAATCATCCTATAATCCTATGTTCAAACCTACTAATAACGTTTTTCAATCATCTATAACCTAATTTTTTTAATCACCTCATAATCAAATTATTATTCATCTTCTAATTCCACTTTAATTATTTAATGTTCTTCTGTTTAAATCTACTAATAGTATAACTTTTCAATAATTTATAACCTTTTTTTAAACATCTCACAGTTTAATTTTTAATCGTCCTATAATCCCGTTTAAAACACCCTATAATCTCATGTTTAAATCAGCTCATAACTTAAATTTTCCCATCATCATCGCCAAGTCCCATAGTCTTTTAATCATTCCATAATTCCATTTTATTCATTCTATACTCTCATTTAATTCATTTTATAATCCAACGTTAAAATCAACTCACACTTGCAGTTTTCAATCATCTGCAACATATTTTATTTAGTCACCCCGAAAATACGAATTTTCAATTCTACAATCCCACTTTAAAAATCCTATAACCATATTTAAATCAACTCATAACTTAAATTTCCCCATCATTATAGTTAAGTCCCATAGTCTTTTAATCGCTCCTTAATCTCACTTTATCATTCTATTATCCTCTTTTAATCATTTTATAAATCAATTTTTAAAATCAATTCATAAATTCTCTTTTCAATCATCTATAACCTAAATTGTTTAGTCATCCCTTAATCCCATTTTAAATAATCCTACAATCCCATTTTAATCATCCTATAAAACCCATGTTTAAATCAACTCATAACTTAGATTGCCAATTATTTGTAACTTAATTTTTTAAAGATACCCCATAGTCCTATTGTTTTAGCAAGTAACACCATGACAGCGTGTCTGGTTCCAACTCCACTGCAACCACTCGCGTTAAACAGAAAGAAATGTTAGCGTTGCTCGTACCGGTTTTATTAGAAGGGTGCAAATGAGTACTGTGCACTGATAAAATGTAAGAGAGGGTGGTAATAATTAACAAAGCTTGGGGAACAATTAGATAGGGGATGCTGCGAGCTTTGCTGTATTCACTCCAGGTCGAGTACTTATTAGTGAAATGAAGCCCGGCCATGACAATTGCTTTTGTTATATTCTTCATTGTATCTCGTAGATCCCACTACAGTTGTTCCGGAAGTTACCGTGAATAAACTGCGAGCTACTTCCGGCTCCCAATTGGTTGTGTCCCTTTTGTTTTAAGCAAACAATACGTTATTGTGTTCATCACTTGTCACGTGACAATTAATGCACGTGAAATAACATCGCTTGCGAGGATTGCACATTCCCATTATCCGATTTGTTGTGAGACTCGAGGGAATACGGTAAAGTGGATTGAACTTCGAAAACTGGCAAACTGGGTACTTTCAAAACCATAGTATTACAACTTGTAGATACATTGTCGAAGGAATCTCCTTATTGCAGATCTAACAGGGGAGGTAGAAGGAGATATTGCAGTGAAAAATAAGAGATAAATATATATAAGATATAAAAGTAAGGCTAAATGAACGTAGTGGAAATACCGTGACGAATGATATTATTTTAATTTTAAAAATATAAAACCGAAACCTTAAAACAAGAGCAATAATAAGAAATGCATAAAGTCGTATAAGAATAAATCCTCATTACACTCGCAATATCCTCCCTTAGGGCTCCATGAACTTGTGACCCCGTGGTGATGCTTAGTCTTCACTGCACTGCTCATGTCTAGCCACACTTACGCGGTGACCAAAAAGCAGCTTCCATCGAGGATGCAAGTCTGCAGTTTTATTCAATTCCTGGTCTGACCGTATTATGACGATGTGTTTGTAGCCATTAGGGCAAGTAGAATATTTAACGGAGTACCTGAATATTTAGGTCACCTTAACATCGCACCTTAACATAGAGGGCTATGCGATGGTGGACTCTTATATAATATGGCAGGTTAAACAACCAATGAGGACGCTCTACCTAGCAGAAAGCTACACTCCAAGAAAGTCACATAAGGACGCGCGGACGTGTGGTACATTGTTTCATGACGCCTCACAAAAATTCCAACCACGACTTTGGATACCTACAGAAGTACCACTTAGGGTATAGGCCTACACCTCTCAAAAATCCGGCAGTGCCGCAATATAGAGGAACTGCTGCAGTAGCGTCGACTTGATAAGGCCTTTGTTCGTGATGTATTTAGTACGAGAAGCTGTACCAACTCCAACTTAATTCTTGTTATTCTTGTATTCTAGAGAATACAAGCCGCTAAGGATATAGGCCTACACCTCTCAGTAATCCGGCAGTGCCGCAATATAGAGAGACTGCTGCAGCAGCACCAACTTCGTGAAGATTTTGTTCGTGATGTATTTAGTACGATAAGCTGTACCAACTCCAACTTAATTCTTGGATTCTTACATACTTGCTGCTAAGGGATAGGCCCACACCTCTCAGTAATCCGGCAGTGCCGAAATATAGAGGGACTGCTGCAGTAGCATCGACTTCGTGAAGGCTTTGTTCATGATGTATTTAGTAGGAGAAGCTGTACCAACTCCAACTTGACTCATGGATGCTTACATACGAGCCGCTAAGAGTATAGGCCTACACCTCTCAGTAATCCGGCAGTGGCGCAATATAGTGGGACTGCTGCAGTAGCATCGACTTCGTGAAGGCTTTGTTCATGATGTATTTAGTAGGAGAAGCTGTACCAACTCCAACTTGACTCTTGGATGCTTACATACGAGCCGCTAAGGGTATAGGCCCACACCTCTCAGTAATCCGGCAGTGCCGAAATATAGAGGGACTGCTGCAGTAGCATCGACTTCGTGAAGGCTTTGTTCATGATGTATTTAGTAGGAGAAGCTGTACCAACTCCAACTTAATTCTTGGATGCTTACATACGTGCTGCTAAGGGTATAGGCCCACACCTCTCAGTAATCCGGCAGTGCCGAAATATAGAGGGACTGCTGCAGTAGCATCGACTTCGTGAAGGCTTTGTTCATGATGTATTTAGTAGGAGAAGCTGTACCAACTCCAACTTGACTCTTGGATGCTTACATACGAGCCGCTAAGAGTATAGGCATACACCTCTCAGTAATCCGGCAGTGGCGCAATATAGAGGGACTGCTGCAGTAGCACTGACTGCGTGAGGCCTTTGTTTGTGATGTATTTAGTAAGAGAAGCTGTTTTAATTACTTTTCATAAATGAGCAAAAATATCTTCATCTGACTCTTTTCACATAGAATACATGGATTATTCATAAACCCCTCATAAAAACGGATGTAATATATGTAAAACGTTTAGGTAGCTTTGCGAGTCGCCAGTGATGAAGAAGCCATGGACGGGAGGGACAAGAGTCATGGATGCGGGGGACAAAAGTCATTGTCGGGGGAGGGGCGACAGTCATGCGCATCTTATTCGCCTTTTCATCTATATTTACTCAACAGAAATAATTAATTTCCTCTTTAAAAATATAATACAGCACAACCTTAGAGGATAATACATTACACATGAAACCATCGCACTATGACGGGAAGCGGGCAAACTCGAGAAGAACAACAGCGCAAGAAGTTCCCCAGCTTGGGATGTATTGTCATTAAACATTCTGCGCTGTTTAGTTGCAGGTTGTAATCAAAGCATGATTAAACTTCAACTTGGCGGTAAACTTCACGTCATTTGATTTTAATTATTTAATTACATAACATCTCGGTAATTGCATCCGACCTGCTGAGCTAAATTGAAACGTAAGAAATAAAGATTAATAAATAACTGTGCACAAAATCATAATTATATAAATTTTATTCTACGCCTTTCAACGACTCACACCATCATTTTCAGTGTAATCACACCTGCAACATATTGCCGAAAAATCAATTTTTAAGAATAAAATAATATTCATTTGATGGTATGCAAATCCTATTGAATTTGTAGGTGTTGAGAAATACGGTGTGTTTATACTCGTATGTACATATGCTTGTTTATGTACTTATATATTATACTTGTTTTATACTTTATATATATATATATATATATATATATATATATATATATATATAGAGAGAGAGAGAGAGAGAGAGAGAGAGAGAGAGAGGGGGGGGGGACAGGGAGAGAGAAAGGGAGCGGGGTAGAGAACCTACTAAAACATGCAAAAGTGTAAGTATAAGAGATTGGACATGTATAGCAAACACTGCAAACCCAAACAAAGAAGACGGCGTTTTGTAGGCAATTTGACATAAGCTGTAACCATGAAGCCGGTAACGAATATAAAAACTAAAGAAAAGAATGAAAAGTCAGCCAAAACTAAAATTAATTTATTTAAAATAATTAATGTTTTCCTCCTCTCTTTTAGGGGTACTCAAGATTTATAATCGTAAATACAAGAAATAGGCTATTCTGGAGTGAAATACTTGGGTCTCTTAATTTCAGAATCTGAATTCCTAAAATAATATATTTATTTAGACAGCGTAAAACTTTACGCTCAACAGATTATTGGTAGAACACGTTTAATGAATAAGCAATAGGAGAATCTACTCGATACTTCATAAACCTAGTAAAGGTTTACACCCAAAATCGATATTTTAGAAATGTATAGGGGAAAGTCGGTTGGCATCGGCCACGTTAGCTTTTTTTCATGTAACGCTTCATTTAAGAACTTAGAATAATTGACTTACTTGTCATTCTAACCTTTATACTTTTACCCAAGTATCGTTAAATACTGTTGTTTCAAAATATAAAAGAAGTATTTATTTTTCGCAAATTTGAAAATCTTTACATTTTTGGTATTACAGATTATGGAGGATAGTAACGGGTAGTCATGTTGTGGTGAATAAAGATATTTTTAATTTATTTTAATTTTATAGCCATAAAATATTCATATAAAATAAATACTTTCGGAAACTCAAGTAAAACGACAATTTTATTCATTTTACAGTTTTAGTTATGTTTTTAGAAACAGAAATTATAAAATCTTTTAGATTAGGAAGAACAATGAAAAATCAGTCTATTTTTATTTTTTCGTACAAAGATCGCACCGATAGTAAAGGCTACTTCTTTCTAAGTCGACACAAATTCCGTGAGCCCAATCCTTACAAATTCGACACCGTATTCAGTCATCTTCAAAACTCTCGCCACAAATGATGCAGTGGGTTGCATCGTTAGACATGTTTAGGCTAATTTCTTCATTAATATTTCTTTCTTAAACTTGTACTTTTAGAATATTTTCTCAGTTTGTTTCCCCAACTTTCATTTTCACTGAGAGTTAAAAAACTTCCCCTTAGATATAACTCTAAATCTGTCCCCTAATGGGCTTCTTGGAACACTGTTTTTTTTCACTTGCTTTCCTTATTGTAATTTTTTTACTTAAAACTTGTTCTATTTCTCTCTTCAATCGGTTTACCTCTTATATTTCCCATCTCTTTCTAGAAAAAAATCTTTTGATTAGAGTTTTTACTGTAATAATTTTGAGACATTCCTTTTTGTCCGATATCATTCGAAAATTTTTTGTCCGGTACCACCCGAACGGCAATCGACACGGATTCAACTACAGATAAGTTAATAGTTTGTGTAGAAACTCATTTAACCTACAATTTATAGAGGATTATAGGTAGTTTATGATGGTAAACAAAATACATATAAATACTCACATTTACTTAAGTTATATTCTTCAAAACCTAACTTTGTACTGTAACAAACCCGAATAAACAACAAAACTTGACCCTACAACTAAACAACGCAAGGTTATCATCCAATATGGTGACAACGGCTCCGTTTTTCTTAAGGAAACAATCTGATGGCATGACTGGTGCTGCAGTTAGTCGTTTGCTGGTTAATCATGGTTTGTCCGATACCACCTCCTGTCCGATACCAGACGACTTTCCCATACAACATGAAAATAGATCAATTAATAACTATTATTAGCGTACATTAAGCCGACGAGTTACCTAAACAGTTCCAGTTATGCAGCATTTATCAAAAAAACAAAACACCGACACGTTAGCTCATATACTACAATCGTTATGGGCAAACAGCAAACACTGTAATTGTGTAAATATCGAGGAATATTAATGGGAATTTATCAAAACCACCCACCTTAAAGAGGGAATAGCTTTACCAAGAGACTTTAACTCTATAGAGATAAGAGCCAAGATGTTTTTGGACTAAGTCATTCTATAACTGAACTTACGTTCTAAATAGGAAGCTCCGTGTTCATAGAGATTGGTCCCTGTCGTCTTCCCGCCCGAACTAAGTATCACTACGGGACCACAAGATCATGCAACCAATAAAGAGGATATTGCAAGTACGATGAGGGTTTATTCTTCTACGACTTTATACATTTCCTATTATTATTCTTGTGTTAAGGTTTTGGTTTCATTGTTTTGACATTCAAATAATTGCATTCATCACGATATTTCCACTGCGTACATTGAACCTTACTTTTATATCTTATAACTTTTTATGTCTTATTTTCATCGCATTTCACCTTCCACTTGCCCTGCCTGATCTACAACAACCTATATTCAACTTAACGCAAATGAGAATAACTCTGTACAAACCTTTCTAAGAACAGGAAGACCGTGTCTCTTCACTTGCTTCTGAAAACATATAAAACGTAAAGGTCGTAACGATTTTTAAGGTTTGGGAGCGATGCACCTCAGTTAGCTTCATCTCCATTGAATCAATCTTAAAGTTTTAATCGATTACTGAAGGTCTTAATGCGTGGGAAGGTTTAAGAAGGTTGAGTCTCATCTCTCCATAATCGCTGTGCGAAAGCTCGCAGTTGTTGCGGCTTGAAGAGCTAAGTGGGAAGTCATGTCGCTGCTCGCGTTAAAGTCATCACTTGCGATAATAAGATTTGCTTTTCGATGCTTAAAAGGTGCAAAGATTCGGTCACTTTGTTAATATTTTGATTGAGGGTATGGCAAACGACCGAATAGAGCCTGACTTGTTGGATCCCCACAACGCCATCTGGGAGCGTTTTTCTTTTTGTTTCATGAATACCTAAAATGTTCGCGCGGTTTTACCCCGTCGTATAAATCTCCCGAATCAACAAACACGTGACACAAAACTTTGGCGCAATAAAGTAAATGATGTTTGTTTAACGTGATCGACACACAATGGTTGTACGTGACTACGACACGTCTACGTGACCACGTGAACCGTAGTTTTCCAGCGAGTTCTAACCATTAGTTTGGTTTTGTTGCAGTTATACCTGCTTCAGTCCGTAATGGAATCCCAGCTTATAAATTTTACAATATGTTTTAGAATATTGTTTGTTACTCGTATTTGTAGAGGTTCTATACTAAAAAATATTTTGTCCATTTTAACATTAATTGTAGGCTATATCCTTTTTCAAAACAGTTGTTTTGACGTGATTGTATGTTTCTCTTCAAATTTAATTTTCTTGTTTATATTTTCAGTAAGAAAAAACAATTTTTATAAAATTAAATTAGAACCGTTTAATCATTTAATTTGGTTAGAATTAAACTTCATAAGCATGCAAAATTCTCATTTCTTTTGACGAAGAATATACGGCGATAACTAATGCGAAGAAATTACCGTTTTTCCATCACTTAACTTTTATTATGTCTCCCAGGAAACATTTTATTATAAAATATTTTTATCAATAAAAAGTAAACTCATTTCTGTTTAAATAATATGTTTTGTATTTTAAAACTATAAAGTTCATATGAAAACATGGTAAAAACTAGAAACTTGTTCTTATATAACCTTAAATAGGTCAGATATAAACTAAAAGCGAAATATGTCTACTACTAAGGCAGCATTACTCCTGGATGGGTTCCGCTTCAGCTCAGAATGTCATTCTTTACATTAAATCCATCTGTAACTAATGACCCTGGGAGGCAATGAGGTGGGACATCTCTTAGTGGCTGTTTCCATCAGAGAGAAGGTCTCAACGAAATCTTCTAATTAGAAATAAAGGAAGAAAATGTATAAGGAACTAAGAGTCAGGCGTATGACACTAGATCTTATCTGCATATCTAAAATGAGCAAAATTGGTGCAGGAAACCAACAACAGTACACATGGACAATGGAGAACGGAAGCAGCTGTGGAAAGAGGCAACCCAAAGCAAACGGACCAGTTAACGTAGGGGATTCGCATGACCAGCCTTCACTGGAAAACCTGTGGAGAGGATTATGAAACTAACGGACTTTTTATACCGAACATATGTGTCTTGCAGTCACAAAGTATAAAATACCAAGTGTACCCATATGGGTGACTTTAGACAAACTAAAAGTACTTCAGGCACAAACTATTACGTTTCTAATAGATTAGACGCTCTTTATAACGTGTAGCTACTTTTCCACGTGCTCCACGAGGAACGCTTAGTTAAAGAGGAAGTTTCATCCAAAAGGTTCCACTTTTAAAGCGATACAAAACAAACAATAATGAAGCCAGTTATAGTTCACAGAACTGGAACTGAAAAGTTTAAATTGGGACGAGTAAAGATCGTTTTGGAGAATTGCTTCAATTATTCTTTTAGGAAATATTTTCTTTTTAGAGCAAAAAAGATTGGACTTTCCCTTACGTCTTACTTTAAAAGAGAACCATCGATCTCTTAGAGTAACAACCCTCTTAGTATGTCAGACGGGGAGGGGGTGTAATGATGGAAGCCTAACTTTTTCAGAGAATAACAGAGAGGGTACTAGAACTATTATGGAGGGTTTTGTAAAGTGCTTTATAGGTCTATCGCTTTAAAGTTCTGGAAATATAGGCATATCGTTATTTAAAGCCCATTAAGTGGCGGGGAAAATTATTCCGATATAATTAGAGTTGATTATATGAAACACGAAACTATATTGAATGTAGTGGATGAACAACTGAGAGATATTGATTAAACCAAGGAAGGACAATTTTTCGTTGCACAAACTGTAATAAATAGTGAACAGAAGTTATTGGTGAAGATGGGGCAATACCAGAGTTGGAGGTAGCCGTGGCCTCCACCTAGTATGTTGGGCTTCCTGATTGGTCGACTCAGGTTTGCCGATTGGTCGCTCCCAGCGAAGCTGTGGTGTGGGACCGGACTCTACAGTCATGTGTGCTAAATATGCCATTTACTTTCTGAAAATTCTAAATGTATTAGCGAAATTTGCATAAAGGGGTTGTAACGGTTTTGGTCTTTATTTAGACGAATCTTGCAAGAACCCTGAGGGTTAGAATGCCCTTATACTAAGACACAAGGAGAGGGATTACCTTACAAGTACATGGTTAGTAGGGATTTGATAGAGACTACGCGCACTTTTTTTCTGCCACTAATAACGTGAAAACAAGGTAATGACGTAATAGCCTACAACAGCACCGATGCATTTGCCGGTAAGGCAAGGGCTGTAGGAGCGTTCAGTACGAAGAAGGCAAACAGATCATAAGGAATAAACACCTTAGCAACAGAAACTCTTTAAGCTAGCCCAATTTGTGTACAATAAATTTAAACGCTCTATCTATGTGACCCTTAGGTTCACAAACCTATTGCTGGAGTAACGCAATTTTACTAGCTCTAATGTTCTTAAAAATAGAGCTTGTCAAGTAGTGTTAAGTGTTTTGAGCCGGCGCAGCGTTGGTTAAGAGAATCAGAATCTTTCAGTAAAATCTAATACCGTTATAAAACGTTTAATTTTGTTGTTTTATTGTATTAAATAATTCTCCATAATAAACTACTGTCCTTTTCAATTTGTACTTCTTACTTCATAGATATACTTCTAAGACTGAATATGCATAGAAAACTTGAGTAACAATGAGAGTCTAAATTCCAACTGTGCCCAAAGTATCTGTTTAACGCAACTGCATCAGGGTTTTACTTCCCTGATGGGAAGTCGCTGCGCGACCTCGAATGGCGAGTATAAGCGTGGGGAAGGGCAGAAGAAGCAAAAGACCGTTCCACAAACATTATAATATGAGTTATAGTATTTATAATACAATAATGTAAACTTGACAAGGCCGAAAGGTCGCTATAAATATTATTTTATTTGATTAACCAGATCATTTACATAAAGTTTTGTACAAATTTACTTATATAACGACCGCAACGCCTACACTTTCTTAGCGATGGCCATGCGATTCAACACCCATTACAAAAATGTTTTTGAATAGGTCTAGCTTCTTGTTTTCTATCAATCGATCGCACGCCAGCTTACGAGCGAATAGCTATAAATATGCCGCAAGCAAGAGAGGGCGTTGCCGGGCCATTTGACAGCTTAGTAGAACCAAAGCTTCGTTTCTATTCTACTCGCTCCAAAAGAGCCTCTTTTCTGTTCTCACCAATGCTCAAAGCTAATGCTCATTACGTTAAAGCTAACTAAAATAGAACTTATCTATCGACACTTAAAACGTATAGCTGAATACCAAGCTTATAACATATTCTTCAGGCTGTAACGGGTACGTAAAGGTTAGGTCAATGTGTACAAACATGGAGCTTATTATTTGTAATAGATTATAACAATTCAGGTTGATCACAGTCGATTTTGAGCTCCATCTACTCAAAAATATTCCTACTCATTCCATTTACCCTACTCAAAAATTCGTTTAGAATTTTCAAACTGAAAACATATTTTCTTAAATAAATTATATATACAACTAAGATGGTAGTGGCAAAAAACGCTGTAAGTACACAGTGGGGAGAGTATCTATGGTTATATAAAATAATCATATTTAATAATAATTAGGCCCACGCGAAAATTTTAGCTTTTGTTTGTTGCGAGCTAGACCACAAACAAGAGGGAAACTGAATTTCAAGACTACATCTTGGTGAAACTTTGGTGTATTAAAATATTAAATTTGACGGAGCAACTTTATTTTTTTAATTATATGGAAGTTTCAGCGTTTGTTCTCGAATTGAAGGTATTTTGAAATGTTAAATATATATTCTAAAAATGTTCATATCTACACTTATTATGGATATGGTAAAGTAATTACGGCTAGATAGGGCCCCCTGTAACAAAATGGTCATTTTAGTGAGTTGTGCACTTTGAGTTGTATTTAAAATGATTATAAAATCTGTGTTTAGGCAGTTTAAGTGTGGTAAAACTCAGTAAATATTCAGCGGAGATGGTCTAACTCAATAAATACTCCACTGGAATATGGCTTTCAGGTAAACACTTCTAACCTCACCAGAATGTATAAAATAGTACGTTTCCATAAAAAATACAAACAATTATAAATTATTTCAAGCCTAAAGTTATAGGTAGACCTACAGAGGCCTTAACCTATGTCCTAAATTACCTCTAATCTCTGCCCTACGTTTCCCTTGACGTTAGAGCTTCCTCTACCCATGTCCTTCAATTTCCTTAATCTACACCCCACAGCTGCCTTAATATACGATATACAGCTCCCCTAATGTATGACCTACAGTTGTCTCTATCTAGGAACTACAGGTAACCTAATCTAAACTCTCAACCTTTCCTAATCTACACCTTATAACTACCCTAATGTGAGCCCTATAACCATCTTAATATACGGCCTACAGATGCTTTATTCTACGCTCTACAATTGTTTACATCTGGGCCCTGCAGATGTATAATATTGGTCTTCTATGCCAATAAATACGTCACTGTCCCATTTCTTTTTGTATTCATTTGATGGATTGAAAATCACCCAATAAGTAAGTTGCCATTCTCCACGATATGGTTACCGCATACATATTTCGTCACTGTATATATTTACTGGCATCCCAGCTGTCTGAGGTTTGCACTCGTGCCGTACACCGCTTTCCAGTTGTAAGTCCTAGGATCTTGTAGATAGGTGGAAGAGTCGTGCCGTACACCGCTTTCCAGTTGTAAGTCCTAGGATCTTGTAGATAGGTGGAAGAGGGAAAACCTGTACATTATATTCATTTATTGCAACGATAAAGAGAAACAAACATTGAGGCAAACAATACGAACGTATGTAATAAAACTTACTCTTCTTCTTCTCCTCCTTACGACCCTATTTCGAGCCCGTATCTAATGCATTGTTATCAAAACAATCAATTCAATACGAGATCCAGTTACGTATTTCGTGAAACTACCCCCTCCCCCGGAATGCCACTCTACGTTGCAGTATGTAGCCTACTTGTGCACGCAGGACTGAGCATCCGCAAGAAATACATCACGGCACATTGACCGTCCAATCTCCGGCAGTGATACAAACTATGTATTAATAACGCTCGGTTACGTTATCGATAAGCTATCACAGGTGCTATCGATATTGTCAGAATCGCAACTAGCCATTGTTACTAGCTGTGAAGGCTTACGGAAGCTACATTTCAAGTTGTATAAAGTCTACTGGTTTCATAGATATAAAACGAAGTGATTCTTTGATTTTTCTACATTATATATAAAATGTATGTCTATAAATAGTAGCTATATTACTGTATACCTTGAATACAGGCTACTAAAGCCCACTTCAGTCTAATTAAGGCAACTACAGGCTGATGCAGTGATTCCGACCTGGGGTTTCCATTCTGCGTAGAAAGTAAAATGACAGTAGCTTTATTTCCCGTGTAATCACCCTCTTTTAGGGATTGAAACATTGTATCTGTTCTCACTGTGTGTGGTACATGTAACAAAGGTAATAAAAGCTATATACACCACAAAAGATATACCAAACCCGGAAAACTAACGCATTTTAAACAATACACGCGCACGCGCACGCGCACGCATACACTCACACTTCACTACATTTATATATTGTAAAATCCATAACCTAGGTCTTGCAAACACGACTAAAAGCAATTAGTAACCGCGACTCTTTGGCAATGAAATGATTACTGTATCTCGAAACGCGTTAACAACTAGTTATTACAAACGTTTCGCTCGGTTGAAAAGCAATTTTTAGCATTACATTGTCAGCGAAATCTACATTATTACAAACACATAATTTCTATCTGTTCAAATTTGTTAAAACATTTTTGTTGTAGTTTCTGAAATGAGAAATTGCTTCACGTAAAAAATGTAAAGTCATAATGAATACCTTTCTCATGACGCAGCGCCTACGGTTGATTCATACTGCGTTACAATTCTTACATTCCCTAACAATTGTATGACGTAAGTTATTGAGTTGCAGCACAAAAATCTGCATCCATAAGTTAATACGGGTTGGAGCTATTATCGCGTCTAGCTTTGGAACCGTCCCAGAAATATATTTCACACAGTGGCAATAAATCGCGAGTTCTCCAGCAGCCCCGCTCTCCAGCGCTCCAGCACGCCGGCTTAACGCGAGACAGTTTAATTTCAAGGAAGCTTTTCGTCTAAGACAAATTAAACCTTAGAACTCGTGTGTAATAAAATGTTAATTGCGTCGGCTTACTTGTTTATTCCATCGAGAGAGAGTTGGAGTGGCTAATAAACGTCACAGACAACTTGGCGCGTGAAGCGTTTCTGGCGGGACACAGGGAAGTGACTCCAAGTGGCGGAAATCGGTCTGAAATGTGGAACTCTGAATCCTAGGGACCGTGAAAAGAAGGTAATAGTACTACAAGGAAGGTTAGCAACGAATATTTCGTGCAAAAGAAACTTGTAACTTTCCAAATGTCTGCTTTCCAAGTAGAAGGCTTAAGAACATACTACCACGAGATTTTTGCCATCTGACCCTTTGTCTCAACCTTACTTCTATCTGTATTCACGCCCACTAACCTTCCAGAGAACGCCTGCCTTTCTTGAGCTGCCTCCTTCTGTGTGCGGTTAGTATCCCTTGTTCGTGCACTAGGTTATGGAGCTCCTTCCAGATAAAGTCAGTTCATAGTGAAATGAAACAGAAATACTAGAGAGGGGAGTTAGAACCTGGCAAGAAGAAACTAAACAAAGCATATCTCCTTCACAGATCATTTGGGAAACTTTAGTGGGCGGGGATTTCTTCACACTTAGAGGAAGAGAAATAGGATATCGCTACAAATACCTTGTTAATGAATCTATGAGTGTTCCTTAGACCACCAAACATTGGGTGCTGAAAGTCAAATATTCTTTAACTTATTCACTACAGTAAAATTAATAATATTGAATAGTTTTTAAAAAAACGTTTAAAAAATAGTTCATAGAAAAGCAAAAGCTCCAAAGATTGATAATTTTTAAGTGAGGGAGCCGAATGAAAGGGTTCCAAATGTGAGGGTAATATTCTTGAACGCTATCTTCTGGATCGTTGTCTGCTGGATTTATGAGCTCATTTTTTCTCGTGTCTGCTTCAACAAGAAAAGAAAAAAATACTCGCCTCTTGACCCTGGGATTTGTTTCTCTTAAACTTTTACAATTATCATAACGTTTTTATTTCACATTTATGGAAGTTTATTCTGGAAACGAACTGTGAGCCAGCGGCGGTTTATGACCCCTATCAAGAAGCAGAGGCCGGACAATGAGCCAGCCGCAGGTACATTGTGGGGTTGAAATGGAGGGGGAGGAGATTTAGAGAGAAGAAAAGAAAGGAGAAAAAGTCCTACACCCGTTTATTCAACGCATTTTAAATATTGATTTTATAATGGGAGCTAAGTTCAGGAGACGTTTCATACTAGAGCCGTTCCACGCGATACAAACACCTCAATAAATTAACCAGTGCCTGCAGAAGGCACACAGCTGGATACATGAAACAGGCGTTTACTATGGCCCTGGAAGTCGCTGAGTTTCAGTCGGCCCTCCAGTGCTGGGACTTTCCTTTACACTGCCATGTGTTTCCAGTACATGAATAGACTCTCACCGTGACAGTCGTGTGCCTTACTTACCTGGCCCGTCAGAAAGGGTGAAAGGAAAGCTATAAGTAACATTTTATAAGCTGACACTTGGGGACTGTGGGCCTTGCCGAGAGGACGAGGACGAGGGGAGGGTGGAGGTGCTTGCAGGTCATTTTCAAAAACATCGACCCTTTTACTTCCGCTCACTCATAGGGTTGACTCCTTAGTTTATTACTTAATTATACCTTTTAATGTATAGCAAAATAACAGCAAATTAAAATAGGGCGTTTGCGGAAGCGTGCAATAAGATTGTCTAAGAGATGGGTCGTGTAGGCTACGATTTAAGGCCCCGATGATGGGATGATGACAGTGCCTGATGTTTTCTAGACAACGAATATACTTTCTTCTGACTAAGTGTTTTTCCTAACTTCTACCTAAGTGCCAGCACATAATAATTGACCTATACCAGTGTATTTTATCAGAAATATAATATTTTTGGATGGATTGTAAAGGTTTAACAGGTCTATTCCCCCGACTTTACTAGACGAGTTTGGGGTTACGAGTATCACCATCTGAGAACATAAATTCTATGAGTAATCGTATTGGTAGGTTTGTAGTTCGCACTATGTTGTAAAGGTGTACAGACTCCAATAGTATTTAAAAACTTAAACATTTACTTACTGTGAAATAGAGGTTATTTTATGCAATGTAATAATCAGATGAACACAATGGACAACATACTGTACTCACTACACCATTGTATTGGACTCTATGTCCATTTGAAATGCTAATTCACGTCATAATCACATTTTAGAATTCGCATTCAATATTCACAGTCCGTGATACAATGCAAACAGTTCTGCACTTGTTCCGTTTGCCAGAAACACCCTTAAACAAACGTTTTACTTAACATGATACATGTCGGCATCAAACGACACAAACCGACAATGGAATGTTTTCAAGTGTTACCAACATAACACTACAAATTGTTAACAATGGAAATAAGCATTGTTACTATTTTCATAGACATAACAATGAATAATTTTTGTTTGTACCAGTAAAATCGTTTTGGGCACTGGATGTAACTGCCTTACATGAGTTATAAAGACAACAAAAAAAAATAATCTTTGACTTTTAAAGCCAATTTTTCATCTATACTAATTGTAATAAATTGACCTGTGTATTTGAAAATTGTTCACTGTGGGCCTATTCGTTTTAACTTGTTCTAATTTAGAGTTACCATTAAAATGGATTTTATTTGTTACCATGTTTTCCTGTCCGTGGAACAAAGCCGATTCATAGTCCTTAGCCAGTTCCAAATAATTAATTTTAAATATAATGTTTTATTTCTTAAATAACACAAAAACTTCGCTAGAGAAAAACTCAAAGAAAGACAGTAATACAAACAATCGATTCTGCCTTAAGTTTTGTACATAACATATATTAAACACAGTCAGTGCAACATAAACGTATTTATTAACCTCTAAAAACTCTAAACTTATATAATGATGGAGCTTGAAAGTTTAGGAATTTATTTAAGTGATTAAAGTTCAGTTAGAGAAACAAATCCCGGAGCGTTCTTCAAGAGGCGAGTAATTTATTTCTTTTCTTGTTGAAGCAGACACGAGAAAAACTGAGCTCATAAATCCAGCAGACACCGATCCAGAAGATAGCGTTCAAGATTATAACCCTCACATTTGGAACCCTTCCATTCCGCTTTTTTCAACTTTAAAGTGATAAATTCTAAGTTTTTCCAGCGACAGTATTTTAGCGCAATAATGGGACGTATTGTTGCAGTTCCAAAGAACATTATTGGAAAAGATATTAATTTGTATTTGTTTTCCTCCTTTTGTAATGCGTCCTTTCATCAATACAGACGTTTTATTTACAGTTTCGTGTCCTTGATACTGTAATCGCTCGTACGTGTGCTCGCGCGTGCGTGTATGTGTGAGTGCGTATGCGTGACGATATCATGGAACTTTTGTATTTATTTTTTCATTTAACAAATAATGTAGCTATGTACACATTACAACATATGTAACTATAACATTATTTTATACTTGAATAAATTGATGTGAATTTCAAGAGGCCTTAATTATGAAAAACACAATCTTACTGCCAATAGCATCAGATTCCAAGTTTACATAAGCATCAGAACTGACGTAAGTGAAAGCAGAATATATATCACTTGAAAATTCTACTCAAACACAAATAAACAAAGAAACACACACACACACACACACACACACACGCGCGAAAACAAACACACGCACGTGCGCGCACCCGCACAGACTCACAACACACCACAAACACACACACACACACACACACACACACACACACACACACACACACACACACACACACACACACACACACACACACACACACACACACACACACACACACACACACACACACATACACACATACACACACACACACACACACACACACACACACACACACACTCACACACACACACACACACACACACACACACACACACACACACACACACACACACACACACACACACACACACACACACACTCACGCACATATATATATACAGGGTGCGGCAGCATAACTTCCTTTTTTGAAAACTCAATAAAAACTACTGTATGCATTTGAGAATATTTATTTATGTTTTATAATGTAGGTACATGTCTAAAGTTTGTATTTACATTGTTTTAAAGATCAAATCTGTTAGGTGACGTCCCTTGTTCTCCATATATTGCTTAAACCGATTTCTGGCGTTTGTCATGACACTTGTTGGCGTAGTAGGTGTTATGTTGGCAATTTCTTTTTGGATGTTGGTCTTCAAATCTTGTAGGGTTCTTGGACGGTTCAAATAAACACGGGATTTCAAAAAACCCCATAGAAAAAACAATAGCACCCTCGGGAACGACATCAAGAAGAAGCTCACACGCGTTCATCCGAGAATTGAAGTCACGTTCTGAAAGTTCCTGCACTATCGCCATCTTATAGGGATGAAAATGAAGATCATCACGAAGAATTCTTCTCACAGAACGATCGGATAGTCCAAGGGCAAATGCGTGTTTGCGCGCAGAACGCCGTGGTGATCCCAACATTGACGCTCTCACTGCTTCAATGTTCTCAGGTGATCTAATGGGCCGAGGGACTCCAGTTCTTCGTTTTGTTGCACTTGCAGTTTGTCTGAATGTAGTGACCCATGTAACCATTGATTTGCAGTCTGGGACGGGAGCCAACAGGGCTAAATTAAAGCGATTCCAAAATGCGCGCTGTGTTGAAATAACCGAACATCCGTTTGAAAAGTAGGTCTCAACGGCAAAAGCACGCTTCTTACTATTCCAACGCATGATGGCGACTGAAACGTGTTGGGACAAAACTTTCCTGTACCCCCTCTTGAACGAGACCACTAGCGCTCCACTATGACATCAACTAACCTGTATATATATATATATATATATATATATATATATATATAATATATATATATATATATATATATATATATATATACGCGCACGTGCACGCACACACACACACACACGCATTATGACGTTAATACTTATGTTAGAACGTAGTCTATCTGCTTAAATTGAAGGGCCGTCGACATCAGTGGGCATTATGCCCTTGTATTATTTACTCACATTTACCTTCAAGATGGATGTGTGTATGTTCGTGGGTATAAGCTTATGTATGTGTTATGCTACACAAATTCAAACCTCATGTTTCTAATCTCATGCTGCAATACTTTCATGTTTTCCATAGTAGTCTAAGAATGTATACCTTTTCTTGTTTACTTATATTATGTACCTATGTTGGATAGACTACCGTTGTGGCTGTATTCGCTGTATCTTATACTTTTCCCAAACTGCCCCCCCCCCCCAAATATTATCCAGATTTAGGACTCTCGCTTACACACATTACGTGAATATAATTAACTTAAAATGTACATAAATCCCCGGCCATGGAGTAACGCGCGCGGAGTTCGAGGACGCTAATGCTCCGCAAACATTCATGTATTCCGATGATGGCAACGTTGATTTTAAATTCAGATTTCCCTGATTTCAACTCTCAATGCTATTGGAAGCGTTGAAAAATAAATCCACCATGTCACATCTGTGTAAATAGGTTCACATTAGTTCTTTATCTGTGCTTTTGTCTGTTTTCGCCATTAGCTACTGCGAAAAATAGGCAAATTGTAAAGAACGGAATTAATAATAACAGAAAATTAATATAAGATTTTGTATAGAAAGTACTAACGAGCTATTGTAAGGTTTATTGCAATGCGTTGAATCGCATTCTCTAACAGTATGTGCCCATAGCTTCCATTTCTACTAGTTAAAAGTTCAATTTGGCTACATAACGCCTACTTTTATCTGTTTGAGTCCATCTTCGTTTATCACTATGTCTGATGCATAGTAGTCATTTCATGACAGCGAATACGGACAAAATATACGTTTAAAACACCCAGATGTGTAACAAAATCATTCATACTAATATACAAAAATCTATTGATGTGTGTGTGTGTGTGTGTATGTTTGTGTGTATGTAGGTGTGTGTGTGTGTGTGTGTGTGTGTGTGTGTATGTGTGTGTGTTGTGTGGGTGTGTTTGTGTGTGTATGTGTGTGTGTGTGTGTGTGTGTGTGTATCTGTGTGTGTGTGTGTGTGTGTGTTGAGTGTATGTATGTGGTGTGTGTGTATGTGAGTATGTATGTGTGTGTTCGTGCGTGCGTGCGTGTGTGTGTGCGTGTGTATGTGTGTGTATGTGTGGTGTGTGTGTATATGTGGTGTGTGTGTATATGTGGTGTGTGTGTGTGTGTATGTGTGGTGTGTGTGTATGTGTGTATGTATGTGTGTATATGTTTGTGTGTGTGTGTGTGTGTGTGTGTGTGTGTGTGTATGTGGTGTGTGTGTGTGTGTGTGTGTGTGTGTATCTGTGTGTGGGTGTTGAGTGTATGTGTGTGGTGTGTGTGTGTGTATGTGAGTATGTATGTGTGTGTTCGTGAGTGTGTGTGTGTTTGTGTTCGTGCGTGTGCGGCGTGTGTGTGTGTGTGTGTGTGTGTGTGTGTGTGCATGTGTGTGTGTATGTGTGGTGTGTGTGTGTGTGTATGTGTGTATGTATGTGTGTGTTCGTGCATGTGTGTGTGTGTGTGTGTGTGTGTGTTACTCAATCACGTAAAAACTACTGAACCCATTGAGCTGAAATTTTACTGGATATTCCTAGGTTTCCTGGTTAATACATAGGCCTATATTTGATTTAAAAATTGTGTTATGGCACCGCCCTACTGGCCTTTAAAACTCGAAATTTTGTATTTCAGAATTAAATAATTATAATATAAATATACGTCAGCCCCTTAGGAAGGACGGATACTCTGTTGGTTACATATATAACTTTAAATAAATACCATATTGAAACAAGTAGAAACTAATGAATGCAGTTTTGCACCTAAGCAGTGGTTGGTACGACCGTAGTGATTTCTAATATCCTTACTCAAGGTATTGAGTGAAACAATCACGGTTACAAAATCTCTTACGTAAATATTAAATTTTCATAAGCACGCTAAGCTATCGGATACAAGCATGCTTTTATAACAATTAGTTAATATTTTAGAATCTTGATACTTTGAATAAAACATGAGAAATGTAAAAACTTTTAATTTTTTGAGATCACATATTTTGGTTTACAAATTCAACACATGTTTTCCCGCAATCCCGTGTTCTTCCTGGAAACTTTGCTCGTTACAGGACAAACAATAAAATAACGGCCAGGTTTTAATTAGGACCGGTGATGGCGTCTATAATAAATTACAGGAACAAACAGGTTACATTGTGGGTAGTTTCTAATTACATAAGACAGGAAGGCTTGCTATTAATTAAGCTTGCAAGCCCCTGCCCATTGTGTTAGCAGAGATACTGCCTTGCTTGCCCTTAGTCGCGCTACACTGTTCGATAAGTTGAGCCGTCAAATTGGCAAAATTGTTTTCTTTTGTGCCACAATATTTTGACACATTCAAATACATATACGTATATTTAATTTATTTCTGCGCAGATTATGTTTGCATGTTACTATTTACACGCATATATTATACGCTAATTATATTCATTTTATGACAGTCATTTAAGACAAAACAAACATTTTTTAAAATAAAAATGACAAAAGTATTTTATCTATGTACATTACTTTCTTGCCCTATCTTCTGGATATTATTCTCTCTAAAGCCTGGATTAATAGATTAGTTACTTTCTTCGTTATGTCTTTTTTATTTTATTTTCAAAAAAATGTTTTTACCCGGGTCTGGGGGCCCAGAATCCGCCCAGCCCTCGTGGTTCCGCCTCACACTCGCATGTGGTTAGCATCCATTCCGCGAGTGAAGGAAACTAGATTGGTTGTCCATTGTACTAAGCTGATAAGCTCTTTCCATGTAGATTCAAAAGATAGTGATATGAAACGGCGCAGTAAGCGTTGCTCTAAGAACGGGAGGAATAAACCTGGCAGGAAAGAATCATGCAGGAACCGTTTGCCAAGTTTAATGGATTATATTGCCATCTACTGGAGTATTAGTAAACTAGAAACGTAACTACGGAACGGTCGGTGTAGATCAGGGGCCAATAGAATGGAAAATCTCTTGCCTTGTTATACTTAATAAAATCCGGGCCAACTGTAACTTTTCGTCGTTGTCTCTAGGTGTATTTTTGCCAGTATTTAAATTTCTAGAAATGAATTTGCCATTCGTTCGATTTAATATTTGAATCTACCAATATTTTACAAGAAGCAACTCATGGCAAGACAGCACTACTGCTTCAGGAACCAACCTTTTCCTAATTCTTGTTATTTGTAAGTTTATATACGTATGTATGTTTGGCGTTTCTTTCCGCTACTTATCTTTTATTATTAATGCCTACAGGTTTTATGTAATGCACTAACTCGTATCAGCTGTTTGAGCCGTAAGTATTGATTATAAAATGGTAAATACACTATAAAACATAACCTCAATGTTGGGAAGCGCTCATTTACACATTCTAACGCATATACCTGTCTCTTTCACTGCCAATTGTATTGCCTAGTTTCATATTTTAATCTATGTTTACACTATAGGCCTGCAAGTAGTCAGGAAACATGAAATGAAATAAATATTACACTTAAATAAATATTATACGTATTTTACACAAATGTAAACAAACATGTTTTACTCAGAGATGACGTCACTGGAAACGTTTAAAATGATCTCTGTCTCGCAACGAATCGCAATTTATACATCTCCGATACGTGGACGGTCTGAAAAAGGAACAAAGCTTACAAATTCCCTCCTTATGGATGGCTTCTATAAAAGCTTTTCCTGTATAAATAGACCATTACTTGGGCCGTTTAATCTGGATTGGGAGCTTTGGCTGCCAACTCTTCAGCCCAAAACACTGCTTAAACTGCCATATATTTAACTGGATCTATTTACCTTGCCTTATTCTATTTATTTAGAATGCGTCTGGATATTTTTGTACTAAGCTCATTATTTCAGCATGTTCTCATTATTGTGCACTTACAATGGACGTACTATTGGGTTTAGGGTGTGTTGTAACATTGAAGAATAGAACTGTAGCAAAGAATGTCTTTAAATGTTTTTCAAAAATATTAAATAGTTTTAATTTTTCAAAATCGCTCTTCATTATTCAACAGCATCCAACTGTATGTAAACTATAGATATAGATTTCAATGGCCTCTTTTTCATTTTGTGAGTCCATCGCCCAACTCTCGCAACTAAAAAGCAAGCGCAATACATGAACATTTGGACTTGGTCTTTAAGGAATATTTATGGCAAATAAATTCCGACCAGACCCTATAATTTAATAACTTTGACGCTAGCACTCTTTACAAAAATAATTTATTTTATTAAAGTAGAACGTCGATATTTCGGACCTCATTATTGCGGATAATCTGGACCGGTTTTTGTGGTATCTTTTGATTTTTTAAAAAATTGTTTTCAACGTTAAAATAATAAAATATTGACGTTAAAATATTAATTCTTTTATAATAACTCTTTATAATATTAATTAAGCCTTACACTGCACTACATACCATAAAATACTTGTCTTTTTATATCGCAATTGCGCCTAGCCACTACTCACAGCATAGTGCGTGAATGCGATCGTAAAATGAGTTGGAGTGTAGTAGGCCTACTGATATGTGTGCGTTGATGCGGCGCCCACATGTCTACTCGCATACCATGCATATATATATGTTTATTTATTTATTTATATATATGTGTGTGTGTGTGTGTGTTTGTTTGTGAGTGTGTTTAAAATCATTCGTACCACATAAAGGGGATTTTCTGTAAGTATATGTTTTATTTCACTGTTTTAGGCATTCTCTGGTTAATCCGAATTTTGGGTAATCCGGATCGACTCCGGTCCTAATTAGCAGAATTATCGAGGTACTATAGTATATTTAATTTATTAGCGCTAACGGACAGTCTCTAATTTGTTTAAAGCAGTCGCTTGGTGTAAAACTATTACAATTACACTTGACTAATATAATTTTCTTTTCATATAAATTATATATATAATAATTATATATATATATATATATATATATATATATATATATATATATATATATGTGTGTGTGTGTGTGTGTGTGTGTGTGTGTGTGTGTTATAATGTACTATATCTGTGCCATGTTTTACAAAGTGAGGTTAGGTGAGACTGTGTTTTACAATACTGGGGTCGCGTGATAGAAATACAAAAAATTTAGTTTTACAAACATGGAGGTAAGAGTTGTTGCAACGGGTTGCTCCCGCGCTGATGTATTTCTGCAAACATAACCACTCATCAGAAGGAACAAAAGGAAGCAAGCGAGACCTCGCCCTTGCCCTTCACTTCAACCCTTCAATCCTGGAATTACTTTTCTGTTTCAATCTGTGCGAATTCGTTAGGGAGCCCACTTCATGTGGCTCTACGCATCTTCAAGTGCTTGGAGAAACCGTACGTTTAAGAGGATTTAAGGCTGCATATCCCACAGTGGAAATATGCGCTGCACTGTACTTGCTTTTTAATGAACCAAGTGGTCTAACCGGAAAGAAACGACTAGTTGTAGCGAAGGATTAGTACAATGTCAGAGTAGGCAGCAGTAAGTCCTTCTATAAACCGTAAAGTGACGTGAAAAATTTATTAATTACGTAAAATGAATTTGGTTTTGGTAATTTTAAACACATGAGCATAATCTTAGTTCATATTACTTTCAGAATTTTGGCTGCCTTAAATGTGGTTGGTTTTTGTAACGCAATTGTTATCGCAATCTTCTTCGGCTGAGTGAGCATGAAAGCCTTAAACGAATATTAATTGCAATATTCCAGAAACTTTACAAAAAATTGCTATTGGTAATTGTTATTGGTATAACCAGATAGTTATATTATATAAGTTAAAGTTAAAATAATTATATTATTATGATTTAATCAATTATCAAAATTATTCTATTCATAACTATTTTAATTTTAATATTGAAAACAATACACACACATACACAAACACAAACACAAACACACACACACACACACACATACAAACATACACACATACACACATACACATATAAATATAAATAAATAAATAAATATATATATATATATATATATATATATATATATATATAAATGTGTGCGCGCGCTCGTGCATGTGTGCGTGTGTGTGTGTGTGTTTGTGTGTCTGTGTGTTCGTTTGTGTAGATAGTTATGAATTCTAGATTTCACGAATGATAGATTCGTTGTGTGTTTCACTAGTCATTTATTTAAATTTGCATAGCTCATGTCCAAGCATTTATATTTTTATTTCATCTAGATTTTCATATTAGTAGAACAACCTTGTCTCAGTAGTGTATACTCGAAAACAAACATTTTACGAAAACATCTCAGACATAAGAACGTACATGAATTCTGTTTCTTCGAAAATTAATCATTATTGTTCCCAGAGTCGCGTCGGCCTTAGATTTGTATAAAATAATGTAGCGTTCATTTTTCATACGAAGAAGGCAACATGAGGCAAGAATGAGGTAATCTAAGCCGTCATTAATCTTACGCCACCAACGTAATGAAAAAACTTAATCCATTGTGAAGTAAAAAGGGGCATCCATAAACATGACCTCTGCATTCGTTACTCCCTTCGCTACACAAAAAGGGGCGTCTCAAATCCGGTAACCATGTTCTGTTTATTAATTGTGCTTTTACAAAATTCACCCTCTTTCACGAAAAAAAATAAATATATCCTATATATATATATATATGTGTGTGTGTGTGTGTGTGTGTGTGTGTTTGTGTGTGTGTTATATCTAAGACATAAAAGTTGTTCCGTCTGTAAAATGATGAAACGTAATGTATCACGTGTGATGCCTGTATTGCTACGTGAAGGTAGTTCTTTTCTGTAGCTCTTGCAGGTGTGAGAACGGGGTTAGATCCCAAACAAGCTTACAGCTTTAGTGCGTCACGCATGGGGGTCCAAGTGATGCCTGTATTGCCACTTGAAGAAGGTGCCTTTCGATATATATATATATATATATATATATATATATATATATATATATATAATACGTTTTCTTGTTTAATAATTTAAAACAACATAGGTTATTCAAATACAATAATATTTATTAATTTATATTCAAAGCTTTGCGTTGGTAAACAGTACCAACATCATCAGGAATGAAATTACAATAATGTAAGCTATAGACAACATTACAATTAATAATAGAAATCATTTTAAAATATATTAGTATAAAATAGGCTGAATTATATTGTAAATATCTGCTTCTAGTTTTATATTATAAAATATTTGATTGTTCCAGTATCAACTTGTAAAGATGAAAATCTTTATATTATATATCTTGAGTTGTTTAAAATATATTTTTCAAATATATGTAATAATACACACAATTCTAGATATTTGATTGTTTAATCAGCATGTTAAATATTAAATATGATATCAAATTGTTTTTGAATTAATAATCAAGTTTCAAATCTAACCTACAATTATAACACTGACATTGATTGCACAACACTTTTTATATAACCCTGTAAGGTTAATTTTATATAAAATACGTTTTCTTGTTTAATAATTTAAAACAACATAGGCTATTCAAATACCAGAATATTTATTATTTCTAAGTTTAGCAACGAAAAGCTTTGAATATAAATTAATAAATATTCTTGTATTTGAATAACCTATTGTTTTAATATATATATATATATATATATATATATATATATATATATATATATATATCTTACATGTGTAAGGATGGGGAACACCACTCCTGTCAGATCTCGAACACGCTCACAACTCTGCTGCAAATATCAAGAACATTGCGTTTGATAAATCCCGGCTCTATGATCACGCAACACTGACATTACGCGAATGCGTGGGAATCTATTTGCGTGCAGAGCGCGGCCACTAACAATGACGGTATGCTCCACACACCTGTGTTAAGGCTGGAGACGTTTTCGTAACAAATAAACCCTTATCTCATGTTATTGTATAAAGCACAACAAGAGAACCCTTTTTCTTCCGTTTGCAGCGTTTCATCAAGTTATTGCAAAGGGAACATCTTTCAATGTATTAATATATCGAAAGCAACAAAGGCAACAAAGTAAATGAAAAAAAAATGTATGCAATAGCACATCCAGAAGAGCCTTTTGGAGAACTGTAGTATATTTATACACCTCAAGTAAAATGTTTTAATATCATTATAATGGTGAAATTATATGAAAGATGGCACAATAAATCAATTAAAGTGGTTTTTAATATAACACATTGCAATTTTAACATGTGCTTGGTTATCATTACATTCTATTTCATGTAAAGGGTGGTGATTAGCAGTGGGGGATGCTTTGGAGAGAAGGGGGTGCAAGTAGCTGTAGACACGTTATGGTCAAGGGTGGATGTGGTTTTGTAGTATAATGCCATCCCCATTACTCGTTTCTGCTTTGCTAAAAATAAGAAGATAAGTTAAGGTCATCGAATTGCTATGGGTGATTATTTAAATATGTGTAAGAAGTTGATTAGTAAATGACTATCTTACAGACTAATAGTAAGAGAGAACGTAAGGATCAAAAGTCAAATAGAATAGCTAAAGTAATGTTTTTATAATAAAGAAGGTCAAAGCTTCACCCAACAAGAGAAAAGATTAGGGGGGGGGGGTTAACTTTTACAGAAGCAAGTTGGCGTGATATCGTAGCTACGTCACGTGGAAAACAAGCTGGAGAAGAAACAGAACCCTCACTTATGTCAGGGGTGCCGCTGGACCAGCTACAAATACGTGGGCTTTTTTCCAAACAATTGTATTAAAGATATTGTCAAATCCAATTAAAAGTGTTAAGAGAAATTAACAATTTATAAAAAGAAGTTGAGATAATCAAATGCTTACAAAACAATTTAAATAAGTAACCCCATTATATATTATAACATTAAAATGATGTAACATTTACCCTGTGTTCGAAAAGCATATGAGAACCCTGCTAACGTTTATTATCAATTGAATAAATTCTAGTCGCTTTGAAATACAATACCGCTGCTTGTTATAAGTGTCGTTTGATTAATTTTATGCAATTTAACAAAATAATTTAAAATACAGGAGCTCATAAAGGGCCGATTTTCAATAAATGCTAATTGTACTTAGCAATAAACTGGGCAAACACAAAAGTAACATGACCCTACAGCAACAAAATAAATATGAGTTCATTATTATGACTTGTAAAGGATTGGCGACTGGTTTCGGATAGCTACCATCTAGCAAAACGTAACAAACAGTTTCCTATGGACCTTACCTTTTACCTCATCTCCTTAAACGTTTTATATCTCCGGCCAGCTCATCTCCATCAATTCTCTTACTCTAAGATATTATACTTCTCCTCCTTGTCAGCAGAAAAGTAATGACTTTTCCCTAGAATTCGAAACCTGTAGCTCAAGGAATAAACCTCTATGAAGGACCAACCTACTTTAGTTTAACTTACTTTCAGCAATTTGATTCAATTTTACCACAAATTATTATAATTAGTTCAAATTTTTGCAATGGTAGGCGCTTTGGCCTAAATACCTATTCTATACAAATACCGAATTTTGCGTCGGTAAATTCGGCCGTTGCAAGTTACTACCAGGAGTGAACGACCAATATGATTAGTCGATAACCACACTTGAAATAACTGTTTGTGGTGATCTGATAAAGGAAGATATCCGAAACGAGTCTACGACAAAGAATTAGACAATAATAGTAAATATTATTCTTGACACATTTATAATGAACGTAAGTAGCACATATTGACTTGATATTTCAAAATTCATATTAGAAAATTTGTACTAGTACCTCTGTATTTATAAAGTTTAGAATTGGAATGTCAACACAGAAATTACTAATTTGAAGAATCTAGAAAACCAACACCATTTCTTTTTTTCTACAACGGGGTTCATTAGATAATTATGAAAGTGATTGGTGGGACCTCTAATTATAAAATGCAACTTCCTGATTGGCTGTCTGACCAATACACAACTCAAACTACTCGGCTACTGCATAACATTGAGACTTTAAATGTACGTTCTAGCAAGCCGTCATGACGTAATCGCAGGCTGCTACTATAACCAAATATTGTAAACTTACATACTCCAATTTAACGAATACTATCGACTTCGATATGTCGAAAATAACTAACTTGCGATCTATTGACTTGCGCTTTCAGAACAGATTTTACTTTCCACTGCAATGTCGATGAAAAAACCGCTACTGAATGATTTAATTTAACAGAATTAAAAATCTAATGATTAGAAAATGCAAAATAAACTAAAGAAATATTGAAAAAAATACTCATTTATATATATATATATATATATATATATATATATATATATAAAAACACACACACACACACACACACACACACACACATATATATATATATATATATATATATATATATATATATATATATATATATAGGTTATATAACTAAGTATTGTAGATGTAGGTAATATAAAGATGACCTATGTAAAATTTGACTGACGCAAGCTTTGTATATTTAACAGATGCAGACTATTGTTAACTTAGTGTATAGCAAACTTTAAAAAAGAACAGTTGTATCCACTCTAACTAAATGTAGCCTAGATCATTTCTTATTTGTTAGACATAGTTTTGTAATAATTTCAACTTCAAGTTATTCTAAATTAATAAACGTTCGTAAAAATAAAATCATTTTTAAAAACCTTTCGAGCTCAATAAAACACATTACTTAAATATATATATATATATATATATATATATATATATATATATATATATATATATATATATATTTATATGTAGTGTGTGTGTGTGCTACGGGGGGTGGATGCTGTAATGATATATTTGCGGCAATAGCATTACATTTTTCTATAAATATTTTATTCTACAAGTGTAGGAAATGTCCTGGCGGCTTTACGCAATATTGCGCGAATCATTGAGTTATTTTGAAAATTTCCATAATACGTGGGAGGAAGATAATTAGATTTCCTTTGGCGATGATTCCAAATCGAATTTGTCCCCGACCATCGTGGAATGGCTTCAGGGTTGTCCAGCGCTACGTACTGTTTACTTTGCGTGCGTGCACAACATAAGTGGAGTGACAGATATTCCTCATAACACAGGCTTTAATATCTGTCGTAAATATAATATTTTTGCACCAACATATATAATATTTTAAGGTGCCATAAATTATTTGATTAAGCCTGAATTTTATTAAATATTTCGCCTCATAGCCTTTTATTTTAATAAGATATTTTTATATGGCGACCGTGTAATTCTGTAAAGTTAATTGTTTTTTACTGATTCAGATGTTTTTTATTGCAATCTACCCAACTATTTGGCGCTAGACTCAAGTCATGTTTTCACAATACTTGATGAAATGCTAATGAATTTCATCAAACATCTGGACTCAAACTTATTAAAATATGTAGTATTTTGTACCCTGAACCTGTTACTTCATTGCACACTCAAATTCTATCTCTCTCGCTCCCCCCTTCTCTGTCTCCCACCTTCCGTCTCTGACTTCCTCCTTCTCTGTCTCCATCCATCTCTGTCTGACATCTACTGTTTCGGTCTTCCTCCTCCTCCATTTCCATTTCTCCTACTCTGTCTACCTAATTCCCTCCCTTACTCTCTGTCTCCCTCCCTCCCTCTCTGCCTCTCTCCCTCCTTCTCTGCCTCCCTCCCTCCCTCTCTGCCTCCCACCTTCCGTCTCTGTCTTCTTCCTTCTCTGTCTTTCTCCTTCTCTGTCTCCTATCTCTCTCTCTGTCTCCCACATTTCATATCTATCTTCCTCTTTTTCTGTCTTCTTTCCTCCCTCTCTATCTCCCTCCCTTTCAGTGTCCCTCCCTCCCTCTTTGTCTTCCACCTTCCTTCTCTATCTACCTCCCTCTCTCTGTGTCTCTACCTGTCTATATTTAGCTTTACCTATTCATCTCAATGAATTATTTTCTATGTAGGTTATAGGTCTTTTCCACTGCTTATCGAAAAAATCCTCCACCAAACAATGCTCAAGTGGAATATCTATTTTCAATAAAATCTGTCAAGTTTTTTTGTTAAGGCATTCTTTCCAAAGCTTGTAGGGAGTAATCATAGTTTAAGGGGGGCAAGTAAACGGGGCCCTTTCATTCTTCAGCCCGTTTGTAATACTTAGGTCTCTTACTACACCTCACATATAGCTGCCTCCCCCTCTCCCTTTGATGTATATATATATATATATATATATATATATATATATATATATATATATATATATATAGGAAGTCTATATATATCTCGAAAGTAATTTAAACAAAAATACTTTTATGGCAAAAGTTTTTCACAAACTGCCATAAAGCAGCGCATTATACCAGAACTAAACATAACCTTTTAAAAACACTAAACCAACTTCATTTTATTTTATACACAGTACAAACTTACTTACTTTTGAGTCAATATACGATCTTAGATGTCGCCATAAAAACATCTGATCCCATTTTCAAGTTCACAGTTCTTCTTTGCGCTTCGGAACGGCCGCGTTATGATAATACAAGTATTTTAGAGTGTCAGATACAGTTGTGAACAACTTTTTATGACTTGAACTTCTATGTTTTATATAAATTATTTATGTTGGCAACAGTGACTGTAAGTTTTTTCTACACATATTACATTTACTAAGAAATCATAGAGGTAAATGATGAAAACATCATGTTATGAATGATTAATTATGTCGGCAAAGTAACTTAATTGAAAGATCGACTGTTGACGCCTTATTAAGTTTGCGTGTTTAGGTCGCCGTCTTTTCTCTTATACAGCGCTATTCCAGGGATATAATAAAATATTGCAATAAAAGCTTTTAGAGTTTACTTATTTTTACTGTATGAAAGTGGTCAGCCCCTTATTGGCGTTGGACAATATTACGTTAGAAGTACACGTTGCAACTGGAATTGCTACTCATAAAAATATTGGTAAAGGTTTATAGGAGCGTTTTAGGAGATTACAAAATAAAACAAGGACCCCTCATTCAGCACGACCTTAGGAAGGTTGGAATTAATGGAAAGGAATATAAGAACTTGTATAAATTTGTTTAAACAATAATAGTAACTCTGTTTAAACTTGGTAATTAATTATTAGTAACTAAATCAAGCATTCTCAGTAATTAGTAACAAAATAATGAGCGTCGTCGCCTTGAATGCATTTCGAACATTCAATCCAAGATGTTACTACCAATGAAAACAAGATATTACCGTGTCATATTTTTAGAAATGTGAAATTTGAAGAATTCAAAATTTCATGGTATTTGCAGTTATTATTAAATTTCAATATCAGTTATTATGAGCTCAAACTCTCCTATTATATATCTTGCACAAATTTTAAATCGATAATAAAATACGTTTCTATTCATCCAATCAAGTTCAAATACATTACTTTTAACCAATAGTGGATCACAATCGATGTTAACACAGCTTTTTCAAATATTTATTCAATAAGTCAAGTTTAAAAAACTTGATGCTCCGGTCGGATTTGCACTGAGAACTACATGTTTGAAACCTAGCACTTTAGCACTGAGTGAACTTTCCCAAGCTAGTAATCAATTACATAAGGATGTATAAGAAATTATAAGAGAAATGTTCCTTGCAATAGTGAAGCAATACAAGAGATGAATAGAATAATAAATTATAGATCCCCATCAGCTTCATAAATTAGAAAGGAAAAAAGAGAATAAATAGTAAGAAACAAAAATAATAGTCTGTCACCATACACTGGTACAGAGAAGAAAATGGAAAATTACAGGAAGTTTCGCTTTCTATTTTACCACTTAATATTGTGATTCTGTCATATGTATATACATATTTATATTATTGTAATTATAAAATAAAAAGTAACTAAAATAAAAATTTTCTTCAACCACTAAGTAGGAATTGGCTTCAAAATTATTTTACATTGCCTGTTTTATAACTCCTATGACAAGTTGAAGAACGTCTGAACATTTATTCTTACTTTTTTTTTTTTTTTTTTTTTTTTTTTTTTTTTTTTTTTTTAAATAAATAAAACCTCTAAACCACAAATAACATTTATTTAAACCTTATGTACATTTCGATTGCCCAGCAATCATCTACAGAGGTATTTAAAAAATACAACTAACTTTAAACAACATAATACAACAAATATATAGCCATAAACCGGTAACTACTTCGCCACGCCCCTTATTTTAAAAAACTAATACGACCAATCACGTTGCAGTAAATTCCCCCTCTACAACTTGGTCCGGTCTTCCAACTCTCGTGGTGAAGTGTTACCGTTACAATTATTTCAATTTTACTAAAAAACAATAATATTATTTATTAACAAGGTTATAACTATCTCCTAATTAATGAATATAACTGAGATTTAGGGATAGGCCCTTTATCACAATTTAATAAATTATTTTCGTCATATTTGTGAATGTACAAACTTTCAAAACTATTCAAAAGACCTTTTGAATTAATAGTTTTCAATAATTTTAGATCATTTAATTCTAAAGTGTGTTTAGTGTTTAGAATATGTTCTGCAACACTAGATTTTTCAGGTCTTTGAAATTTTATATGACTAATATGTTCATTAAATTTGGTTAATATTTTCCTTTTTGTTTGGCCAATACAAATTTTACTACATGAATTACAAATGTTATTTGTGGTTTAGAGGTTTTATTTATTTAAAAATAAACATTACGCCACAGTTGCTTCAAACAGTTATTTATTCTTACCTTATACACCAGGCGAAGAAACGATCAAATGTCGTGTTTTAATTATTGTTGGTAAATATATAAACACTTAGGGGAGTATAATTTTTAAATATTCCTTGCTGTAAATATATTTAATTTTGAATATAGCCAAACTTTCCTGACGAGGGGAGACTGGAGGCTAATTCTTTCTACAAGGCAGAATATTGAAAATAATTGTATTTTATATTACTTTGAGAAAATAAATACCTTTATTTTTTTTATATTATTGTAAATTTCAGATTTAAATAGTTGTTAATAAAATTAAATTTAACCATGCAGTTAAAATGGATTTAGTTTGGAAATCTTAAAAAGCTTGCAGTCAGTTTTGGAATTAGCCAAATTAAAAGCTTGCAAGAAATTAGCTCTTAAAAGCAAACTTGAAACGTTTTATTTCCTCAAACTGAAAATAACTGTTACCAGACGAGTTTGAAAGTTCGTTGAGGCTCTAGACCACCATCTCAGCGACACCTCACGGTACGATCTCAAGGTGTATTTTGCAGTTATTATACTAACACTAATACAGAAATAAATTTTCTTGAACCTTGAAATTATTCGGAAATTCTCTCAAGTTTTTCTTGTTAAATACGGCTCAAATAGCTCACCGTAACTTTGAGAGCAAAGCAAAGCAAACAGAAAGTATGTCTAGTAAACGTCAAAACCTTTTGAAAGAGCTCAACAACCTGGATTAAACAAAAACAAAGATATCGCTAATAGAGACTTAAGTGGGCCCGGATGGTTAACCCGTGAAGGGCTCTTGCACTGCTTTACGCTTTGTTGAACTTTTTAGGAAAAAGGTTTTATTCATCCGGAGACACAGCGGCGGATTTTCCACCCCTTACTTGTTAGAACAGAGGTCACAGGTCCTCACAGCTTGTGTACACTATAACTTTAGTGTAGCAACTCATGTTTAACGTAGTTAATATGTGAGTAGAAGGTCCGGAATATCACTATTAGGTTATTTTACCACCATTTATATATATTGCGATTCCACTTTATACAGAAAAATTACTTCTCTTGAAAAATTAAAATATCCATTTAATTTACTGTAGACACTTTTCTTGAAATAAGATTTTAGTAAAATATTTTCTATTAAAAATATACAATTTTCCAATAAAATATATTAAAATGAACATACTCACAATATCTATCGATGCCTTAGAAAATACATACATCAAGGTAATATAAAAAACATATTTCGACACCCTTCCATCCCTTGAGAAATAATGACCGCTTATTTATGCACCCCTGTACACTGACTGTCCTCGCAATGACAAATATGGTTCACCATTACATAAGTTGCCTCTACAAATGGATATCTATATAACCTAGAAGGCCATGCTTGAAGAATTATCCTCACTAGTTAATTATTAGGAAGTAGTCAATATTTTTCTTGTTACGTTTCACAACGTATTTCTCTGTCTGTCTGACTCTCTCCCTCACTCACACACACACACAAGCGCATTATCGCGTACATACAACACACACTGTAACGGTCAAAATGGCCGTTCAAATTGAGAAATTATTAATTTCAAATTTTTGAATAACAAATTTAATATTTAAATAATAAGGTTTTACTTTATTGTATAATGAAACGTAGTAAAGAGTGAAGAAGCGAGTAAAATCTTGATTAATTATTATTAAGACAAATTAAAAATTAAAATAAAATAAAACTGTAATAACTAACTAAATTTGACAAACGGGAGTGCAGTGAAAATTTTCTAAGTGCCGAAAAATGCTAACTTAAGAACTAGGCCACGTAGAACTATCACTGACATTTTAAAATGACCAGAAAAATCCAAAAAGAACAATAGCGAAATCCAAATCTAAAAAACTTAAATAACAAAAACGTTACTGCCATTTTAAAGAAATAGACATTTTACAGTATTCCAAAACCGATAACAGAATTATGCAGGTTTAATCGAATACGTTGTCCAAATCGCCCGTACAAGAAAAAGCACGGAGATAGCGACGAGCTAAGAGCGGGTGGGGAAGGGTGACATAGCCGCAATAAATACAGGAACTTAAGGATCTGTAAGGCAGTCTATGAAAAAATTTTAATACGAGGTGCTAACGGTCACTCTGTCGGTCCGCGCATAGGACAACCACCATAGGCCAGATGGAACCAAACAGCCACGTTTCTGCCGTCTAAATTCGATCCACGGACGAGGGCTTCAGACTCAGCCTCCGGGACGTGAAGATCAGGAGAATAGACTTCTATCGACTTACCAGGGATGGCTACTTCCAGTGTCCAGGGACCCGGAATCAAGACGAGAGGACTCTAGGACCGGCAGGGAAATTCTTGGCAAGTCATTTTCTCTAATATATTAAATAACGTCAAATTTAGTAAGTTAAAAATAATAAATTCAAAATTATCAATAAAAATTAAATAATGACTTCACTCTATATTGAAGCTTTAAAAAAATGATAAATGCAGTAAAATTAATTTGTATAATAAAAATTCTTAAGTAATGAATAATAAATATTAAATTCACAAAGTGGTTTTGGCCATAAGCCAATCATTTTCAGGAAGACCAGATTTATAGAATTATACAAATTTTAAAATTATTTGTTATAAAATGTAAAATTTACCAATTCAATCTTAAAGTCAAAGGAAAAAACTTTATTGTGTTTAATTAGGACAGATGTTTTGTTTAAATATGTAAATGTATTTAATGGATTATTTATAAAATGTAGAAATTAAATATATAAAATATAAGAAAAATTTAAGCAATTATTTGTGATTATAAGGAACACTAAAAAATAGTAAAGAGAGTGTCAAATGTATTGAAAATATATTTATTTTTATTTTTAAAAATAAGCAATTAAATGTGTTATAAAAACTTTTGTTATTTAAATTTATCCTGTCTTGAACAACAAATAAAACTTTTAGTTTTTTCCAACTAATAAATAATGATTATTAAATCAAATCACAATTTTAATTAAATTTCATTATTCAATAAATATATATAAAATTCAGAGCCTAATGTTTCTTCAAACTAGTTTTCTCCTGAGAACAAATTTATTGTAGATATATTCAGCTATTCTAAAAATTAGTTGGTTTTTTGTAATGAAGTCCAGAGACGAGATCTACTGGCAGATCATGTTTAAAGAACACAGGAAGGTCATCATGCCTTTAAAGAAGGTAACTTAAACATGATCATATTTTGCACATCCCCTTGCTGTGCCTGCAGATCTTCTAAGATGGTAAGATTCTTTGGAAATTTTCTGTGTTTATATTAATATTGTTTCCTTGTAGGTGACTATTTTACTGACAAGTATGACTATTTAAAGACCCGACAAAACATGTTTACCATTTGGGGGGGGGGTCATACAAGCTTTAAGGTAGAAATCAGCGGGTAGTGGCTTGCATTTAGACGTGGCAAATAACGGGTAAACACAAGACAAATTTTAAGAACGCTTGAGGCTACATGAGCCCGAGAACGAAACGGAGATAAGCAGGCGCGAATAAAAAGTAACAACTCCGTAACACTATTAACGTTTCGATAAGCAAAAGAGAAGAGAAGGAGGTGGGGGCGGGACGTTGCAACACACACACACACACACACACACACACAAACACACACACACACACACACACACACACACACACACACACACACACACACACACACACACACATACACACACACACACACACACACACACACACACACACACACACACACACACACACACACACTTTATTCAGCATAGTGTGCCTTCCATCTACTCCTTCCGGAGTTTTGCTTTTTATTTCTGAAACTCTTTATGAATATTTACAATGTTTATATAGTTTGCGTTCCTTTTAGAAAGGTGTTTTCTTTGTCCTTATGTAAAGAGTAGGAAATACAAATCCTAATGTTTTATTGCCCATCTGGGTTTTCCAATCCGACATTCTTCTATTCCCCACATGACGTATAGTAGGGAACAGACGTACTCGGTGAACTCCAATGACCACAAAAGCCATAGTTAATCTCCTGCTATAGCCCTACCCTCTTCTAGCTCGTTGTTGCTTACCTCTCCTTACACGAGAATACACCTCTCTGAGACGTACTCACTAAACTCCCATAGCCACGGAAGCCATAGTTATTCCCCTACTATTGCCCTACCCTCATCTAGCTCGTTGTTGCTTACCTCTCCTTACACGAGAATACACCTCTCTGAGACGTACTCACTAAACTCCCATAGCCACGGAAGCCATAGTTATTCCCCTACTATTGCCCTACCCTCATCTAGCTCGTTGTTGCTTACCTCTCCTTACACGAGTATACACCTCTCTGAGACATACTCACTAAACTCCAATAGCCACGGAAGTCATAGTTATTCCCCTACTATTGCCCTACCCTCATCTAGCTCGTTGTTGCTTACCTCTCCTTACACGAGTATACACCTCTCTGAGACATACTCACTAAACTCCCATAGCCACGGAAGCCATAGTTATTCCCCTACTATTGCCCTACCCTCATCTAGCTCGTTGTTGCTTACCTCTCCTTACACGAGTATACACCTCTCTGAGACATACTCACTAAACTCCAATAGCCACGGAAGTCATAGTTAACCCCTTTCCCTAGCTCTTCCCTCATCCAGATAGTTATTGCTTTCCTCTACTTACACATCTATACACCTCTGCGAGACCTACTTCCTAAACACCCATAGTTACGTAAGCCATAGTTAATACCCTTCTCTCATTCAGCTCGTTATTGCTTATCTCTCCTTACACGAGATTACACCTCTCTAAAACGTACTCACTAAATGCCCATAGCTACGTAAGCCATACTCATCTCTTTCTTAGCCCTACCCACCTCCAGCTCGTATTAGGTTCCTCTCCATACACGCGTATACAAATCTTCGAGACGTACTCACTAAACGCCCATACCCATGTAAGCTATAGTTTATCCCCTGTCCTAGCCCTTCCCTCATCCAGATTGTTATTGCTTTCCTCTCCTCACACGAGTATACACAACTCTGTGACGTACTCACTAAACGCCTGTAGCAACGTAAGCCATAACTAATCTCCTTCAATATACCTACCCTCATCCAGCTCATTGTTACTTACCTCTCCTTACACGAGTATACATCTCTCTGAAAAGTACTCACTAAACGCCGGTAGCCACGTAAGCAATAGTTAATCCCCTTCTATAGACCTATCCCCATTCTGCTCGTTATTGCTTTACTCTCCTTACACGAATATACATCTCTCTTAAACGTACTCACTATACGCCGGTAGCCACGTAAGCCATAGTTAATCCCCTTCTATAGACCTATCCCCATTCTGCTCGTTAATGCTTTACTTTCCTTACACGAGTATACATCTCTCTTAAACGTACTCACTAAACGCTGGTAGCCACGTAAGTCATAGTTAATCCCCTTCTATAGCCCTACCCTCATGCAGCTCGTTATTGTTTCCCTCTTCTTATTCGTGTAAACACCTCTCTAAGGAACTCTGTAGAATGTTATTTCCTATAGGCACGCACCTTACATAAGCCAGAGTAGTATCTACCTAACCTAACCAGGTTTAATTTTGTATTCACAGTTCCTAGCTTTTTCTAATTTACCAATTAGGCCAATCTGTACGACCTGACCCGGAGCTTTCCTGAATAGTATATTGTAGCTATTGGCAGTATAGCTGAAGGAAACCTCCATCTAGGCAACAGTAATTAAATGAACTAATCGACTTGTCCTGTTTTCTTCCCGTTCGTTTAGACGAAGGTAGTAACTTTGTTCGACCTGACCTGAGGCTTTCCTGAACGGAATACTACATCTATTGGCATTACAGCTTCTTCTAGGCTGAATGTTCGTACAAGTGGCTAGGACGTTATCATTTTGTCTAAATAAAGCTTCTTGAATCATTGCGTTCTGCGGTAACTTAGTATACCAAGGTTTACCTAAGTCATCAATGAATTATCAAATATAATACGGTCCTCGTGAGTTGACATTTACCACATATATAACAAAGGGTTGCCATTTCCGTTTCATCAAAAATGAATGACAGACATGAATTAAAAATAAATTTCCCAAGCAAAGATCCCAGTTTAATAATTATGAGTAAACATTTGAAGAAATGAGCTGCGTGCTACCGATAACAGAGCCTCGTCGTGAATTATTCATAAACCTATTCTTGAAGCGGTGAAATAAATAAATAGAGGTTTAGAAATTTGTTGAAAACAATCATTGTCAATAAGTAATAATATGAAAAAGAAAATAAATCAACTATTGACAAAGCTAAATTATGGTTATTGGCATTTGTAATTTATTTCATATTTTAAATTATATGTAAACAAATTTTATGTAAAATTTTATATACTTTTAACATTAACTGCATTCATGTCCAGATTAGAGCAAAAAATCAATTGTTTTGTCGCGTTATTTCTAGGTATATCTTTACGCTGCTTAAACTCTCTAAATGGTCCACTGTATTATGTTCTTCACAACTCTGTTTTTTACTTGCTTTCCATTTTGTTTTTATAGCTCTTTCAAATTTGTTTTTTAAACTTCTCTCAAATCTTAAATAATATTTTCTGTGCTGTTCACTTTTCTTAAGTATTTTTCTGTTTACGTTATGTTCTTTAAATTGTTATTGCTGGTGCATAATACCACATCTAAATATACACCCATTTTTATGTACTAATCTCTATCTGTATGCTTATTCAGTCTTGGAAGGATTATTCGTATCAGTATGCATCCTGATGCAAGAGGCAATGCCAGTTAATGCAGGAGGAGGGGGTGTGAAACGCATCCTTCTATGCTTCTTATTTTGCCTCTTGTACTTCTATCATTATATCTACGTCATCTGTGTTGATATTCTAATATAATAACAGAAAAAATATTGCCATTATTTAATTACTTTACAGATATTTAATAACTTACCAGAGGGTTTGGGGAGGGAGATGCCTTTTTGTTTTTAATATATTCAAGGTTATTGACAGAACACAGATCAATTAATGCTACTACAAATACACTCTACGTTTAGATTTTCTATCTGAAAATCCTTTTCAAGGTTTAAAAGTTTAATAATTTTATATAAGCCATAATTTGCAGTTTTTACATTCAAAGACATTACTTTTAACTTCATTAAAATCAAATATTTCGTTATTCATTTAAAATTTTGATCAAAATAATGGCTTTTCTAGTAGGGCAATGTCAATGTTAATATTTAATACAAATAATGAATTCTATTTTCAATCATGTTAAAAGTGTTTTTTATGAATGTAAAAACTGTATAATATAGCTAAATATTAAATTAATAATCATTTAGCTCTTGAAAAGGATTTTCTCATAGAAAATCGAAAAATAGAGTAAAATTATACTAACATGAGTTGCTCTATGATCTGTCATTAACCTGAAACACATTAAATAATTATTAAAAGACATTAAATAAGGTATTCCTTTTCCTTTAACGTGTTTACAAAGGCTTACAAGTGCAAACCCATGTTATGCAATGTTCCTATCTACTAAATGTATTATGTACCTAATTTGTCTACAAATTCACAATTAGCAATATTTTAGTTTTATTGGTTTAGGTAGTCACAGATGAGTATATTTTTTCCTTTTTATCATAAAGGAAGCAATCCTGTTTATTATGTTACTGGGAGATTTATCCCAATTGAATGGGAAATAGATGAGGCTTATTATTGGTCACTAGACTACGCTGGATGGTGACATAGTGTGTAAATAGAAACGCGTTCATTACCGGAAGCGAGTCAAATACCCTCAACCCTATCTTTAGGGCTTGCTAATGTGAGGGGCAGTTTTCTTCTAAGGGTAGTTCCATTGTTTCATCTCTATTATGCCATTCAACGGCCTTAAACATTGAGACATAAATCATTGCCAGCAGGTTGGGTAGAACCATGGCTCGAGTGGACAGAATATTTGTCGAAATGATAGGAAAGTAGTTTGGCTGAGAGTGAAGATTCAGTTGGTAAAGATTATAACGTGTTTCTATCCCTGGACAACCAGTACGCTACAAACAAGTCAGTCGTTACGCTACAAGCAAGTCAGCCAGTAAGCTACAATCCTAGTCAGTTAGTACGCTATAAGCAAGACAGCCAGTGCGCTACAAGCAAGTCAGCCAGTACGCTACAAGCCTAGTCAGTTAGTACGATACAAGCAAGACAGCCAGTACGCTACAAACAAGTCAGCCAGTAAGCTACAATCCTAGTCAGTTAGTACGCTATAAGCAAGACAGCCAGTGCGCTACAAGCAAGTCAGCCAGTAAGCTACAAGCCTAGTCAGTTAGTACGCTATAAGCAAGACAGCCAGTGCGCTACAAGCAAGTCAGCCAGTAAGCTACAATCCTAGTCAGTTAGTACGCTATAAGCAAGACAGCCAGTGCGCTACAAGCAAGTCAGCCAGTACGCTACAAGCCTAGTCAGTTAGTACGCTATAAGCAAGACAGCCAGTGCGCTACAAGCAAGACAGCCAGTACGCTACAAACAAGTCAGCCAGTAAGCTACAATCCTAGTCAGTTAGTACGCTATAAGCAAGACAGCCAGTGCGCTACAAGCAAGTCAGCCAGTAAGCTACAATCCTAGTCAGTTAGTACGCTATAAGCAAGACAGCCAGTGCGCTACAAGCAAGTCAGCCAGTACGCTACAAGCCTAGTCAGTTAGTACGATACAAGCAAGACAGCCAGTACGCTACAAACAAGTCAGCCAGTAAGCTACAATCCTAGTCAGTTAGTACGCTATAAGCAAGACAGCCAGTGCGCTACAAGCAAGTCAGCCAGTAAGCTACAATCCTAGTCAGTTAGTACGCTATAAGCAAGACAGCCAGTGCGCTACAAGCAAGTCAGCCAGTACGCTACAAGCCTAGTCAGTTAGTACGCTATAAGCAAGACAGCCAGTGCGCTACAAGCAAGTCATCCAGTAAGCTACAATCCTAGTCAGTTAGTACGCTATAAGCAAGACAGCCAGTGCGCTACAAGCAAGTCAGCCAGTACGCTACAAGCCTAGTCAGTTAGTACGCTATAAGCAAGACAGCCAGTGCGCTACAAGCAAGACAGCCAGTGCGCTACAAGCAAGTCAGCCAGTAAGCTACAATCCTAGTCAGTTAGTACGCTATAAGCAAGACAGCCAGTGCGCTACAAGCAAGTCAGCCAGTACGCTACAAGCCTAGTCAGTTAGTACGCTACAAGTAAGACAGCCAGTACGCTACAAGCAAGTCAGCCAGTAAGCCAGTAAGTTACAAGCCAGTCAGCTAGTACCCTAAAGCAAGTCAGCCAGTACCCTACAAGCAAGTCAGCCAGTAAGTTACAAGCCAGTCAGTTAATACGCTACAAGCAAGTCAGCCAGTACGCTACAAGAAAGACAGTTAGTACGCTACAAGCAAGTCAGCCAGTACGCTACAAGCCTAGTCAGTTAGTACGATACAAGCAAGACAGCCAGTACGCTACAAACAAGTCAGCCAGTAAGCTACAATCCTAGTCAGTTAGTACGCTATAAGCAAGACAGCCAGTGCGCTACAAGCAAGTCAGCCAGTAAGCTACAATCCTAGTCAGTTAGTACGCTATAAGCAAGACAGCCAGTGCGCTACAAGCAAGTCAGCCAGTACGCTACAAGCCTAGTCAGTTAGTACGCTATAAGCAAGACAGCCAGTGCGCTACAAGCAAGTCATCCAGTAAGCTACAATCCTAGTCAGTTAGTACGCTATAAGCAAGACAGCCAGTGCGCTACAAGCAAGTCAGCCAGTACGCTACAAGCCTAGTCAGTTAGTACGCTATAAGCAAGACAGCCAGTGCGCTACAAGCAAGACAGCCAGTGCGCTACAAGCAAGTCAGCCAGTAAGCTACAATCCTAGTCAGTTAGTACGCTATAAGCAAGACAGCCAGTGCGCTACAAGCAAGTCAGCCAGTACGCTACAAGCCTAGTCAGTTAGTACGCTACAAGTAAGACAGCCAGTACGCTACAAGCAAGTCAGCCAGTAAGCCAGTAAGTTACAAGCCAGTCAGCTAGTACGCTAAAGCAAGTCAGCCAGTACCCTACAAGCAAGTCAGCCAGTAAGTTACAAGCCAGTCAGTTAATACGCTACAAGCAAGTCAGCCAGTACGCTACAAGAAAGACAGTTAGTACGCTACAAGCAAGTCAGGCAGTACGCTACAAGCAAGTCAGCCAATAAGCTGGAAGCAAGTCAGCCAGTAATTATCTAAACAGTCAACCTAGCAAAGATATCCGTCAACCAGTTAGATAATCGATTATAGTAAGGGACTTCATGTGTTGTTCTAACCTTAGCTTATGGCACGAGATCATCACGTAATAAACTAAGCCAAATAGAATCACTTAAGGTTGAATATGACCATTAGCAAGGCCCTAATGGTCTTAATTCTCCCGTGACGTTTAAATTATTAAACTGATGTAAACAACTTTAATAGATTTGGGATAATGGTTCAATGACGTAATGAAGTGATTTACTTGGCAATACTCCGTCTGTCTGGTTAGGTTTTATCCCCCCCCCCCCATGCCATAAAGCCGGACTTGTTGTTATAAGCCTGCTGCTGCATTAACCGGGTTTACCATTGTAAAACAAACGTCCGTCGAATGACTTTTGTTGTTTTAAATTGAAATACTGAGCTTTTCATTTGTGCCCATATTGATTCAACATTGTGTAGAAACTGTCCCTTAGTTCTATAAAACGTAAAATTGAATTTTACCATTTTATGGTTTAGTTATTAGAGGTGCGCAAATATATTTAGAGCCAATTTGTATGTTCTGTGTTTGCTATTACTAAAGCAGTGCCCAATTCTATTAGAAACCGCGCGCTGCAAACTCTACCCGTTTTGTGAAGTGTGGCTAGGTGGCGGTAGAGTCTTCAATTTCTTTAGTAACTGGATCCATTTAAACTATTTTAATTATATTCTGCTACTATTATTTCCTCCCGTACCTTCGCATTCATAGTTGTCTCTTTTAAGCATAATCTGATCTTCCTAAACGTCCCTTTTGGGTTCAAGCAATCTATACCGCGAATAGTACCCTAGGTGCTTGAATAGTTTGACTCTGCGAGGGGACCATTGCCTTAGATCACACAGTCAAGTAAATACTGTCCATTGAATGACATATAAAGGGATATATTTTAATAAAATTTATCTATTGGCTTTATGAAGTAAATCATTTATGAGATTTATTTCAAATCTAAAACAAATAGACAGTTGTGGCCGGAAAAGAAAAGCATACCAGAAGGGATGCGGTGATACGTATTCCAATCATAAACATATATATATCTGTTGAGCTTAGACTGCATCCCTTGCCGCCGTTTCTATTGCAAAGGATGGATTACACGCTCAAGTACTCATGAATGTCGGACAAAGTGAACGGGTTTGTGTTATAAAATGACAGGTGTCTGACGTTTAGACTCCGAGATACATGTCTAAGGTCAAAGGAAATTTATTGTCACCATTTAAAGTGGAAATAATGTAATGCTTGGGAAAAGAAAAGTATTTTTAATAAAAATATCATATTAAAAATTTCAATTTCATAAAATATAAATATCGTTTACATATTTATTTATATTAAATATCAAACTTATACACACACACACACACACACATATATATATATATATATATATATATATATATATATATATATATATATATATATATATATATACGCGTTAAGCAGAAATCTATGCTAATATATAAAAATCTAGTGGTGTGTGTGTGTGTTTTACTCAATCACGTAAACATTACTTTATCCATTGAGCTGAAATTTTACATAGACATTAACAGAGTCCTTGGTTAACACATTGGTCTATTTTTATTTAGAAATTCCGTCAGGATACCGCCCACGGGCCTTTAAAACCCCCTTAACACTCAATTTACTATACTCCATTTAATACTAAACTTAGCTTAATCAGTTGATAATCACCTATAACAGTCACTTTAGAACATATTTAAACAATTTATTGTTATTCATTTTTCTAGGATAGTTTACTTTACAAATGTTATGTTACTAGCAGAAGGTTTTCCTTCCCTTGGTTTTCAAGACAATAATCAGTAAGTTTTTAGTTTGATATATCTATTGGGAATTATTCTATATCATTATTTAAAAATCTAATAGTGCGTGCGTGTGTGTGTGTGTGTGTTGTGTGTATTACTTAATCACGTAAAAACTACTGGACTCATTGAGCTGAAATTTGGTATTTATTTCTCTTTCTCAAGTGTTAAAAATTATCCCGGGCGACGAAGAAAGTTATCAGGGTATGAAAAATTATTAAAACTCTCTCTCACGCTCCAAAAGTTTACAGTTTTGGAAAAATGTAATAACCCCCAAACGTGGTGCTAATAGTGATAGTAAAAAATGCACATTGCCCACCCCAAATACAATGCATATAAAATGAATCAAAAACATGTCCTGAAGCTATATTGACAATTATTGTTTGTTATTGCCAAGGAAGGTTAATTTCATATACCTATGAAGTATCCAGTCAGGATAGATTTGGTTGTAATTTTATACGTTGAACCAAAAGTACACATTTTAATGCCTACGGATTAGAGATGATGTGTCGAAGTATTACTCCGCGGAAGTAGATGTTTAATTAGGTAATGTTGTATAAAATTACAATAAAATATTCTGACTGGACACTTTACTGGTATATTTCAATAAAGTATATAGTATTGTATAAAATTACAACCAAATCTAACGTAAGTGGATAATTTATAGGTAGGCCTATTTAAATATATGTATATTTGCGCACGTGCTGCGAAACGTACTGAGCAATCATCACCAGTATCCGAGATAGCCATCAGGGCGATTTGCTGAGGTCTGTAATGAAGATTTCTAATCAAATTCAGATTTGATTATGTTTCAGATGAAATCCAGTTTTCAGTAAGGGATGTTACCTCTTTAAGGAAGAACATGCTTTAAAATAAGCGAGACCTTCAAAACTCAAGTCAATTTCAGTAACACATATGCTGCAAAAACGTTTTTGAGAAATATACGAATTTAAACAATGATTATTTTTTTTGTGTTTATGGTTACAAATACTGAATTTAGAACATAAATCATTGTGTGACGTCATTAGCTAGATGTATTTTAGACAACGGAATATTAACACGAATGATATTGTATTCGGCCAAATGAATTTAATTAAATCCCTGAACCAATTAATTTCATCCCTTGTTTAAATTGTGTTGTAAATAATATTTATAAATTAAATACAGGCAATATATAAAGAGTTAACATTTTTTTTGAGTATTTTAAAAGTTGATATATATATATATATATATATATATATATATATGTGTGTGTGTGTGTGTGTGTGTGTGTGTGTGTGTATGTGTGTGTGTGTGTGCGTATGTGTGTGTGTGTGTGTGTGTGTGTGTGTGTGTGTGTGTGTGTGTGTGTGTGTGTGTGTGTGTGTGTGTGTGTGTGTGTGTAATGCTTATAGACACTGATGTGCCTATACATAGACAGTAGAGTCTCGAAATTACGAGTCGCGATTTTAAATTCTAGTCTATGTCTATTTTAGCCTACTTTACTTATTAGGGAGAAAATGATAAAAAAAGACCTTCAAAAAATGTTAATAATAATACGGTATGCAAAACAAATGAGTCGGCCTTCTAAGAAATATTTATAGTCATAAGGTATGAAAAGGAAATGAGTCAGGATCACAAGAAATGATGTCAACACAGTATGCAAAGAAAATGAGTCTTGCTTCCAAGATATATTTAGCCTATATCTTTACGGTTTGTAAAGGAAATTTACTAAGCCTCCAAGAAATTTTCAAAAAATTCTTGAAGTCGGGCTTTCAAGAAAAAGTATATAAAGTTCTATAAACTTATTTAGTGCATTTTTAATTACCTACAGTATTATTAAAACTCTTATTTTCTCTATCGCATAGGAACTTGTTTTCGGTAATCCGAGGGGGTCTAGGTCCCATCTTCCTCGCATTATTGAGACTCTACTCTATCTATAAAATGACTATTAGTTATAACGACGGTTTACACGATCTTTCGACTAAGTGGATGTTGATGCCAAAACGACTGTTGTATGTAAGGCTTATGAGTAAAGTCGCCGAAATGCATATTAATGAAGGAATCATATCGGAACAACAAATTGACCTTCAGCTGGTAGGGGATAATATTTTAGGAGGCTGTGGGCCGATTTGTAAGCGAAGGGTTTGCAAATCGCTGACATTGCAAATGGGTTAGATGAGCCCCAAAAACGCACGTTCGGACCGGTCGCTGCTTGAATACATTGCCCTTAAACGGTTTCAGCACAGTGTTCCGCGAAAGGCTTTTTAATAGAGTCCATGCTATTAATTGGCTAACAAAAATATAAGTAATGATTTACGAAAGTACATTTATTGAATGCTATAAAGATAATTTCTGTTATGAAACATACAATATGCTGGAAGGGTACAATGTTTTAACCTTTCTAACAGTTATTTACTGAAACCATAAATATTCCTTCGATTAAGGCTTTTAACAATGTTCGTTATTCGAAAACCTTGAAGTAAAATTATGTTTACTGGTTTCAATAAATTAAATAAAAAAATGTTAATGTTTAACCGTAAACCTCAATGTTATCATTAATACGCCGAACTTGTTACTCACATTTCTTTAAGTTCTTCTCTATTAATTTTTTTTTCTAATTTTTTCCACTGCCTGAAGTAGGCCCCTGACCTTTGCAAAGCAGTATTGGATATGCGATGAAGAGAAGAATTGTTCTTTTATTCTAAATATTACAATTATATATTCACGAAAGCTCTAAGATAAATCACTTTTATATCTTCCACGCCAATTTAGTCTGTTAGAATAAATTCGTAGGGTCGGAAGTGGGGTAATAATTTAGTGATAATATAAACGCTAACAATATTGCCTTCCTTAGCACCCTTCGGCACAAGTGATGCTATTCTAACCACGGCTGTGGTAAAAAAGAGGTCATTATGTACAAATAAGCAGGGTAGAAGGTTTAAAGTTTGCCAGATCAAGGAGGAAGTGTTCCGTAAGCAAGCAGCACGGCGCGGCGTATGCAATCACTCTAATTTCTTCTTATTTAATAAGAACACTTGAATTATTGTTTTAGAATTAGTTTCCATGTATTTCTTAGGCTTGACGTATTGTTTTATTACTAATTATCCTATAAATAATAGTCTTCTTATACCCCCTAGGCTTCGTGTAGAATACTAGGTCCTGCGCAGGATACTAGTTCTCACGCAGGTCACTAGGCTTCGCGTAGGATACTAAGCCTCGAGCAGGATACCAGACCTCAAGGAGGATACTATGACTGCCGCAGAGTATTAGCCCTCGAGCAGGAATCGTGCAGGATACTAGTCCTCGAGCAGGATACTAGTCATCGAGCAGGTTACTATACCTCGCGTATGATACTAAGCTTCGAGAAGGATACTAGACCTCACACACGATATTAGCCCACGCGCAGGATACAAAGCCTCATAGGATACTAGTACTCACGCAGGATACCAGCTCTTGCGCATACTAGTTCTCGCGAATAAAACTAGGTCTCAGCATACTAGACCTCGAACAGAATAATAGACATTCTGTAGGTTACTAGGCGCATGTCACTAGGCTACTCATAGGATACTAACCTTCGAGCAGGATACTAGGACTCAAGGAGGATACTAGGACTGGCGGAGAGTACTAGCCCTAGATGTAGGATACTAGGCATCGCACAGGATACTAATTCTCGCGCAGGATACCTAGTCTCGCGGAGGATACTAGGACTCATACTAACCCTCACGCAAGATAATAGGCCTCGTACATGATACTAGACCTCTAGTAGGATACTAGGCCTACTAGGTCACTAGGCTTTGCGTAAGATACTAAGCCTCGGGAAGGATACTAGGCCTCATGCTGAATGTTAGTCCTCGCGTAGAATACTAGGTATCACGCATGATATTAAGCCCCGCGCAGGATACTAGGCCTCACTAATGTTACCAGGACTCGTGAGGGATAATAGGCTTTTCGGATGATCCTAGGCCTCGGTCTTCGTTTCAGGCCTTGCGCAGGTCACTAGACTTTGCGTAGGATACTGAGTCTCGAGCAGGCAACTAGACCTCACGCAGGATACTAAACATTGCTCAGGAAACTAGGCCTCGTGCATACTAGACCTCCCGCACGATACTAGGCCTCGCACTGTATACTAGACTGACTTTCCCAGCAACAACACACTAACGATTTTATAGCCCCATCAATTACTCGGCGGTTATTTATAACACAACTGCCATTATCAAGTGTTTAGGGGAGATTGCAAAGTTTGCCAGTTCGTATGTTGGCTAATTTACTCATAAACTTGTCGCTTAGTGTAAAGTTAGACAATGGAGGGCAGCTTAGTTTTGTTCCACCTCTAACTTAATAACGGCGCTAATTGTTGTAATAACTGCTCATGTTAAGTTAATCTTTTCGGAGTGATATTTCCGAAGCTGTGGATTAAAAAATGCCATTAAACTAAAGTGGTGATAACTTAGCAGTTAAACCTGGAACAATTTAAACAGTTAAATGAACACGAAGAAGAAGGACAAACTGTTTATAAATTGTTAATTTTCTTATCAATGATCTCAACTAATATGTAGAGCTATCAGGGCATCCTCTAAAATTTCCTTACAATTTGAGAAGATGTGTCTTTAGGTGGCAAGATGTGTCTTTAGCTGATAAGATGTGTCTTTATTTGTCATGATGTGTCTTTAGGTACCAGGATGTGTCTTTAGGTGGCAAGATGTGTCCATAAGAGGCATAATGTGTCTTTATTTGTCATGGTGTGTCTTTAGGTAACAGGATGTGACTTTAGGTGGCAAGATGTGTCTTTATTTGACATGGTGTGTCTTTAGGTGACAAGATGTGTCTATAAGAGGCATAATGTGTCTTTATTTGGCATGATGTGTCTTTAGGTGGCAGGATGTGTCTTTAAGTGATAAGATGTGTCTTTAGGTGGCAGGATGTGTCTTTAAGTGAAAAGATGTGTCTTTAGAAGACAAGATGTGTCTTTAGAAGACAAGATGTGTCTTTAGAAGACAAGATGTGTCTATATTTGGCATGGTGTGTCTTTAGGTGGCAGGATGTGTCTTTAGGTGGCAGCATGTGTCTTTAAGTGGCAGGATGTGTCTTTAGGTGACAAAATATGTCTTTAGGTGGCAAGATACTTTCTAACAATGAAAAATATATGTACTCTCGTATAAGTATTATTTCGATTTCGTAATACAAATACTGTAAGACCAAATCCACTGCATTATAATGTAGCAAGACTTTAAAACAATAAAATTAGGCATAAATAAAAACAATAAATAGCCTAGCCTTATAAATAAATCTAATGTGTTCGTTAGACACGTACACGAATTAAAAACAAATATTACTGATATAGTTGAACATTGTACACGAATTGTAAATACAGTATAACCAAGTTATTTAAAAACCGTCACACAAAAATAACATTTGGAACTGCAGAAATCTACAACAATTATTTTATGTGATAAAACTTCCGGTGATACTTTTCTATACTAGAAAACAAAGTGTTGCTAAATATTGAAAGAAACACAGTTACTTGCAGGAAGGGGAGGGCGTCCTCTTACGTCACAATCACGTTCCACAAACACAATATCCAAGTTAAGCCAGTTGTTAGACAGCATTAGTTGCCTACTTAGAGAGAGAGAGAGTGGTTTCGTGAGTGAAAGTGGAGCTTCATGCCAGCAAAACCTAAACGCCTGTGTTACAAGTAAATATATATACAACCAAAGCCTGGGGCTTAGGAGGAGATAGATTCGAGTGGCAGAGTACATAAGAGAGGGGATAATAGTACATCCTAGATTTGTTCGTCATACTAAAATATTAAAAATAATAAACGAAGCAATTCTAATTTTATAAAACAAGTTTGAAGAATTTTAAAAAATTGCTTAAGAATAAAAATTCCTGTGATAGAAACAGAATGAAGTCAAGCTTATTTATTATTAGACATTTGTTTTTTAGCTTCACGTATAAATAATATTATAAATTAAAGTTGTTATATTATTTGTATATTATTTTAGGGAAAATGGAAAGCATTAAATAAGCATGGGTGTTTCATTTGTTTCCCCGTAGGTCGCAAATTACTCGATAACACCGATATGGATTTCCAGTTATTGATTAAATTTAATTCTAACGCAACAAATAATGTAATCGTTGAAATTTGCGAGGAATATTTTGCGCGCGTCTGAAATTGTCGAAACGTGTTTAGTTTGAGTCGGGCGCAGCCATAAATCCGCTTCGATTGTTGGATGCTTCAATTTGTAGTCGCAACAAATGTCAGCCATTAATTACGCCCGTAAATAAAGTCACAAACTCTAAATCAAGGGGATTGATTCGCCAGAAACAATTCCGACGATTAAAAATGAAATCGCACAAAATATTTGCCAAAGCTAAACACTACCTGAGTGTACATGGCAACTATGCAACGTGTTTGTACAAAAATTAACAAATTGTATTAAACAAACACATTTTTAGAAAATGATTCTATTGGAAAATATCTTTGAAATAATTGGAATACTGGTAATAGACAGGAAAATTCCAATATTTTAAATTTATTTTTGTTACTGAAAATTGGATTCTAAACAAGAAGAATTTGATTAAATTGTTTAAACAATAAATAGTGGTTAAAACGTGGTTTAATTATCTACCCTTATAAATACTCTGGTTTATAAAAACAATAGTTGTGTGTGTGTGTGTGTGTATGTGTGTGTGTTGCAACGGGCCGTCCCAACAAAGAAACTCCCGCAATCCTTTTGCCAAGCGCTGCCGCCAGCCCTATATTCCGTTGCTATGTAAAGATTTTGACACGCGCCGGTCCAACCCACGGCAATGCTCGCCAAAAATCCGCTAGATAACCAGTCACTGGACTTTATTTAAAAACCTAACTTGCTGAGATTTAACCCTTTGGGTATCCGTTCCAGAGGAATGAGTTCATTTGATGGCCTAATATGGCTAACTGACCATCTGGTTTAGGATTGTGTAAGAAATTTGTTTAAATAAATATAATAATTGTTTTGTTTGCACGTTAGTAAAAAACCTTTGTTTTGTCTCACAGCTAAGATTGTAAATATTTTATATATTAAACTCTTCTTAAGTTCTTGACAAATCTTTAACCTTTCAACATGAAATTTCTAATCTTTTTTGTAAAAGCATACAATTTTATATCACCTTTTCTTATCTTCATCCTTTTATAAAAATTACTATAAATTCATTTTAATTTTAAACTCAAAATTAGTCCTTTATTTTTTACTATTTAAAACTCAACATTTCTTTCTTAATTATCTCTTCAATTTATAACTTCTAGTTTAGTCGCAAAAATTTACTTTAATTTCTCTACAAGATTTTAATTTATTTTCCAAAACTTCATTTCAATTTATTTAACTTACGTGTTATATTAAGCTTGAAAGGTTTTTAAAAATGATTTTATTTTTACAAACCTTTGTTAATTACGAAACATTTAATTTTGAAATGGTTACAATAATTTAGCTTAATAAAAACAAATACAATTGATGTACACTGAATCGGAGTGAGAAACGTCTGTACGATACAGTGGCCGCTTGAACACTGCTGGGGCTCTGTTCTCACCACCTATATAATACAAAAGCTGCGTAAGCAGGAAATTTCCTAGCACGCATTTTATTATGAAAGGTTCACATAAATCGTTCACATAACTTTTATTTAATCAATCCTTTATTTTGACATTGGTATCGTAAACAAAATATAAAAACTAACATGCATTTACAAAACCTTTTACTTTTCTTACCTTTTCTTACCTTCATTCCTTTATAAAAACCACTAAAACTTTTAATTTAATTTAAAATCAAAATTACTCCTTCCTTTGTTATTTTTTTTAGAAGTCAAAATGTATTATTTATTTGTTTCTTCTATTTAAAACTTCTAACCTAATTTGCAAAAATTCTACTTTACTTTTCCCTACAAGATTTTATTTTGTTTTCCAAGTTTTCATCTCAATTTTACTTATTTACACAACCCTTTCAGTGTTTCATGAAATCTCTTAATATTTGACTTTGGTATCTTAAACCAAATAAATAACAGGCATTTAAGAACCCAAATTCTTCCTAACAAACATTTTGAAATAGTTTATATCTTTCTTTAAATTCTACAACAATTAATTTTAAAATCCCATGATAACAATTAAAATTTCTCACAGTTTTTATCTGTAACATAGCTTATCTCTATAACTAAAATTTGTTTAAACCTTTTTTAAGACTTAAAATCTTTTTTCCAAAATTTTACTTGCTACTTTTATAACGTTCTGTCAAAACTCAACATAATCTACTTTGCAATTTTTGTAATAAAAAAATCAGTGTCATTTTTGTAAGGCTTTTTCTGTTTTAAAATCTTTATAAATTTCTTAACTATTTTTGAAAATAATTATTTTGTTTTACATAACCGTTTCCGGGGTCAACCTCTATTCCAAACAAGTTATGTTACAAATCAACCATGTTTCATGGCTTCAGCAAAGTGGTAATAAATTCGAATTTATCTGACCAAAATTTTAAATTCTCTTTTTTCTACTAATTATTTATTTGCATTTACCTACATTAACTTTTCAAATTTTTAATTATTAATTTTAGGTTAAAAACTGTCTCATACTTTATTTTTAACTTTAACAAATTTATTTCCTAACACTTCTATCTCTATCTTTTCAATCACCAAGGAGAGAGGGTTCTCCATTTACGTTTGAAGTAACTACCACGAACTAACGTTATCTTCTCCACTTTCTTTCTGAAACAAAACCACTATTCCAACACGCATTTTCATCTTTTGCAAAATTTATTTAAATTTAAACTTTAAAATTTCAACGTTCTTCAAAAATTTAACATAAAAGTTTTAATTTATTTGAAAGAGAGAGAGAGAGAGAGAGAAAGACTAAAATCTGACCTTTCCGGAGTTAAGTTCTTCCTGGTCCGCCGTTGGCGTGATGTCATTTCTCCCCTCTTTGTAGCTGCCATCTTGTATGTTGGACTTGTTCAAAGTTAGCGTCCTCTGGCCGAAACAAAACGTTATGCGTTATCGCGCAAAATTATACATCTTTTTTTATGTTTTTAATTTTAACTCCTGGATCTAGTCCTTTAATTCTCCGTTAACACTGTCTGAAAACTTTTCAAAACAATTTTACTCTCGGTTTTGATCTATTCTTTGTTTTACGTAACACTGTTCAAATTTAAATTTTATAAGTGACTTTATTTAATTTTAACTCTAAATTGCTTAAACACTTCAATTTTAGGCACTATTTATTTTCTAATTTCGCACTGATTTAAACTTGATTCTGTATACTTTACAACAAACTTTCTCGAGAGAAGCTACGACATTGCTGTTAAACGAAGAAAACCACTTTTGGAGAGCTTCCTCCCCAAAACGGTTTTAAAACATACGACACTACATCTCAGTGGTTCCACTCTCGCTCTTAGTCCAGCTTTTTTTATTGTCCCTTTACGTTTTAATACTGTCTTTAGGCGTTCCCAAAACAGAACACGTTTCACACAAGCTTACCGTTTCCTGTTAGAAATCACGCTAACCCAAATGTTCCTACGCTTGCTTCTTCCTACGTATTTTCTACCCCGGCGCTCGTTTCATTCAATCGCCAGCCTCCAAACTGACTACTGCTGAATGCTTTGTACTTCTTCATTTCCTGTGTATTCTACCATCACACATACGAGTATATACTTTTGGTCGATTTTTGCACAAGCTACTTCATTCTTCTTTAACTCTTTCCGTAGCCATTTCTTCGTGTTTTTGCCCTCGGCACTTTCGACTTCTTTTTCTGTTCTGCGTCCTCTCGAATGTCGATGGTCTTTCTAGGTAGATTTTAACCCTTTATCCCTCTTTCAAATATGTATCAAAACCTTTTCTACCGGCTCATGGCTTTGTTTCTACACCTTAAACTGGTTAAATTTAAGTTCTTTAATGAATAGGGTATTTCTATTTTGTTTTAGATTCACTATTTTGATTTTACGAAATATTAATATTTATGAAGTTTAAAATTTAACTTGCAATGGTAAAATGTGACGTTTTAGCCCATTGCAGTGTGTGAGTGTGTGTGTGATATCAGAAGGTGTGATTATAAGGAATGTAATTCCCGTAACGTTCTGGCTATCCGAGGCAATGTAGACAAAAAAGAACCTCAGATACCTGGAAAATTGCAATAAATCGAGAGGAACAATTATTAATTTAGAGACTAAGTTAAAACTTACCCTCATATAACAGAAATAATGATTTTAAGTAAAGACGTGTAGATTCATTTTGAAGGGGAAGTTTTACTTAGTTTTTGCTAACATAAACTCCCTAGTATAATCAGCTGTTTAAGAGAATAGAGAGTTTGCATTCTATTTATTGGGAACACAGGTAAAGTGATGTAAGACGAACAAGTCTCTGGAATTCGTCACAGGACTCGCATACAGCCTTGCGTGTATAATTCAAGTTAGTTTCTGCCCCGTAAATCTCTCTGTGCGTCTCCGTCTTAGAAGGAGCCTGTGATCTCAAATCCTTTCCCCATGATGCCACCTGGTAAAGCGGAATATCGTCAGTCCATATTCAAGTTTGCGTTTTCATTTCCATTTGTTTTAGTAAATTTAAAATAGCTGTATGCATTTGTAATATATTCTTATACAAATCGATTATCAAGCTTTTATACGTTTATAATACGTAAATGTTTGAGATGTTTAAAAAGTAAATTATACTTGTGTCACTTCATATCACAATCTGTAATTATCATGAAAATCCACCGTTAGCTATATTTATACTGCTTTGACACAATTTTAGCGATTGACACATGGTAATACAGTCTAATGATTGGAACAACATCTCTGCCTGTCACCAGCAGCTGCTGTTGGTTTTGCAACCAAACCTCTCCGACCATACTGCACTACTATACACCAGAGTTGCCCCTTAACACAACCACAATAGTTGCAGTTAACTAAACGGCAACACATTAGAAACTGGACTTATATTTTCGCTTCATTTTTATTTACATGTAACCATTGTACAAGTTTTCCCTTTACTGTTTTTGCAAGCAACATACCTATGATTTCGTTTAAATTCTACCCTGTAGCTTATCGGAATTCCCTGAGTAAGAGGGGAGACATGTATCTACTAAATCTGTAAGAGAAAGGGTTTGGTCTAGATTACCCGTTTCTAAATTGTGATACGCGTACCCCCAGTGGGACGCGAAGTCTGTGAAGTGTTAAGAGAAAAAACCACCAGTATTGGCGGACATCACATTAAAATTTCAAACAAATAAGAGGTTCCACTAGCAGTTGGCAAGATAGTTGATGTATTGTATATGGAGCTTGTATGTTTGTGTGCGACTGAAAGCACAGAATAGAATAGCGATGGGAAATACGATTTGATGATAGGAAAATTTCAGGGAACCGTGTCATTTTGCCCAGACAAAAATATCGTATACACAGCGGTTGCACCCGCTCAACGCATTAATAACAAAGCAGTCAGGCAGCCACTCTTGTCTTAACCACTTCGAGGAATAGGGGGTACATTTCATTAGAAAAACGTTTTTAAGGGTACGTGAAATGAAAAGGGCTGGGAGTAACTGGTTTAGACAAGCAACCCTATTTCCTTCTATACTTAAATAAGAGATCAAGGGATATAAAGGATAGTTACCTCCCGAAAGCCCCCAAAAAGACGGTTACCCTTATGTTTGAAGCTCTTTCAATATTTGCAAACTTTTTTATATATTTACCTTTATAGATTGTGCCTCAGAAATATTTCCCAAAGAAATTCAAATGAGCAAAACATTTTCAATTTAAGCAGATTCTTTTATTAATTAAGGGAAGCCATTTCCGATAAAAAGCCGAATATTTTAACAAAGGTATCTTGGAGGACATGAATTTTTGTCGCTATGAATTATGCATAGGCTGTTGAGTAGAGGTAGAATTAATATGCAAAATAATACCAGACCCAAGGCTCACTGCCAGAGACGATCTGTCGCGGCAAACAGTAAAAATATTTATACACCGCCCCCGGCTTTCTTACACCCCTTAACAATAGCCTAATAGAGCTGGTGTGGAATTAATAGCAGTTTGTATCTTGATCAGTGCTATATATATATGTCGTTGTGCTTACGGTATTAAATGTAGAATGTAAACTCAAACCTTTTGCTCGTCAGTTTCTTATGGTTACTTTAATGCAATTTCAATTGTTTTAATATTGATATTCTTCATTTTTAAGATTGACATTAAAAAAAACTGATATGATCATTTTTATTATAAAAACATGGTTTGTATTTTTCATATTTTACATGGTTTTCCTCATTGATTATAGTTTCCGTGGTTACCTGTGGTTTCAAATTGCCTACACAATGCCATTTTGTTTCTGTTTCAGTCTCCATTCGAATAAATACTTGTTCGGCTAAAAGTATCATCATTTTTTTTGTATACATATTGATTTTGTGATTGTGAATACTGCAAATATGTTTAAATATCTGTGTGTGTTTGTGTGTGTGTGAGTGTGTTATTAATACATGTTCGTTATTCGTATATATTTCATATAAACTTTCAATAAATATCATATGGAAAACAATTAAAATCAGTTTTAGTGCATTAGAGTTTATAGATGCATTTTAAAAAGATGCATTTTATAGATGCAATTTAAATTAAATAATCGTTTTTAACAAAAAGTATTAAAAAAATGTTTTAAGTTTTGCTTAAACTCACATAATTTTTCAAAGTAACGTTTATTTCGATTCCAAAAGAAGTTTGGAGTGAAATCAAAGTGCCGCCATGTCTTGCTTGATGTATCACATTTATCTACCTTGCGCCGTGCAGATTTAATCTGATCTTTTTTTTAAAGGTTCACAGTGAGTGCATTTGATCATATTAAAATTCATTTATAGGAAAAATCATAGAATAAAGCTTCATTTAATTTTTCAGTTACAAAGGTTTGGATATCTTTTTCCTGGAAATATACAGTTAAAGGAAAACAAAACACAACAGGCCTTCATCATATTTTATATTGTCAAGTGGTACTTCAACAACGGTAGAAATACTGATGAATAGAGCAGATATGAACAATAAGAACCATATGTAAAGTTATTGTCTGACATCATGGTCGTTACGATGACAAAATATATTATAAAGCATAAGTTGACTTGTGCTACTCATTAGTACTTCTACCGTTATATTTTATTACAAGACTTTAGTATCATATCATAAATTCGTACATCTATCGATTAATTTCTGTTGATATTTCACAGAAGAATCTAATTATGGGACATCTAAAGAGACATGTATTTGGGACCTAGATGTTTAATAAGGTAATGGAAATGAACACTGTCAATAACAGATGCAATTACTCTGGAAATACGGTTCAATATTACCTAGGAAAGTCACTAAACATTCCATAACATCCTGAAATGCACTTCAACAAACGCCAATAAAACACACAAACCTTATCACGGATCTCTAAGTTACTATCGGTCTCGTATTTAATTAAAATATTATATCTGTAACAACGTTTAAACAGTTGATATTTTCTAATTCTTTGTAATAATACAGTACTTATACATATCTTTAGAAACTTTAACAGGAAAATATTCCAATGTTGAAATATGTTGAATGTAATCGATTTCCTGACACTCTTTTTTTACAATATATTTGACTGGCCTCATGTATAAACAACAGGAGATAGTTTTGCTAACGAAATATCTACAAAAATAACTAATTTTAAAAGTTAAGGAACGCAATATGATCACCCTTTACAATTATGTCTAAACTGTGAAAAAAAAATTAATTCGGGTATGTAGGCTACTCAGTACATTTTCTTCTACACGAAATGGTATCAAAATACTTTTTAAACAAGATTCAATTTCACTTTGTTAGCGTTCTACTTCTGTTATTGTTACTAACGTCTTCCTATATGATACTTCAATTTTTAAAAACTAGAGTTTGTGGATTCTTCAACAAATAGTTTAGATACCGCCCAGTCTCAGGCGCATAGCGAGAATTTAGTTTTATAGTTTTTAATTTTAGATATAAGACTATAAGTCTTATTCATAATTTTGTTGTAATGCTAAAATTATTTTACGTCTAAATGTTAATTTCCGTGTTACTTGCAAAGTAATCTATAGACTAAGCCTACAGCGTTAGGCACGGGGGGAGGGGGCACGTGACGTGGTTAAGTGATGAATGAAGACCGAGACAGCATTTGTGTGGCAAGCGCTGATGAATGGATTGTCGGAGTAAGGGCAAAAGTATTTGGAGGTCAAAATAATGGACAGAATGTTTTTGTAAAGGGTTTTAAAGAAGATTGTATTGTATACCATTTTAAATCATAGGCATTCTCCATGATATGCAAAGATTATACCAAAAGAAAATTATGCCCATATATTTCCATAACTTGTAAGTCATTAATACAGTATATTCTTGATAATTCGAGGAAAATTTAACCGAGACCCCTCGAATTACAGAAAGCTGGGATTACGTAGTAATAGTGTTAACACCCTATAATGTTTCCAAATTTTATTACTATGTCGATGCCTTATTTCTCTATATTCACTTACTACTTTATTATTCTATCATTTCTACCTTTTTTCTGCCTACTTATTCTATTCTCTTACTGCTGCAAATTGCAAGATATATCTTATTACCACCAAAATCTTGCCTAACCTGAGCAAACACCAGCAGCTTCACAGCTATAATAATCCCCTAGAGTTCTTCATTAATACTGCAGGACTTTAAAATTCTTACACAGAAGAGATTCAGGGGGGTCGTTAATTATTAATGGGTGTTTGAAAGGGTTGATTTCACAACGATCTCGAAAGAGGATGGAATTTTTATATCAGGTCATACATTATGCATGAACCGTTCAATAAAAGTAGAAATTAATTATGCAAAATAAATCTGAACTCGAGGCGAGGAGATGCAACTCTAGTGTACCTCCTTCAGAGTAGCGCCAAGTCTGCGTTTTAAATGGCTTGTATATGTGCAAGAAAGCACTGGTGTAATGAGCGTGTTGTAGGCTAAAGATGGACCGGAATATTACGTACCCGATCGAAAGTTTTTTTCCCTTAATATCAGGAACCTGTTCATATTACTAAACGATATATCGGCAAGGTTCTTTCTCGTTGTACGCTTACCTTTGGACCTGAGTGAAGCTGTTAATAGACCCGTGGTCTTGTGGTATTGTGGTATTTGCATTCTCTCGTGAGAATGTATTATATTTGGGTAAGTATTCATTTTATTTCCTACGTCAAATTACGCTTACCACTTACCATAAATTTAAACAAACTTCCAGTTACGCCCATTTACATATACTTAAAAATGAATAATAATAATTAGAAATATGGTCTTAAACTCATAATTACACCATCTGGCTACCTGTAACTTGGGGGATGATTTGCATATCTTCAGCAGAAAAGTTTTCGCCTAATTTAAACTTTTACTCCATCCAAAATGTACCTCGGATAAACCAATTAGTTTCTACTTTGTCGTTCTGAAATTTCAAAAAACATTTCACTCCAAAAGTAGACCTACTTGTTTGGTTTAAACACGTGCAGCTTTCCATTCTGTTTAAGTACGCAAGTATATTTAATCCTCATCAGAGTGTTCGTATATTTGTGTTCATTAACAGCTTTTTGGCATTGTAACCTACAATGCACATTAGGCACCTAACTCCAGTAATACAGTAGAGCGTCGACACTTCGGACCTGTTTATTATGGATCTCACCTGTATCAGTACCGGTTTATGTGGTATTTTTTGATTAAAAAAAAAATTGTTTTTGACGTTAAAGTTGTAATTATTGACGTTAATATAATAATTCAGGATATAATACTGTATGTTTATAAGTCTTACAGTAGACTACTTACTGTAAAAGTATTTGTCTTTGTATATTAGTCGTTGTCAGCCGCTATTCACAGTATAGTGCGTGAATGCGATCGTAAAAGGAGATGCACTGCAATATCGAAATGTATGCGTTGATGCGATGGCCACCTGTTTACAAGGCATACTATATATATATATATACCCACTATCATCCGTACCACACAAAGGCGGTGTACTGCACTAAATTAGTGTATATTTATGCTGTGTATGTTAGATATTGCGTACGTTATGAAATGCTTGTGTATTAGTATACAACCCATCTAAGAGGCCCATCTAGATGAAAGTGTCCGATTCGGGGAAGTGTAGTCTGAGTACAACTATTTCTTTATCACGTAAAAAGATATTTGCGTAATAAAACGTAATAGCTTCAAGATAACAATAAATAATGAAGATTTATTGCTGGATTAAAACACGCAATGAATGCTGAAGGAAAATTGATCCATTTAAAACGTATATTAAGTTTTGTATTGTACCATATTATAAAATAATCTTCATTCTAAATATTTAAAGATGAACTTATTTAAGAATAGATTGAATGATTCGCTTTCCGGGCGTTATTATAAAGGTGTTTACACGTTGCCATGGTAATGTTTATATGCAGAGTCTATCATATTTCTCCAAACAAACAATTTTCTGAAAACATTTTAAAATCGTCTACATGAAGAGATATGAAATCTATTTTTCCTAAATACATCTCTAAGACCCAATACTGTAACCGTAATGTGCCTTGAAATCTCTGTATGTATACTTGTGTAAACAATTCTGCCAGAGTGGAGGGGTGACGTAATGAGTGTCGTCAATCTCGCCCTCACTTCTGGTTAAGACATTGCATCACCGACATACGTTTAAAGTGGTTACATGTGTTATCTAACAACCGTCACTTTTTGAATATGTTCGCAAAAACACAACGTGCGCAGACGTACAATCCTTTCTAAAAACATTGTTGTCTTCGCATTAAAGTGACTATGACATGGTATTTCTACTCGGGCAGCTTAGTGCTTGCTAATCAGAACTTCCTTATAGTTAAAGTCTTTAGTAGGACCTTAGTGTGGCACTTAGGTATTACGCCGTTGTCTTTTTCTCATCTTTGGCTCCGACAGAAATCTATTTTATACTTGTGGTCTAGCATATATGGTGTTTCCTTTTAACCCGGACAGGCACTTCTATGTCCCAGATGTAACCCTATTTATACTCGATTATTTCCTTATCCTTCATCGATGACGTATCAAAGTTTCAGCTTTAAGCACTACCTTACAGCTTTAGGAAGTATACACCCAATTCAATCCGGAAATACCCTCCAATCTGTGTGAATGCCCTCCACCATAGTATAGTGAATGCTCTTCACCCTATTTAAGTATAAAATATATGAAGTCGTGCTTGCTATGGAAGTCACATCGATTAAAATAAAGTAAACCTTTGACTTTATTAATGAAAGAAAAATAAACACGCGCGAATATACATACAAACACACACACACACACACACAAGCAAACAATTCTGCTAGAGGACGCCCACTGGAGCGTTCTCATTCGGAACTGAATGACTTCAGCACTGGCAGATGGACATACTGCTTAATTCCCTGTCTAAAAGCATGGCTAGAAAGAGGGCATGGAGAAGTGAACTGCTATCTCACAAAAGCGTCACTGGAGACGGATGTTTCGGTGAATTCCTTCGTAGACTTAACATACGTGCAACATCACAATGTGAGTTCTGCGATAGCGTAAATGATGACGCGAGACATATATTGTTCCACTATGAGTTTTGTAACGAAAAGTGAAAGGTAATGCCCGTCTGAGCATTAATAATCAAAACATGATGTCCGCATAATGCTAGAAAGTGAAAATAAGTGGAATTACAAAGCAAATTACCATAATAATCATTATGTTAGACAAAAAAGAAAGAATACATAATTAAAGGGAATTGTTAGTTATAAACACGTTTTGAGACGTCGCGTCGCCCCTGAAGTAAGGCCTATCGGTGAACTCTGGTTCCGACAAATGGATGAAGTTCGAGTTGGAGGTTTTTGGTTTTTACTATAGTTAGAGTCAGAGGTAATGCTGAACACTTAAAACCCCGTGCTGGGCCTTCATGTCATGAGGCTTTTTTGCCGTAGCAGGGCTTGTAAGATCAAAGATCAAATCCGGTTTTTTCCCTCCAACTTACCGAAAAATAGACACACACACACACACACACAAACACACATAAACACGCATACACACACACACACACACACACACACACACACACACACACACACACACACACACACACACACACACACACACACACACACACACACACACACACACATATATACACTGTAATGGCCAGAATGACCGATGCAAATATATCTGGTGTTAGTACAGGTAAATGTAACTAAGCCTAGAATGGTTAAATAGATCAATCAACTGATATTCCAATTATTTTATAGTTTTATAATAAAAGTGTTGAATATAGAGAAAATCAATGTAAACTAAAGTAATAAGAACTAAATAGACAAACTGGTAGTGTTAGAATAAATTCAACACAACATTAATTAAGCTAACGGCTAATAGACTGATTTAAATGAAACAGTAAAAGTTTGGCCTATGGGACTCAGCCAAAATGTATAATATTAAATTAATTTTGACCAAATATAATCAAGGATAGTGTATATAAGTATAAAAATGAGCGGAAAGTAAATTAGGCCTAGCTAGGGAGAGTTGTATTTCTGTAAAGATGCATATTTTAATATAAAACGTAATAGCCTAAAGAGTGAGGTTATCGAAGTATGAAGTTTTATTAGTTTCGGTATAAAACCGAGTGGGAAGATTGTTTATACGATCCTGCCACACTGCAGCAACAGCGCTACCGTCTAAGTTTGAGTTAGCAAGAAGAAACAGCAAGTCAATTAAATTAGAAGAAATAAAGACAAACAAATTATTAAATAGAAGTTAAAAAATTGAAATAACACATTGGAGTAAAGAAAAGTCTTTCACAAAAATTGAAACTAATTAAAATTCAAAATAACGAAATAAACAAAGTCAGACACCATATCAACGGTTTTCTCATTGGTTAAAAATGTAATATGGACATCGGAAAGGCGGAAGTTTGAAGAAATTGTTGACGAGGAAGCCAAAAAAGTGATGCTTAGTCAGTACAGTTTGGACGGCCGTCGAGTGCGGTCGTATTGTTACACGCAGAATCATTAACGACCCAATATGTGGTAAGAAGTCCGTATAAAGTGCTACAATGTGACCCGGGGAGTGTACAAATATATGAGCTGCGGCTTATATATGTTTCTACCAACATCTCGACCAAGAAAATGAAAAGAGAAGCCGAACTTAACAAAATTCACCGACGCCATCTATGCAGTGAAGCCTATATCCAAACTCCATGGAAGCTGTGAAGAAGCCCAAAGACAACGCAACTATAGAAGATACTTAACGTTTTGCAGTATAAGGTCATATAAACAATTTAATTTTCTTTTAGATA
>JBAIZL010000002.1:93346886-93381886 GCA_036971475.1 Prosapia bicincta
CACATGTTAAATAATAATTTTAGTTATAGTTTTGCAAACGGAAGTTACATTGTAGCAAATTTAAGTTCACCTAAATGCATAGCTTCGGTAAATGACATCTGAATTGGTAATTACGTACTCCCTCAAGACAGTGCGGAAATACAAACACACACATAGACTTGTATTGTTGCAGACAATGTAATTTTTTCATACTACGCCTTATGCATATGCAGTGTGTACATCTCGGAATTACAAAGCACAAAATAACTTAATTGTTACCGCAATGAGATCAGCGGAAGACTGTCGAAAGTGGCAATAAATCTTAAAACCAGGCCGAACTTTGTGTTCAGGTGAAACAAAGCGTAGGCAAAGCAAAAGTCACTTACTTAACGAAACAAGCAACGATAACTTAAGTTCGGGCAATTTATCAACCAGACACACATTGCAAACCCATTGGGTATTGAATCTTAGTCAACGTTGATTGTTTACAATTTGTTTCTGCGTAGTTACAAAATGGCGACTATGTAGATATAGTGCCATTTCATAAGGAAATGTTTAGAATTCAGTTGTATATTACAATAAAATGGTTTTTAAACTGAAATGGTTTAAAAATAAATTTTAAAATAAAAGTTCCATTTGTTCAAACATTTGCAATGTATTATGATAAGGAATAGAAGGATTGTATTCTAATGAAATCAATAAAAAGTCAATGGCAAGTTCTAAGGCCATTCACCTCTGAGCTTTCTCAACATCGTATTTACTTCTTATCATAATAAAACCATGAATGCTGCAGTGTCATGGCTGATTAAAAAAACAAACATTGTGGATGTGCCATTCTGGTGTGACACTATGCAAGACTTAGTATTAGACAGACCAAGACGTACGTAGCAGAAGTCTTGCTCGTGCCATTGTATCAGATACATTGGCGTAGTAACTGCAAAGCTTCTCACATACGTGTACTACCCCTCCCTCCAACACGCGAATAATCCTTCCAAGCATAGTCACGCATTGACACACGTGAATGGGGTAACTTAAGAGCTCTCCTTGTTTCCAAATGCGCCAAATTTGAGACAAAGTTTTATTGCCATTGTGACAAACTTGTGCACCTAACGCTCCGTACAGTCTTGTATTAAACAATCATAACAACACTCCGCAACTGAAACTCAACTGAGCCTCCATACAAAATGTGAAACTATGAATCCATACAAATAAACAATATAAAAACGAATACGTAATACACTAATTGCAGCAGTTAAATTATTTGAAAATGCACCTTTCTCCATTTTTTAGGCAACCCTTCTACTCATTTAGAAAAAAAGCTTCCTATCCTGTCAGAGTGACCCTGTTACCCTGTCAGGGTGACCCCGCTACCTTCCCAGATTGACCATGTTACCCTGTCAGAGGTATTCTGTTCCTTGTCAGAGAGAAACTTCTACCCTGTCAGAGTGACTCCACTACCCTGTCAGAATTACCCCGCTACCATGTCAGAGTGACCCTGCTAGCCTGTCAGAATGGTCCCATTAACCTGTAAGAATGCCCCGCTACTGTATCGGAGAAAGACCCTGCTAATATGTCAGTTACACAGCTACCCTGATATAGTGACCCCGCTACCCTGTTGGATGACAATGATACGTTGTCAGATTGGACCTATTACCCTGTCAGAGTAACCCCGCTACCCTGTTGTAATGACGCATCTACCTTGTCATAGTGGTCCTGCTATCCTCTCAGAGTGGCTCCACTAGCCCGTCAGAGTGATTTAGCTACCCTATCGGTATGCCACTGCTACCCTCTCAGATTGGCTCCGCTACCCTGTCAGAGTCTCCCCACTACCCTATCGGAATAACCCTGGTACCCTGTCAGAGTGTCCCTGATTATCATACTCACCCTTTTGCCCGGACACAATGAGTATTGTAACCTCTAATAGCTATTACCATAGCAACCATAGCTATAGTTCTCCAACCATTCGACACCAAATTAGACATAAATGTGAACAAAATATAAAACACAAATACTACAAATGTCAAATATTGGCTAGCAGTACTCAAATGGAGTAAAACGTATTAGGATGAGTACGTTAAGGGCGAAGCACTGCTTTCTCAACACAAAGGAACAAAGAATGACTAATCTTGTAATACGCTCTGAAGTTGGGGTAAGCCGTTTAGGGGTGAAGTTGTACAAACTTACAATTCCTTATTGTGAAAGTTCGATAAGTTTATACAACACTTAATTAAACGAAAAGAGTTTTACTTTATTCTAAATCGAACTAATCTAAACATTTAATTACAAATTAAGCTAAATATACTAAATATATCATTTTATACATTGTTAAGAAACTTGCTTTATAGTTTAAATTTTAACTCTCACAGGAACAAGCCTATGAATGGGTGGTTCCTAAATACGATTTTTCTACTTTCTTTCGGCGAAACAGTCGCGGTCCGTCGCTGGAACAGTACATAAGTATACGGCATCTAACAAGGTACGCTTCTAACTGGTTTTATAATAACCTTGTGAAAAGTTTAATAATTATACGTGCTTGACGCCGCTTATTCCACTGTAATACACAATATATTCATAGGAATGTATTGTCTTATATCTACGTTTGTGAACTATCAAAGTGTAAAAGCTATAGCTTCAGTACTAAGGGGCAAAAAATTCCTTGAAGACGCCATTTTCATATTGCAGGAAGAGATGGAAAAAAGAGAGGTACGACAACCAAACCACGAAGAGAGTGAAAGTTTGTGATAGTTATAAAAATGAATGGAATTCAATGTGAACGGTGAGTAGTAACCAAGCTATGTGAGTTTAGCTAGAGACATGCTATGTGTGGGAGGGACGCGTGCTATCTGTGGGGGGAAGGGTGCTTTGTGTGGGGGGAATAGTGCTAGGAGGGAAGGATGCTAGAGTTGAGGGATGGAAATTTTATATGTAGCTGGCGGTAGCATGGTATGTGTTAGGTGCAAGAGTGCTACGTGTTGGGGTTTAAGGGTGCTAGTGTGTCGGGATGGAAATATGTTTTGTAGCAGGTAGTAGCATAGTGTGTCTGAGGAGGTGGGTGGTATTTGTGAGATTAAAGGGTGCTGTCTTTAGGGATTGGAGGGTGCTAGCGTTTGGGGATTGAAATATGCTATTGGGTAGGTGATAGGATGATATGTGTCACGTGTAAGGAAACTAGTATGGAAGGAAATATACTATGTAGCAGGTAATAGCATGGTATGTATGAAGTGGAAGGCTAGTATGTGAGGAGATGTAATGGCGGTAGTGTGTGTGGTTGGAAATATACTATGTAGCAGGAAATAGCATGGTATGTATAAAGTGGAAGGCTAGTACGTGAGGAGATGTAATGGCAATAGTGTATGTGGTTGGAAATATGCTATGTAGCAGGTAATAGCATGGTATGTATGAAGTGGAAGGCTAGTATGTGGGGAGATGTAATGGCGGTAGTGTGTGTGGTTGGAAATATGCTATGTAGCAGGTAATAGCATGGTATGTATGAAGTGGAAGGCTAGTATGTGGGGAGATGTAATGGCAATAGTGTGTGTGGTTGGAAATATGGTATGTAGCAGGTATTAGCATGGTATGTATGAAGTGGAAGGCTAGTATGTGAGGAGATGTAATGGCGGTAGTGTGTGTGGTTGGAAATATACTATGTAGCAGGTAATAGCATGGTATGTATGAAGTGGAAGGCTAGTATGTGATGAGATGTAATGGCGGTAGTGTGTGTGGTTGGAAATATGCTATGTAGCAGGTATTAGCAGGGTATGTATGAAGTGGAAGGCTAGTATGTAGGAAGATGTAATGGCAATAGTGTGTGTGTTTGGAAATATGCTATGTAGCAGGTATGAGCATGGTATGTATGAAGTGGAAGGCTGGTATGTGGGGAGATGTAATGGCGGTAGTTTGTGTGGTTGGAAATATGCTATGTAGCAGGTATTAGCATGGTATGTATGAGGTGGAAGGCTAGTATGTGGGGAGATGTAATGGCGGTAGTGTGTGTGGTTGGAAATATACTATGTAGCAGGTAATAGCATGGTATGTATGAAGTGGAAGGCTAGTATGTGAGGAGATGTAATGGCGGTAGTGTGTGTGGTTGGAAATATACTATGTAGCAGGTAATAGCATGGTATGTATGAAGTGGAAGGCTAGTATGTGGGGAGATGTAATGGCGGTAGTGTGTGTGGTTGGAAATATGCTATGTAGCAGGTAATAGCATGGTATGTATGAAGTGGAAGGCTAGTATGTGTGGAGATGTAATGGCGGTAGTGTGTGTGGGTGGAAATATACTATGTAGCAGGAAATAACATAGTATGAATGAAGTGGAAGGCTAGTATGTGAGGAGATGTAATGGCGGAAGGTTGTGTGGTTGGAAATATACTATGTAGCAGGTAATAGCATTGGTATGTATGTAGTGGAAGGCTAGTATATGAGGAGATGTAATGGCGGTAGTGTGTGTGGTTGGAAATATGCTATTGGGTAGGTGATAGGATGATATGTGTCACGAGTAAGGGAACTAGTATGGGGGGAGTATTGGAAATATACTATGTAGCAGGTAATAGCATGGTATGTATGAAGTGGAAGGCTAGTATGTGAGGAGATGTAATGGCAGTAGTGTGTGTGGTTGGAAATATGCTATTGGGTAGGTGATAGGATGATATGTGTCACGAGTAAGGGAACTAGTATGGGGGGAGTATTGGAAATATACTATGTAGCAGGTAATAGCATGGTATGTATGAAGTGGAAGGCTAGTATGTGAGGAGATGTAATGGCGGTAGTGTGTGTGGTTGGAAATATGCTATTGGGTAGGTGATAGGATGATATGTGTCACGTGTAAGGGAACTAGTATGGGGGGAGTATTGGAAATATACTATGTAGCAGGTAATAGCATGGTATGTATGAAGTGGAAGGCTAGTATGTGAGGAGATGTAATGGCGGTAGTGTGTGTGGTTGGAAATATGCTATTGGGTAGGTGATAGGATGATATGTGTCACGTGTAAGGGAACTAGTATGGGGGGAGTATTGGAAATATACTATGTAGCAGGTAATAGCATGGTATGTATGAAGTGGAAGGCTAGTATATGAGGAGATGTAATGGCGGTAGTGTGTGTGGTTGGAAATATGCTATTGGGTAGGTGATAGGATGATATGTGTCACGAGTAAGGGATCTAGTATGGGGGGAGTATTGGAAATATACTATGTAGCAGGTAATAGCATGGTATGTATGAAGTGGAAGGCTAGTATGTGAGGAGATGTAATGGCGGTAGTGTGTGTGGTTGGAAATATGCTATTGGGTAGGTGATATAATGATATGTGTCACGTGTAATCTCACGTGTAAGGGAACTAGTATGGGGGGTGTATTGGAAATATACTATGTAGCAGGTAATAGCATGGTATGTATGAAGTGGAAGGCTAGTATGTGGGGAGATGTAATGGCGGTAGTGTGTGTGGTTGGAAATATGCTATGTAGCAGGTAATAGCATGGTATGTATGAAGTGGAAGGCTAGTATATGAGGAGATGTAATGGCGGTAGTGTGTGTGGTTGGAAATATGCTATTGGGTAGGTGATAGGATATGTGTCACGTGTAAGGGAACTAGTAAGGGGGGTGTATTGGAAATATACTATGTAGCAGGTAATAGCATGGTATGTATGAAGTGGAAGGCTAGTATGTGGGGAGATGTAATGGCGGTAGTGTGTGTGGTTGGAAATATGCTATGTAGCAGGTAATAGCATGGTATGTATGAAGTGGAAGGCTAGTATATGAGGAGATGTAATGGCGGTAGTGTGTGTGGTTGGAAATATGCTATTGGGTAGGTGATAGGATGATATGTGTCACGAGTAAGGGATCTAGTATGGGGGGGAGTATTGGAAATATACTATGTAGCAGGTAATAGCATGGTATGTATGAAGTGGAAGGCTAGTATGTGAGGAGATGTAATGGCGGTAGTGTGTGTGGTTGGAAATATGCTATTGGGTAGGTGATAGGATGATATGTGTCACGAGTAAGGGAACTAGTATGGGGGGAGTATTGGAAATATACTATGTAGCAGGTAATAGCATGGTATGTATGAAGTGGAAGGCTAGTATGTGAGGAGATGTAATGGCGGTAGTGTGTGTGGTTGGAAATATGCTATTGGGTAGGTGATAGGATGATATGTGTCACGTGTAAGGGAACTAGTATGGGGGGAGTATTGGAAATATACTATGTAGCAGGTAATAGCATGGTATGTATGAAGTGGAAGGCTAGTATGTGAGGAGATGTAATGGCGGTAGTGTGTGTGGTTGGAAATATGCTATTGGGTAGGTGATAGGATGATATGTGTCACGTGTAATCTCACGTGTAAGGGAACTAGTATGGGGGGTGTATTGGAAATATACTATGTAGCAGGTAATAGCATGGTATGTATGAAGTGGAAGGCTAGTATGTGAGGAGATGTAATGGCGGTAGTGTGTGTGGTTGGAAATATGCTATTGGGTAGGTGATATAATGATATGTGTCACGTGTAATCTCACGTGTAAGGGAACTAGTATGGGGGGTGTATTGGAAATATACTATGTAGTAGGTAATAGCATGGTATGTATGAAGTGGAAGGCTAGTATGTGAGGAGATGTAATGGCGGTAGTGTGTGTGGTTGGAAATATGCTATTGGGTAGGTGATATAATGATATGTGTCACGTGTAATCTCACGTGTAAGGGAACTAGTATGGGGGGTGTATTGGAAATATACTATGTAGTAGGTAATAGCATGGTATGTATGAAGTGGAAGGCTAGTATGTGAGGAGATGTAATGGCGGTAGTGTGTGTGGTTGGAAATATGCTATTGGGTAGGTGATAGGATGATATGTGTCACGTGTAATCTCACGTGTAAGGGAACTAGTATGGGGGGTGTATTGGAAATATACTATGTAGCAGGTAATAGCATGGTATGTATGAAGTGGAAGGCTAGTATGTGAGGAGATGTAATGGCGGTAGTGTGTGTGGTTGGAAATATGCTATTGGGTAGGTGATATAATGATATGTGTCACGTGTAATCTCACGTGTAAGGGAACTAGTATGGGGGGTGTATTGGAAATATACTATGTAGCAGGTAATAGCATGGTATGTATGAAGTGGAAGGCTAGTATGTGAGGAGATGTAATGGCGGTAGTGTGTGTGGTTGGAAATATGCTATTGGGTAGGTGATATAATGATATGTGTCACGTGTAATCTCACGTGTAAGGGACCTAGTATGGGGGGTGTATTGGAAATATACTATGTAGCAGGTAATAGCATGGTATGTATGAAGTGGAAGGTTAGTATGTGAGGAGATGTAATGGCGGTAGTGTATGGGTTTGGAAATATGCTATTGGGTAGGTGATAGGATGATATGTGTCACGTGTAAGGGAACTAGTATGGGGGGAGTATATGAAATATACTATGTAGCAGGTAATAGCATGGTATGTATGAAGTGGAAGGCTAGTATGTGAGGAGATGTAATGGCGGTAGTGTGTGTGGTTGGAAATATGGTATGTAGCAGGTAATAGCATGGTATGTATGAAGTGGAAGGCTAGTATGTGGGGAGATGCCGCAGGTAGAAGTGTGAATTACGTTAGAGTGAATGGTAAACTGTAATTGAGCTATTAGTAAGGAAGAAGTAAACAATTGAAATGGTGAACCTGGTGTATGTTTTCTTGCCCAGTTTTGGCTTGGAGTCACGTACAACAGGCTAAACACTCTATATATTGCAACAAACATCTAGCATCAAAACACTTTGTAAAGTTTTATTTTCGTCATAAACAGTGCGCAGAAATATCTCCACATGAGAAATGCAAGACCACTGCTCTGGGAATAGTTTCCTTTCTTAAACGCCACTATAAGCAAACAATGTCATAGTGAACAGCTACACTAAAACAGGTTTCAATTCATTCGGGTTTCGTTGTAAAATCATCAGGAGCCCCGAGTGATAATATTAAATAAAGATACTATAACCAATTTGTATTGAGTTTGTTTTTGAAAACTATTTGAAAAACGCATTTAATAATAATGAGTAGGTGATACTAATATATTCCCAATCTAGCCTCAATTTTTGAAGAAGAACTTTAGTCTTGTAGAAAATAAATTTGAAGAGAGTTTTGAAAAGACTATTTCAAGGATAAGAGACAAGCCAGCTTCATGGCAATGTTCGATACCTAATCCTTACTCTATTTGTCATCGAAGTTTTGTAAATTTGTTCCATTAAAACAATACCCGAAATCAATTCCACCATTGTCACCGTCAAAGTAAGCCAAAGCAAAAGACGATTTAGTAGTGAGTTGCCGTGGCAACCAAAACATAATTCTAGGAAAATGACTGCACAAAGCGACATCCAAACTTTATACCGTCAAAGATCATTGTCAAAGGTTTTGCTTTCATTAGAAGTTCAGTATTGTGTTTGGAATTAAACTGGTACAGAAAATGCCAATGTCAAGTTATTTCTTGGGTTTATCAGATCTTGGGAATTGCAGACATATTTGTCGTTAATTGGGTAACCTTAAAGAGATACAGTATAGTAATGAGATACGGAATGATCGGATAGTAGTAAGCTACGGATATGTGAGAATAATGACGAGAGGTAGTTTATGAAGAAGAAAAGAAATACCAATAAAATCATGGTATAAAGATATCAGAATATATACGAAAAGATGGGATATAGAAGAAGAAGATGTTTCTAAGCAAAACAAGTTTAAACGGCGTTCGAATTGCGATAAACGGCAAAAAATGCTGTGGTAAGGTTGCTGGATATACACGCGTATGTATATATATATATATATTTGTGTGTGTGTGTGTGTATGTGTGTGTGTGTGTGTGTGTATATGTGTGTGTGTGTGTGTGTGTGTGTGTGTGTGTTTGTGTGTGCGCGTGGATACAAGCATATGAGTGTGCAAATTTCATCTCAATTTCCAGTTTAGTAAAAAAAACTGTTTTTATTTATATATCAATTTTCGCTTTAGCACAGATTAATCAATTTTACAAACTTTAACATTTTACAAAACTCCTTCTTTCGTTTTACAAAATATGTAAAGCACATTAAAACTTTTATAAACGAACTTAATATTTATTTCACAATGACCTAGCTTAGTTAGTTAAATATTTTAATGTCTTCTAACCCTTTGGTTCTAACTGTAACCCTTTGAAAAATATAGTTAATTTTAACACAAGTTTATAAACTGAAAACCTAATATTCACAGTTATATTTAAATTATAGAAAAGTACACAAAAATATCCCTGGAAAGATTAACTTATTAAGTTATATTTTCATAATAAAAATCACTTATGTTAATAAATCACATATTATTAGACTGCTTCACTTATACAAAATAAAAAATTATAGGCCTAACCTATATTTTCACATATTATTATTCACAATTCATACAAAATGTATGCATATTTAAGATTTCCAGTAATCCAAAACAACCCCACATAACAGAATCACAAAATCATTCAAAATCATTAAAAAACTCTACTATATTTTCACAGCGCCAAGTCACAAAATACTACTTTCTAATATACGTACCTTCATATAAGTATTATTTCGATTTCGTAATACAAATACTGTAAGACCAAATCCAATTCATTATAATGTGTTATGACTTTAAAACTATAAAATTAGGCATACATAAAAGCAATAAATAGGCTAGTCCTATAAATAAATGTAATGTGTTAGTTAGGCACGTACACGAATTAAAAACAAATATTACTGATATAGATAAACATTATTCACGAATTGTAAAGGTAAATTCAGTAAAACCAAGTTATTTAAAAACCGTCACAAAAATAAATAACATTTGGAATTGCAGAAATCTACAACAGTTGTTTTATGTGATAAAACTTCCGGTAATACTTTTTTTTACTAGAAAACAAAGTGTTGCTAAATATTGAAAGAAACACAGTTACTTGCAGGAAGGGGAGGGCGTCCTTTTACGTCACAATCACGTTCCACAAACACAATATCCAAGTTAAGCCACTTGTTAGACAACATTAGTTGCCTACTTAGAGACAGAGTGGTTTCGTGAGTGAAAGTGGAGCTTCATGCCAGCAAAACCTAAACGCCTGTGTTTGAAATAAATATATATAACACAAGCCTGGAGCTCTTTAGTAATTTTTTGGCCATGTGTAAAAATGTTGTTACGTCAGTAATGTTTACAGAATTTGATATCACTCTGCCCAGGGCGTGTAATAATTACAGCGCTGTCCTTACACACGTTTCTCTCTCCCTTCTTTACCGTTGGAGCCTGTAATTAGAATAGGTTACAGTGTTAACATCTGTTCATGAATGAGGCAGCCAATGTTTACACTGTAACAATATTCGCTGCACCTTGTTTCTATGCCCTTCCCTGTGTGTTAGGCGTCTATCAATTTTATTTCTTAGAGAAACAATGTCTGAGAAGTTATGTTTTCACTTACAAAATGTTCGACCAGTAAGATTGTATCGACTCTTGCGTCCAGGAAAGGATTGAAACTATGGTTAGGTCTTAGCAGGAGATAGATTCCAGTGGTAGGGTACATAAGAGTGGGAGCGATAGTACATCTTAGATTTGATCGTCAGACTAAAATATTATAAAACATAATCTAGGTGATCCTAAGTTTATAAAACAAGTTTGAAGAATTTTTAAAATAATGCTTATGAATAAATTCCTGTGTTAGGAACCTAATAGAATGAAGTCAAGCTTATTTATTTTTAGACATTTGTTTTAGCTTTAACTTATAAATAATATTATGTATTAAAACTGTTATATTATTTGTATATTATTATAGAGAAAATGGAAAGCAATAAATAAGCATGAGTGTTTCATTTGTTTCCACGTAGGTCTCAAATTACTAGATAACACCGGATATGGATTTCCAGTTAACGATGAAACTTAACTCTACCGCTACAAATACAGTAATGTAATCGGGTGATTTTGCGAGGTATATTTTGAGCTCGTCTGAAATTGTCGAAACGTGTTTAGTTTGCGTCGGGGGCGGCCATAAATCGGCTTCGATTGTTGGATGCTTCAATTTGTAGTCGCAACAAATGTCAGCCATTAATTACGCCCGTAAATAAAGTCACAAACTCTAAATCAGGAGGATGGGTTCGGCTAAAAACACTTCCGACGATTAAAAACGAAATCGCACAAAATATTTGCCAAAGCTAAACACTACCTGCGTGTACATGATAACTATGCAACGTGTTTGTACAAAAATTAACACATTGTATTAAACAAACGCATTTGTAGCAAATGATTCTGTTGGAAAATATCATTGAAATGATTCGAATACTGGTAGGATAATTCCAATTATATCTTTGTTACTGAAAATTAGATTATAAACAAGAAGAAATTGATTTATTGTTCAAACAATAAATAGTGGTTAAAACGTAGACTAGTTACCTACCATTGAAAATACTCTGGTTAATAAACACAATAGTTGTGTGTGTGTGTGTGTGTGTGTGTGTGTGCGCGTGCGTGTATTTGTGTGTGTTGTGTGTGTGTGTGTGTGTGCCTGTGTGCGTGTGTGTGCGTGCGTGTGTGTGCGCGTGAGTGCTAGCGTGCGTACGTGTGTGTGTGTGTGTGTGTGTGTGTGTGTACGTGCGTTTGTATGTATGTATGTATGTATGTATGTATGTGTGTGTGTGTGTGTGTGTGTGTGTGTGTAAGTGTGTGTGTGTGTGTGTGTGTGTGTGTGTGTGTGTGAGTGTGTGTGTGTGTGTGTGTGTTTGAGATATCAGAACATTTGGTTATAAGGAATGTAATGCCAGTAAAGTTCTGGTTATCCGAGGTAATGTAGACAAAAAGGAACCTCGAATACCCGATAATCTAGAGGAACAAGTATTAATTTACAGTTGAGGCATCAAAATTTACTGTATTATCAAATGAATAACTACGTAAAACAAATGTATTTAAAAATAAAAAATGAAAAAACGTTACTTAGGCTACATTTTTCTGTTAAAAGTTTATTTCTTGAAGTACGTAAGTGGCGAGAATGAGTTCGAATGTAGCTGATCTAAGGACAAGCCGGGGGCTAAAACCTACGTACGTGCTGTGTATTTTTATATTACGTCCATTTACCCAGAACTCTGGGGACTGTAACTTAATAAACAATAACTAAACGAACGTAAGCTAAACGATAGTTGTATTAAAGTAGTTAGCTTCTCTCTGTAATCTTGCGTGGCAACTTCCATCTGTTTTCTGGAACACTTTCATAAGATAATATTAATCAACCTATTACTATCATGCTTTTACAGACCTAACCTTACCAGAGACACTGTCGGTAGATTGGAGAGTAGCTGTATAAAACCTGGTAGAGAATAAAGTTACACTCTATTACATAAAGGTGCTGCCATACTCTACAGTTACATGGATATTTGTGTAAGCATCTTTTACAACGTAAATTACTGTTTATGAACACTTATAACTTTGTTCTTGTTTAGAAAATACTTATAAAGGGAAAAGATTTAGACACTAAGTTAACTGATCTTCATATAACAGAATTGTTAATTTAAAGTAAAGACGTGTAGATTCTTGTCGAAGGGAAGTTTTACTTAGTTTTTGCTAACATAAAGTTCTTCCTATAACCAGCTGTTTCAGATAATAGAGAGTCTGCATTCTATTTCTTGGGAAGACAGTCAACGTGATGGAAGTCGAACAAGTCTCTGTAGCGGGATTACGTCACAGGACTCGCATAAAGCCTTGTCTGTATAATTCAAGTTAGTTTCTGCTCCGTAAATCTCTCTGTACGTCTCCATGAGCGCTAAGAAGGAGCCTGTGAACTCAACTACCTTCCATGATGCCACCTGGTAAAGCGGAATATCGTCAGTCCATATTAAAGTTTTCGTTTTCATTTTAATTTGTTTTAGTATATTTAAAATAGCTGTATGCATTTGTAATATATTCTTATACAAATCAATTATCAAGCTTTTATACGTTTGTAATATGTAAATTTATGGGGTGTTTAAAAAATAATTTATACTTGTGTCACTTCATATCACGATCCGTAATTACCATGAAGATCCACCGTTAGCTATATTTATACTACTTTGACACAATGTTAGTGATTGACACATGGTAAACAAAGCCTAATGTTTGGAACAATATTTATGCCTGTCACCAGCAGCCGCTGTTGGATTTGCAACCAAACCTTTCCGATAATACTGCACTACCATACACCAGAGTTTATCTAAATGCAGTAAGCTAAACGAACACCTATTAGAAGCTGAACTTATATTTTCGCTTTATTTTGATTAAAATTCTACTACTGATTGTTTGCGCCTTAACACAAGCACAATAGTTGTACTTGACTAAACGGCAACACATTAGAAACTGGATTTATATTTTTGCTTTATTTAAATGTAACCATTGTACAAGTTTTCAATTGACTGTTTTCTCAAACAACATACCTATGTTTGTGATTCAAGTTTTACCTGGTAGCTTATCGGAATACTCTGAGTAAGAGGGGAGACATTTATCTTCAAATTCGGTAAGAGAGAGAGAGTTTTGGTATAGATCAGCCGTTCCTAACTTGGGGTACGCGTACACCCAGGGGTGCGTAGAAGCCTGTGGGGTTGAGTATGCGTACCCCTAGAGGGGCGTAGAAGCCTGTGGGGGTACGTAAAAATACCACCAGTAATGGCGAGCCTCAATATTTCACACTTAAAATTTTAAACAAATACGAGGTTACCCTAGTAGTTGGCAAGATAGTTGATGTGTTGGTAGTGGAGGTTGTATGTTTGTGTGCAACTGAAAGCAAAGAATAGTACATCGATGGAAAACATCAATTCTAGATTTAGGTGAAATATACAAATGCAAGAATGGGTCTACGATTTGATGATAGGGAACTTTCAGGGGGCCGTCCCATTTTTTCCCAGACAAAAATATCGTATACACAGCGGTTGCCCCCGCTCCAACTATTACTTACAAAGCAGTCAGGAAGCCACTCTTTGCCTTAACCACGTCGAGAAATAGAGGAAATCTTTCATTTGAAAAACGTTTTTAGGGGTACGTGAAATGAAAAGGGCTGGGATTCACAGGTCTAGACAAGCGACCATGAACACGTGAACCGCATTTCCTTCTTTCTCTACATAATAGGAGATCAAGGGATATAAACGATAGTTACATCACAAAATCCCCCAGAAAGACGGTTAACCTCATTTATGAAGCTCTTTCAATAATTTCAACCGTATTTATCTATTTACTTTTATAGGTTGTCTAGAAAATTCAAATACGTTAAACATATTCAATTTTAGCAGATACTTTTATTAATTTAAAAAAAAACATTTCCGATAAAAAGCCGGATATTTAAACAAAGGTATCTTCGAGGACATGAATTTTTGTCGCTATGAATTATGCATGGGCTGTTGAGTAGAGGTAGAATTTAATATGCAAAATAATGCCCGACCCGAGGCTCACTGCCAGAGACGATCTGTCGCGGCAAACAGTGGAAATATTTATACACGGCCCCTACTTTCATACATTTCTTAACGATAGCCCAATAGAGCTGGAGTAGAATTAATAGCAGTTTGTATCTTGAACAGCACTATATATGTCGTTGTGCTTACGGTATTGAATGTAGAATGTAAACATAAACCTTTTGCTCGTCAGTTTCATATCATTACTATAATGGAATTTCAATTGTTTTAATATAGATATTCTTTATTTAGAAGATGGAAATTGATACGATCCTTTTCTTTATAAATTCAAAGTTTGTATTTTTCATATTTTACATTTTTTTCCTCACTGATTAAAGTTTCAATGCTTACCACTGGTTTTAAACTACCTACAATATGTAGTTTTGTGTCCATTTCAGTCTCCAGCGAATAAATTCTTGTTCCGCTAATATTATTATCTTTTTTTCGTATAAATATTGATTTTATGATTCTGAATACTGCAAATTTGTTTAAATATCTGTGTGGGTATTTAAGCTCGCACGCGATTGTGTCTGTGTGTGTGTGTGTGTGTGTGGGTGTGTGTGTGCGCGCGCGGGCTATTAATACATGTTAGTTATTTATATACATTTCATATATACTTTAAATAAATATCATATCGAAAACAATGGACATCAGTTTTAGTGCATTAGGGTTTATTCATGCAAAATTATAGCTTAAAAAAAATTGTTATTTTAAAAAAAGTATTAATGAAATGTTTTTAAGTTTTGCCTAAACTCAATTAGATTTTGAAAGTAATATTTATTTCGATTCCAAAAGGAGTTTGGAGGGAAATTAGGGTGCAGCTATGTTTTGCGTGATGGGTATCAGATTTATCTACCATGCGCCGTGCAGATTTAATCTGAGCTGTCCTTTCTAGGTTCACAGTTAGTGCACCTGATCATATTAAAATTCATTTATAGGAGAAATCATAGAATAAAAATTCTTTTAATTTTTCAGTTACAAAGCTTTGGATATCCTCTTCCTGGAAATATACAATTGAAGGAAAACACAGAAAAACATGGCTTTATCATATTTTATTAATTTTATTTTGTAGGTATTTTGATACCATTGTCGATACGTTGACAAAATAAATTATAAAATGTGTGAATTGTCTTGTGCTATTCATTACTATAGGTCATTGTGACATAGGGCAGGATCCAGGGGTATACCTGACTTTGTACTCCTATTAGAATATAATCCTTTCACTTCAGGGAAATAGAAATTTCTCTGATTTTATGACAGCTTTAATCCTGAATAGGTCGTAGGGTCGTAGTCTTAAGGTCGTAGGGTAGAAGCGGTGTGACATACGAGGAAGGCAGAAGTATACCTGACCTTGTACTCTTGGTAGAATATACGCCTTTCACTCCAGGCAACTAAAACCTTTTGTAATATTATAACGGCCTTAATCCTGAACGTGGAGATGCCATAACGCCTAGGTTTGGGGCAGAGTGGCATAGGGCAGAGCCCAGAACTATGCCTGACCTTGTACTCTTGATAGAATATACGACTTTCACTAAAGGCAACTAGAGCCTGTAATGTAATTGTTTCCATATAAAGTTACTCGTCTGATTTCTCACGTCTAATGTTTTAAACAATGAGTGAAATAAAGCTCTTTATATTTCACTCAAGAAGGGCTTTGACAACAAAACGAACTCACGTTTTATCTGTACAGTTGTACTAACGCACTTCAACAAATGCCAATAAAACACAGAAACGGTTTCACGGATCTCTTTGTTACTATAGGTCACGTATTTAATTTAAATGTTATATCTGCCACAACGTTTAAACAGTTGATATTTTTTATACATTGTAATAATACAGGACTTATACATATCTTTAGAAACTTTAACAGGAAAATATTCCAATGTTCAAATATGTTAAATATAATCGATTTCCTGACACTTATTTTTTACAATATATTTGACTATCCACATGTATAAGCAACATGCGATCGTTTTATTAATGTAATATCTAAAAATAAAACTAATTTCAAGTGGCAAGGAACGCAATACGATCACCCTTTACAAATATGTCTAGTCTGTAAAAAATAAAATTAGTTCGAGTATGTACCTATTTCATTTTCTTCTCCAACAAAATGGTCACAAAAAAATTATACCTAAGATTTCATTTCATTTTGTTTGCGTTCTGCTTCTGTTATTATTATTTAAATCTTCATATATGATACTTCAATTTTTAAAAGTTAGATTTTGTGGACTTTCCAACAAGTGGCGTAGATAGCTTCAGGAGCACAGGTAGAATTTAGTTTTTAGTTTTAGATAGGATTATAATTCTTTTTCATAATTTTTTTGTAATACTAAAATTGCTTTTCGTCTAAACGTTAATTTCCGTGTTATTTACAAAGTAATCTATAGACTAAGTCTACAGCGTCGGTAACCGGGGGGAGGGGGCACGTGACGTGTTTAAGTGATGAATGAAGACCGAGACAGCATTTGTGTGGCAAGCGCTGATGAATGGATTGTCGGAGTAAGGGCAAAAGTATTTGGAAATCAAAATAATGGACAGAATGTTCTTCTAAAAGGTTTAAGCAAATTATATTGTTTACTATTTTAAATCATGGGTTTTCTCCAGGATATGCAATGATTATAGCAATAGGAAATTAATCCTATATATTTTCATAACTTGTAAGTCATTATTACAGTAGATTCTCGATAATTTAAGGTGAATGGGACCGAGACCCCATGGAATTACCGAAAACTCGTGATTACATAATAATAGTGTTAAAATCCTATAATGTTTGCAAATGTTTACTATGATGATACCCTATTTGTCTATTTTCACTTACTGCTTTATTATTCTATCATTTCTATTTATTTTTCCTCCATCTGCGGCCTACTCATTTTATTCTCTTACTGCTGCAATTTGCACGATATATTTTATTACCACCTAAATCTTGCCTCACCTGAGCAAACACCCGCAGCTTCACAGCTATAAATATCCTCTAGAGTTCTTCATTAATCCTGCAGGACTTTAAAATTCTTACACAGAAGAGATTCAGTGGGGGCCGTTAATTATTAATGGGTGTTTGAAAGGGTTGATTTCACAACGATCTCGATAGAGGATGGATTTTTTATATCAGGTCATACATTATGCATGAACCGTTCAATAACGGTAGAAATTAATTATGCAAAATAAATCTGAACTCGAGGCTAAGAGATTCAACTCCAGTGTACCTCCTTCAACGTTGAGGCAAGTCTGTGTGTTAAATTGCTTAATATGTGCAAGAGAGCGCTGGTGTAGTGAGCGTGTTGTAGGCTAAAGATGGACCGGAATATTTCTTGGCCGATCGGAAGTTTCTTTCCCTTAATATCAGGACCCTGTTCATATTACTAAACGATATATCGGCAAGGTTCTTTCTCGTTGTACGCTTGCCTTTGGACCTGAGTGAAGCTGTTAATAGACCCATGGTCTTGTGGGATTTCCATTCTCTCGGAGAATTTATTATATTTGAGAATTCGTTTGATTTTCTACTTCAAATTACGCTTACCACTTACCATAAATGTCAATAAACAAACTTTATAGTTACGCCTTTTTACATATACTTAAAAATGAATAATAATAATTAGAAATATGATCTCAAACTCATAATTACACCATCTGGCTACCTGTAACTTGAGGGATGATTTGCATATCTTCAGCAGAAAAGTTTTCGCTCAATTTAAACTTTTACCCCATCCAAAATGTACCTCGGATAAACCAATTTGCTTCTACTTTGTCGTTCTGAAATTTCAAAAAATATTTCACTCCAAAAGTAAAGCCACTTGTTTGGTTTAAACACGTCAAGCTTTCCATTCTGTTTAAGTACGCAAGTATATTTAATCCTCATCGGAGTGTTCGTATATTTGTGTTCATTAACAGCTTTTTGGCATTGTAACGTATGGAAGCACATTAGGAACCTAACTTCAGTAATACAGTAGAGCGTCGACACTTCGGACCTGTTTATTATGTATCTCACCTGTATCAGTACCGGTTTATGTGGTATTTTTTGATTAAAAAAAAATTGTTTTTGACGTTAAAGTTGTAATTATTGACGTTAATATAATAATTCAGGACATAATACTGTATGTTTATAAGTCTTACAGTAGACTACTTACTGTAAAAGTATTTGTCTTTGTATATTAGTCGTTGTCAGCCGCTATTCACAGTATAGTGCGAAAATGCGATCGTAAAAGGAGATGCAGTGCAGTATCGAAATGTATGCGTTGATGCATGGCAACCTGTTTACTAGGCATACTATATATATATATATATATATATATATATATATATATATATATATATATATATATATATATACCCACTATCATTCGTACTAGTCAAAGGTGATTTTATGTTAAGTTTTTGTTACTGATTTTAGTCATTCCCGTTTAATCCGGATTTTCGATAATCCAACGGCTTCGGTCTCATGTAATCCGAATTATCGAGGTGCTACTGTACCGTACTAACAGATACACCTTATCACGTAAATAGATTTATACGTAAGAAAACGTAATATCCTTAAGATGTAATGAATAGTAACAAATACTATGTAATAAATAATGAATATTTACTTGTGGATTAAAACAAGCAATGAATGCCGAAGGAAAATTGATGTATTTAATACGTATATTAATTTTGTATTGTACCATATTATAAAATATTATTCTTTCTAAATATTTAAAAGTGAACTTTTTAAAGAATAGATTAAACGCTTTGATTTCCGGTCGGTATTATAAAGTGTTTACACGATGCCACGGCAATGTTTATATGCAGAGTCTAGTATATTTATTTAAACAATTTGCGGAAAATATTTTAAAATCGTCTACATGAAGAGATACGAAATCTATTTTTCCTAAATACATCTCTTAAACCCAATTCTTAACACATATTCTTTCACTTAAATATGTTGAAATTTCATAGGAGATGAACGTTTTTGGCAAAATGTACCAACGTTTGTGAACTCCCATACTGTAACCGTAATGTGCCTTGAAATCTCTGTATGTATACTTGCGTAAAAATTTCAGCCAGGGTGGAGGGGTGACGTAATGAGTGTCGTCAATCTCGCCCTCACTTCTGGTTAAGACATTGCATCACCGACACACGTTTATAGTGGTTGCATGTGTTATCTAACAACCGCCACTTTTTGAATATGTTCGCAAAAACACAACGTGCTCAGACGTACAAGCTTTTCTGAAAACATTGTCGTCTTCGCATTAAAGTGATTATGACATGGTATTTCTACTCGTGCAGCTTAGTGCTTGCTAATCACAACGTCCTTATTGTTAAAGTCTTTAGTAGGACCTTAGAATGGCACTTGGGTATTAAGCGTTGTCATTCTCTCACCTTTAGCCCCGACAGAGATCCATTTTATACTTGTGGTCCTGCATACGTGATGTTTCCTTTTAACCCGGACAGGGGCTTCTATGTCCCAGATGTAACCCTATTTATACTCGATCATTTCGTTATCCTTCATCGATGACGTATCAAAGATTCAGCTCTAAGCACTAGCTTACAGCCTTTACGAAGTATGCACCCAATTCAATCCGGAAATACCCTCCAATCTGTGTGAATGCTCTCCACCATAGTATAGTGAACGCTCTTCACCATATATATGAACATTCGCGTTATTTAAGTATAAAATACATGAAGTCATTCTTGCAATGGAAGTCACATCGATTAAAACAAAGTCAAAATTTGACTTAAATAATGAAAGAAAAATAAACAAGCGCGAATATACTTACAAACACACAAACACACACACACATATACACACACAAGCAAACAATTCTAGAGGACGCCCACTGGAGCATTGTCATTCGTAACTGAATGACTTCAGCACCGACAGATGGAAATACTGCTTAATTCCCTGTCTAATAGCATTTCTAGAAAGAGGCATGGAGAAGTGAACTACTATCTCACACAAGCGTCACTGGAGATAGATATTTCGGTGCATTCCTTCGTAGATTTAAAATAAGTGACACATCTCAATGTTAGTTCTGCGATAGCGTAAATGATGACGCGAGATATACATTGTTCTACTGCGAGAACAAATAAATGCCTGCTTGGGCATTAACATTAATGAAAAAAACATGATATCCACAATGCTAGATAGTGAAAATATATGGAATTACAAAGCAAATTGTCTTAGCAATCATTATGTTTTAAAACAATAACGAATAATTAGCCAAAGAAACACGTAAGATATACACCCATTTTGAGAAGTTATAACACTTTGCTGTTGCCCACGTCGCCCCCTGAAGTAATGCCTAACGGTGAACTCAGGTTACGACAAAGAGTGGTTGAAGTTCGAGTTGGACGTTTTTGGATTTTACTACAGTTGGAGTCTTTTCTCATGAAATATACTGAACACTTAAAACCCTGTGCTAGGCTTTGATGTCATGAGCATTTTTTGCCGTTGTAGGGATTAGAAGGTCAAATCTCAGCTTTTTTCCACCAACTTACCGAAAAACACACACACAAACACATAACCACGCATACATACAAACACACACACACTCACACAACCAAACAAAAAAACATGCACTCACACACTTACTCACAACGATTAAAAACACAAACAAACAAACACACACACACACACACACACACACACACACAACCACAAACACAAACACACACACACACACACACACACAAACACACACACACACACACACACACATACACACACACAGACACAGACACACACAAACACAAACACAAACACACACACACACACACACACACACACACACTTACAAAACTTTAAGTTTAAAGTACAAGTATAGAGCTGTTGTTAATACAGTACACTATATCATTGTATAGTTTCAATTCAGTTAACTTGTAAAATCACACAAGTGGACACAACACATAATTAAAACCTTTTAAGCTGATTGGGTTGCATAACATTATGGTGCTGTGTATTAAATTATAAACATCTAGACTTAATTGATAAATTATGGAATTCAACCATAGAAGCAGGCTGAAGGGAAAAGGCTTCGCAATGACAGATACGAAGTCTTCACATTGTTCCTGTTAAGTGATCTTGATAACGTTACACGTAAAGTTCGAAACGTTTAATGATGCCGTTAGATTAAGCGGCATTAGGCTCGTACATGTCCTTAAGCTACGATTCCGTAGCCAGATGTAAGCTCTGAAGCAAGTAAGACAGACTTAGCTGGTGAGGTTACGTGGGGTTGTGCTTTGTATTGTAGAGCCACCAATGATTTAGTTGCCCTTAGGTTTTAATGTATTTATCAAAAGGCGGGGTTGCCAGATAGATGCCTATAATTAATTTTGCAAAAACGACAGTTGGATGTCATCGGTGATTTGTATTTGCGTCTTTACAACAAGAGTTAACAAATTTGGACTACGTACATAATGAACACAATTTGCTTTTCATTACTAGTTGTATTTTGGAGGCCGTATTAAGCAACTAAGCACTTTGCAATTACAAATCCCAACGTAAAACTAGTGCACGCTAAAGTAGTTCTTCCAAGATTAAGCAGAATCGCCTGAGTTCGGGTTTTCACGGTGGTGAACAAAACACTCTGAGCAACCTAACAGGATTACGCAAACAGCAAACAGCACTTTGTTCGAGGCCATGGCTCCAAGCGCTTCAAATGGAAACCCAGTTATAGAAAAAACTGTAGTCAAATTAGAATGGTTTGAAAATTTTGGGGAAGAAAATAAGAGTCATTCAATTCCTTCAGTTAGTTCACCCTCTTCTTACATACAGTTATATATTTTGTTTAAATTTTTAATATATTTAATAAAATACTTTTTTTAATCCGCATAAGTTGAAATACATTTTTTTAAATCGTGATAGATGCCAATTGATGTTAACACAGTTTTTTAATGCAATTAAATAATTCAATAACTAATATCGTTTTCAATTTTGTCACTTAATATTCTGATTCTGTCTTATATTCCTATATAGATATTTATGTCAATTATGATTTGTAAACTACAAGTAACTAAAATAAAATTTAGAAAAAACGTTGTTAACAAAAATTATTATCCTCTACAGGTTAGAAAAATGTATTTCAACGTAATTGGATGAATAAAAATGTATTTTATTAACGATTGAAATTTTGTTTAAGGTATATATCAGGAGAGTGTGTGCTAACAGTAGGAATTGAAGAATAGGTTAATATTTTATACGATAAATATGACGGTTGGAATCGCATAGATAGTTGGAAATGTGAACTTGTAATATGAACTTCCACCAGTTCGTAAGTCTCAGTCCAACGAAGAGGGAACGCTGTTTTGTGTTACCACGTTACGTTCTTTAAGTAAGCCGCAACTACTTAGAAATGTTTTACTGGCTCCATTTTCATACATTACCATTATATGCCATAAATTACACTTTAAATTCATAGAAATAGGCTAAAATTAATTTTTAAAACTAATTTAGTTTTTACAGTGTACCGTGTACTGTAATATAGTAGATATAATTAAACTATGTGTGGTTGGAGACCAGGTACCCTGGTGTCATACCGTGGCACCCTGGAACATAGTATTACAACACAAAAATGAGCTTTCAAATTTATCCGATTGGAGCGCGTTATTTTATCATTTAGGCCTATAAAAACGTGTTGAGATTTTCTCACTGAATAACAAATAACTAACGCAAATTATGAATAAGATATTCAGTTTAAATCGTTTAAATGGTATTTTACCAAGATTTTGTAAAAAACAATAGCGCAAGCGAGTCACTGTTATTAAAACAAAAACCTGTAGGAAAATATAATTAAGAAAACAATTACTGGTTACGTTTTACACTCTTAATGTGTAGCCGGGAGTTCCCATTCCTGCACTGGAACTACGACAGCCCGTGTGTTTATTAAATCTTGCATCAAATCTGGAACCATTTGCATTTATATGAAATCTTGTCTCTGTGCAGAACACTATGTAACGTAATTGGTTTCGCGTTATCCTTTAAAATGCAAGTAAAAACTTCAAGTTTATTTCAACTGTTCCCAAATATTCTTCTTGGGCTTGATACGTACTTCAGGGTACTTCATCCCCCTTCCCCTGAGTTTGCTCCCTTAAACTCGTGTCATTACGGTTAAGGCGTTCGATCAAAGCTATGATGAAGGATATATAATAAATATACAACACCCTCTAAGAGTGTCTTTAAAGGCATTGATACAGGTTGTAGTTGTAGTGCAATCCCCCTGAGGAAAACCACTATTAAATATTATTCTTGTATTAATGGTTGCTTCACAATGTAATAAATATGATTAAATCATGATTTTTATTTCCTAAAGTTTACGAATGCTAAGTTTTGCGCATTTATATTTCTCTGAGTAGAAACGTAGTTAAATATTTATGTAAGAATTTCCATTAAACTCCCCAATCAGTAATAAAATTTTAAGTTTTAAAAAGATTTAATATAATATTACGAACAAATTGTATCATTCTAATTTCTAGAGCACGACGGAATAGTTAGGGCGATAGTTTGAAAGAACAGAAGGTTTGAGTTAATTTGCAAAACAGTCACGTTCATTAGTATAAGAACTTAAGAGAGTTATGAAACAAAAGGTTTTTTAAATTATTAATATTCTCCACAAACCTCTTAATAGCAATGAAATAAAATGTAGAATTGCAAAGTATAGTTGGTTGTAATTAGAATTGATTTCCCCGGGCTAAAGAGGCAAAGGATAGGAAGTAACATGGAACACGTCTAGGTTCAGATTTGTAAATCTGACGGGAAAAGTTTGTACCAAGTCCTTTGGGATTATTTATTATGTAACTAGATCCAGCCACCGGGTTCGTAGTGATAATATCTAGATCGCGATACACTGTTACGTCTTGAAGAGGGGTGTTCCGAATGAAAGCCAGAAGGAAAAAAATTTGAACGGAAAATAAAGTAGTTATTCGTAATGGAATGAAGTAGTTTTTGAGAACGAAAACACACAGCAGTCTGTAATATAGTCGCCCTAAACCTTTTATAGTGTTTTAACACTACGGGTAAGGTTCACATTTGAAACAAAGCGCTTTAAATATTAATTTAGGTTTTCAGATATATACAATTAATAATAAAAATGTTTTGTTTACACACTAAACAAAGTTTGGCAGGTTTGGATTGAAGTAGCTACATAAAACAACCGAATTTTGTTCATTCAGTGCGCATTTATGATTTACAGTTCAGTTGAATATCCTTTGAAGTTTACGGGATTTAAAATTTGTTTTAAGTAGCTCGATATGTTTCAGAAGAATGGCTTTACTTTGTCTGAACACTAAAACCGCCTATAAGCCCGACATACCGACTGGTTGGAACCTTCCAAGAAATTAATATTTATTTTTGTATATACATTTATACATTCTATATTATGTCTTGTATTATTACTGTATATACATGTACAATTGTTCAATACAAATGTAAATATAAAAACATTCACACTTATAAAGTAATTTATACATTTTGTACATTTATAGTGGAACACTATAAATCTGCACTACTACCTAGTACCAGTGACTTCCATAAGTCTTGTCAATTTGTCTGATTCATTAGCATTGATCTCGTCTCTCCTTTATATCTTATTCCGTAACTTCTAGTAAGGTTTCGTCAGTCTACATTATTAGCATTATCTAGTGACCGTTGAGTGTCAACACAAAGCCTCATTATATATATATATATATATATATATATCCTATACCCTGTTTTAAGTAAATAAATCGTCGTATAAAACAAAGGCAATCGTCTTGTTTGCCCGTCGTCATATATATACAAACACATACAATGTTTATATACAAACACATACGTACATAAAACAAATACTAACAAACAAACAATATTTTAGTTACTAGCAATATAATTTTAGTTATAGTTTTGCAAACGGAAGTTACATTGTAGCAAATTTAAGTTCACCTAAATGCATAGCTTCGGTGAATGGCATCTGAATTGGTAATTACGTACTCCCTCAAGGCAGTGCGGAAATACAAACACACACATAAACTTGTATTGCTGCAGACAATATAATCTACGCCTTATGCATATGCAGTGTGTACCTCTCGGAATTACAAAAAAATAATTTAATTGTTACCACAACGTGTTCATCGGAAGACTATCGAAGCTGGGAATATATCTTAAAACCAGGCCAAACTTTGTATCGCGGAATCCAGGTGATAAAACGTTGTCGGAACAAAGCGTAGGGAAAGCAAAAGTCATTTATTTAACGAAACAAGCAACGATAACTTAATTTCGGGCAATTTATCAACTAGACACACATTGCTAACCCTTTGGGCATTGAATCTTAATCAAGGTGAATGGTTTATAATTTATTTCTGGGTAGCTACAAAACGGCGACTACTTAGGTAGTGTTTGCTGACTCGATTTCATCAGGCTATGTTTAGCGTTCAGTCGTTTATTACATTAAAATGTTTTTTATAAATTTCAAAATTCAAGTTTCGTTTATTCAAACTCCAACTTGGAATGAAAGCTATTTGAATACATATTGAGATCATATACCGGATTAGGCAATGCCATGAAGTAGGCAATGTCATAGAAAAGACAATCTCATGGGGAAGGCAATATCGTGGAGTAAGTATTGCCATTTAGTTGGCAGTGACATAAAGTAGGTAAATTCATGCACTATGCAGTGCCAAGGCGTAGGCATTTCCATGGAGTAGTTAGTGTCATAAAGCATGCAATGCCATGGTGTAAGCAGTGTCATGGATTGGACAATGCTGTGGAGTATGCGTTTTCAAGGAATTGGCAGTCTCATGGAGTGTCCAACCTCATGGAGTAGGTAATACCATGGAGTTGGCAGTATCATTAAGTAGGTACAGTGTCATGGATCAGACAATTTCATGGAATAGGCTATTTCATGGATTAGGCAATGACATTAATTAGACAGTATCATATAACATGCAATGCCATGTAGTAGGAAGTGTCATAAGTGGGCCATGTCATAGAGTAAGTGTCAGTGAGCTGGCAGTGTCATGGAGTAGACAGTGTCATGAGTAGGCGGTGTCATGGAGTAGGTAGTGTCATGGAGAGAGCAATTTCATAAAGTTGGCAGTGTCAATGAGAAGGCAACCTCATGGTGTAGGGTGAGTTGAAAACGTTTTTTTTCATGCTAGAAAGTTTTTAGCAATATAAATAATTATTACAACTGATATGTCAATAGCAAAAAAGGAGCAAAAATCGTATCCAAATCTAAAAAGACACATAACTTACGTAATGAATAATGATAAAGAATAAAGGAACTGTATTTTCATAAATTCAATAAAAAGGCGATGACTATATGATTCAAATGCCATAGATTAATCTCTGACCTTTCTCAACATCGTATGTACATCGTTCTTCTCATCACAAAATAACCATGAATGCTGCAGTGACAGGGTAGATTAAAAAAAAAACATAGTGGATGTGCATCCAGCGTGACACGGCGCAGGAATTAGTATTAGACAGACCAGGACGTACGTAGCAGAAGTCTTGCTCGTGCCATTGTATCAGATACATTGGCGTAGTAACTCCAATCTTCTCACATACGTGTCACTATCCCTCTCTTAAACACGCGAATAATCCTTCCAAGCACAGTCACGCATTGACACACGTGAATGGGGTAACTTAAGAGCTCTCCTTGTTTCCAAATGCGCCAAGTTTGAGACAAAGTAGCATTGCCATTGTGACAAACTTGTGCACCTAACGCTCTGTACAGTCGTGTATTAAACAATCATAACAACACTCTTCTCCACTACAGAAACTTATTCTATTGTGTTTCTTGCAATCTAGTAAACCTACATACAAAATGTGAAATTATGAATCCATACAAATAAACAGCATACAATATAAAAGTGTCAATGTAATACACTAATTGCAGCAGTTAAATTAAATGATAATAATTGTTACTTCTTTTTTTTAGCCACACCTTCTACTCTGTCAGAAAAATAGCTTCCTATCCTATCAGAGTGATCATGTTACCTTGTCAGAGCGACTCTGCTACCATGTCAGACTGACGCCGCTACCAGGGTTGGAATTACCCAGCTACCATGTCATAGGGGCCCTGCTACCCTGCCATAGTGGACCTGCTACTCTGTGAGAGTGGTCCTGGTACCCTGTCAGAGTGACCTAGCTACAATGTCAGAGTGACCCTGATACTTTACCACTCACCCTACTGCCCTGCCATAGTGAGTATTGTAAACTCTAATAGCTATAACCATAGCAACCATAGCTATAGTTCTCCAAGCACTCGACACCAAATTAAATATAAATGCGACCAATATATAATACAAATACTACAAATATTTGCTAGCAATACTCAGATGGAGTAAAACGTATTAGGATGAGTACGTTAAGGGCGAAGCACTGCTCTCTTAACACAAAGGAACAAAGAATGACTAATCCCGTAATACGCTCCGAAGTTGGGGTAAGCCGTTTAGGGATGAAGTTGTACAAACTTACAATTCCTTATTGTGAAAGTTCGGTAAGTTTATATAACACTTAGTTAAACTAAAAAAGTTTTACTTTATTCTAAATCGAACTAATCTAAACATTTAATTACAAACTACAAATATACTAAATATATCACGTTATAACATGTTAAGAAACTTGCTTTATAGTTTCATTTTCACTTTCACAAGAACAAGCCTAAGTATGGGTGATTCCTAAATACGTTTTGTCTACCTTCGTTCGGCGAAACAGTCGCGGTCCGTCGCTGGAACCGTACGCAAATATACAGCATCTAACAAGGCACGCTTCTACCTGATTTTATAATAACCTTGTAGCGAGTTTGATAATTATACGTGCTTTAGGCCGCTTATTCCATTGTAATACACAATATATTCATAGGAATGTATTGTCTTATATCTACGTTTGTGAACCATCAAAGTGTAAAAGCTATAGCTTCAGTTTTAAGTGGGAAAACATTATTTGAAGACGCCATTTTCTAATTGTAGGGAGAGATGGAAAAAGAGAGTTACGATAACCAAACCACGAAGAAAGCGAAAGCCTGTGATGGTTATACAAAATAATGGAATTCAATGTTAACCGTGACTAGTAACCCAGCTATGTGAGTTTAGCTAAATACAGTATAACCAAGTTATTTTAAATCCGTCGCACACCATTAACATTTGGAATTGCAGAAATCTACAAAAGTTATTTTATGTGATAAAACTTCCGGTGATACTTTTCTTTACTTGAAAACAAAGTGTTGCTATATATTGAAAGAAACACAGTTACTTGCAGGAAGGGGAAGGCATCCTCTTACGTCACAATCACGTTCCACAAACACAATATCCAAGTTAAGCCACTTGTTAGACAGCATTAGTTGCCTACTTAGAGAGAGAGAGAGAGAGAGAGAGAGTGGTTTAGTGAGTGAAAGTGGCCCTTCATGCCAGCAAAACCTAAACACCTGTGTTTCAAATAAATATATACATAACCAAGCCTGATGCTATTTAGTAACTTTTGGCCATGTGACAAAATGTTGTTACGTCAGTAATGTTACAGAATTTGATATCACTCTGCCCAGGGCTTGTAATAATTACAGCGCTGTCTTTACACACGTTTCTCTCTCCCTTCTTTACCGTGGGAGTCTGTAATAAGAACAGGTTACAGTGTTAACATATAAATATGGCAGCTAATGTTTGCACTGTAGCATTATTCGCAGCACCTTGTTTCTATACTCTTGCCTGTGTGTTAGGCGTCTATTGATTTTATTTCTTAGAGAAACAATGTCTGAGAAGTTATGTTTTCACTTACAAAATGTTCGACTAGTAAGATTGTATCGACTCCTGCGAACAGGATAGGATTGTTACTATGGTTAGGGCTTAGGAGGAGATAGATTCCAGTGGTAGAGTACATAAGAGTGAGGGCGATAGTACATCTTAGATTGGTTCGTCAGACTAAATTTATTAAAAATAATAATCTAGGCGATTCTAAATTTATAAAACAAGTTAGAAGAATTTTTAAAATAATGCTTAAGAATAAATTCCTGTGATAGAGACCTAATAGAATGAAGTCAAGCTTATGTATTATTAGACATTTGTTTTTAACTTTAACTTACAAATAATATTATGTATTAAAACTGTTGTACTATTTGTATGTTATTATAGGGAAAATGGAAAGCATTAAATAAGCATGGGTGTTTCATTTGTTTCCCCCTAGGTCGCAAAGTACTCGATAACACCGGATATGGATTTCCAGTTAACGATGAAATTTAACTCTACCGCTACAAATACAGTAATGTAATAGTTTGAATTTGCGAGGAATATTTTGCGCGCGTCTGAAATTGTCGAAACGTGTTTAGTTTGCGTCGGGGGCGGCCATAAATCAGCTTCGATTGTTGGATGCTTCAATTTGTAGTGGCAACAAATGTCAGCCATTAATTACGCCCGTAAATAAAGTCACAAACTCTAAATCAAGGGGATGGCAAGGGGGTTCGGCAAAAGACACTTCCGACGATTAAAAACGAAATCGCACAAAATATTTGCCAAAGCTAAACACTACCTGAGTGTACATGACAACTATGCAACGTGTTTGTACAAAAATAAACAAATTGTATTAAACAAACACATTTGTAGAAAATGATTCTATTGGAAAATATCATTAAAATGATTGGAATACTGGTACTAACAAGTGATTTGTTTTAAAATTTATTTTTGTTACAGAAAAATTAGATTATAAGCAAGAAGAAATTGATTTTATTGTTCAAACGATAGTGGTTAAAACGTAGATGAATTACCTACCCTTATAGATACTGTGGTTTATAAACACAATAGTCATGTGTGTATGTGAGCGTGCGTGCGTGTGTGTGTGTGTGTGTGTGTGTGTGTGTGTGTGTGTTTGTAAGGGTGTGGGTGTGTGAGTGTGTGTGTGTGTGTGTGTGTGAGTGTGTGTGTGTGATATAAGAAGGTTTGGTTATAAGGAATGTAATGCCAGTAAAGTTCTGGTTATCGGAGGTAATGTAGACGAAAAGGAACCTCGGATACCCGGAAGTTGCAATGAATCGAGAGGAACGAGTATGAATTGATGATTTATTTAATGAAAGCGCGGGGGAAATGTGAAATGGCGTCAATTGTATTATAGCGTGGCTACTTCTCTCTGTAATACAGAAATAACTTATCCGGACACACTATCGGTAGATTGGAGAGAACCATGTGTATTTAGATTATAGATTGCAGAACCATGGGTATTTGTGTAAGCAACTTTTCGAACGTGAATAACCTTTTATGAACATTTATAATTTTCTTCTAGTTTAGAAAGTGGAAATAAAGGGAAAAGATTTAGACACTAAGTTAAACTGATTATCATATAACAGAATTAATAACTTGAATTAAAGACGTGTAGATTCGATTCGAAGGGGAGTTTTACTTATTTTTTGCTAACATTAAGTCCTTTCTATAATCAGCTGTTTCCGAGAATAAAGAGTGTGCATTCTATTTCTTGAGAACACAGGTAACGGGATGCAAGACAAACAAGTCTCTGGAGCGGGATTACGTTACAGGACTCGCATAAAGCCTTGCGTGTATAATTCAAGTAAGTTTCTGCCCCGTAAATCTCTCTGTGCGTCTCCGTCAGCGCTAAGAAGCAGCCTGTGAACTCAACTCCCTTCCCATTATGCCACCTGGTAAGACGGAATAACACCAGTTCATATTAAAGTTTGCGTTTTCTTTTCCATTTGTTTTTCAATAAATTTAAAATAGCTGTATACATTTGTAAAATATTCTTATACTAATAATCAAGCTTTTATACGATTGTAATATGTAAATTTTTGAGATGTTTAAAAAGTAAATTACACTTGATCACTTCATATCGCAATCCGTAATTATCATGAACATAAACCGTTAGCTATATTTATACTGCTTTGACACAATGTTTTGTAATAAAACCTCTCCAACAATACTGCACTACTATACACCAGAGTTTGTGCCCTAACACAAAAACAATAGTTGCAGTTAACTAAACAGCAACACATTACAAACTGGATTTATATTGTCGCTTAAATTTGATTTAAATTCAACCATTGTACAAGTTTTCCCTTGACTGTTTTCTCAAGCAACATATCTATGATTGAGATTCAAATTCTACCCGGTAGCTTATCAGAATACCCTGAGTAAGAGGGGAGACATTTATCTTCTAAATCGGTAAGAGAGACAGGTTTGGTCTAGATGAGCCGTACCCAACCTGTAATACGCATACCCCCAGGGGGACGTAGAAGCAAGTGGTAGGGTACGCGATAATACCACATTGTAATGGCGGACGTAATTATTTCACACTTTCGATTTGAAACAAATACAAGGCTACACAAGCAGTTGGCAAGATAGTTGATGTGTTGTATGTTGATTGTATGATTGTCTGCGACTGAAAGCACAGAATAAAATAGCGATGGAAAACATCTATTCTAGATTTAGTTGAACAATACCAATTCAGGAATGGGTCTACGATTTGATGATAGGAAACTTTCAGGGGACCGTGCCACTTTGCTCAGACAAAAGTATTGTATACTCAGCGTTTGCTTCGCTTTACTCATTACTTACAAAGCAGTCAGGCAGCCACTCTTGTCTTAACCACATCGAGGAATAGGGGGTATTTTCATTAGAAAAAGGTTTTTAGGGGTACGTGAAATGAAAAGGGCTGGGAGTAACTGGTTTAGACAAGCAACACTGAACACGCGAACCGTATTTCCTTCTATCCTTAAATAGGAGATCAAGGGATATAAATGATGGTTACCTCCTGAAAGCCCCCAAAAAGACGGTTACCCTTATTTATGAGACTTATTCAATAATTGCAACCTTATTTATATATTTACTTTTATAGGTTGTGCCCCAGAAATAATTCTCACAGATATTCAAATGCGCAAAACATATTTAATTTAAGGAGATACTTTTAATTACTAAAAGAAACCATTCCGATAAAAAGCCGAATATATATTAACAAAGGTATCTTGGAGGATATGAATTTTTGTCGCTATGAATTATGCATGGGCTGTTGAGTAGGTGTAGAATTTAATATGCAAAATAATGCCCGACCCGAGGCTCACTGCCAGAGACGATCTGTCGCGGCAAACAGTGGATATATTTATACACGGCCCCTGCTTTCTTACATCCCTTAACGATTGCCCAATAGAGCTGCAGTAGAATTAATAGCAGTTTGTATCTTGTACAGCGCTATATATGTGGTTGTGCTTACGGTATTGAATGTAGAATGTAAACTGAAACCTTTTGCTCTTCAGTTTCTTATTATTACTATAATGGAGTTGCAATCGTTTTAATATTGATATTCTTCATTTAGAAAATGGACATTTTAAAAACTGATATGATCATTTTCTTTTTAAAAACATAGTTACAATTTTTAAAATTTTACATTATTTTCTTCACTGAATAAACTTCCAATGGTTACCACTGGATTCAAATTGCCAACACAATGCTGTTTAGTGTCTATTTAAGTCTCCAGCGAATATATACTTGTTCGGCTAAATGTATCATCTTTTTGTGTAAAAATTGATTTTGTGATTGTGTATACTGCAAATATGTGTGTGTGTGTGTGTGTGTGTGTGTGTTTGTCTGTCTGTATGTGTAAGTACGTATGTGTTATTAATACACGTTAGTTAATAATATACATTTCATATAAAATTTAAATAAATATCATATCGAAAAAATGGACATCAGTTTTAGTACATTAAGGTTTATTCATGCAACATTATAGCTAATTAAAAAAAAGACTCGTTATTTTGAAAAAAAGTGTTAAAAAAACACACTTCGATTTTCAAAGTAACGTCTATTTCTATTCCAAAAGGTGTTAGAATTCAAAGTGCCGACAGGTTCTACTTGATGTATCACATTAATCTACCTTGCGCCGTTTCTAGTTTAATCTGAGCTGTCCTTTTTACGGTTCACAATGAGTACACTTGAGTAAATTAAAATTCATTTTTAGAAAAAATCATAGAACAAAGATTCTTTAAATTTTTAAGTTACGAAGGTTTTGAAATCCTCTTCCTGAAATTAAACAATTGAAGGAAAACACAAAACAACAGGCCTTAATGATAGAAATACTAATGAAAAGCACAGAACCTTTAAATTTGTTAATTTATTTTGAAGGTAGATATGAACAAAAAGGGACGACATGAAAATGTATTTTCTGATATGATCGATATGTTGAAAAAATAAATTATAAATTGTATAGTTGACTTGTGCTACTCTTTAGTACTTCTGGCGTTATATTTTATTACAATACTTGAGTATCATGTCATTAAATCGTACATATATCGATTAATTTCTGTTGATATTTCACAGACAAATCTAATTATAAGACATCTAAAGTGACATGTTTTTGGAACCTAAATGTTTAATAAGGTAATATAAATGAAAACTGTCAATGAGAGATGTAATTACTCTTTAAATACCGTCCAATATTACCTAGGGAAGTCACTGAACATGCCATAACATACTGAGATAGGGGCATAGTGGCATAGGGGAGGATCCAGAAGTATAAATGGCCCTGTACCCTTGGTAGAAAAAACCTCTTCCACTCCAGGCAACTAAAACTTGTAATTTTACAACGACCTTATTACTGAACGTGAAGAATATATAACGTCCTTGGTCAAGGGCAGTGTGGCATAGAGTAGAAGCCAGAAGGATACCTGACTTAGTATTTCCTGACACTCCTGACACACATGTATAAATAACAGGAGATAGTTTTGCTAACGAAATATCTAAAAATAAAACTAATTTCAAGTGGCATGGAACCCAATACGATCACCCTTTACAAATATGTCTAGTCTGTAAAAAATAAAATTAGTTCGAGTTTGTACCTATTTCATTTTATTCTCCAACAAAATGGTCACAAAAAATGTATACTCAAGTATTCATTTCATTTTGTTTGCGTTCTGATTCTGTTATTGTTATTTAAATCTTCATATATAATGCTTCAATTTTTAAAAGTTAGAATTTTGGATTTTTCAGTAAGTGACTTAGATAGCTTCAGGAACACAGGTAGAATTTATTTTCATAGTTTTTAATTTTAGATATAAGATTATAAATGTTTTTCATAATTTTTTTGTAATACTAAAATTAATTTACGTCTAAACGTTAATTTCCGTGTTACTTACAAAGTAATCTATAAACTAAGCCTACAGCGTTGATCGCGGGGGGAGGGGGCACATGACGTGTTTAAGTGACGAATGAAGACCGAGACAGCATTTGTGTGGCAAGCGCTGATGAATGGAATGTCGGAGTAAAGGCAAAAGTTTTGGGAAACAAAAGTAATGGACAAAATGTTCTTCTAAATAGATATATGTATAGTTTCAAAGCAGATTATGTTGTTTACCATTTTAAAGCATGGGTTTTCTCCAGGATATGTAAAGATTATAGCAATAGGAAATTAGGACTATATATTTCCATAACTTGTATGTCATTAATACAGTAGAATCTTGATAATTCGAGGAAAATTGGACCGAGACCCCTCGAATTACAGAAAGCTCGGATTACATAGTACTACAAAGTATTAGCATCCTATAATGTTTGCAAATTTTATTACTATGTTGATGCCTTATTTTTCTATATTCACTTACTACTTTATTATTCTATCATTTCTACCTTTTTTCCTCCATCTTCTGCCTACTTATTCTATTCTCTTACTGCTGCAATTTGCACGATATATTTTA
>JBAIZL010000002.1:93386886-93394386 GCA_036971475.1 Prosapia bicincta
CGCTGTTTTGTGTTACCACGTTACATTATTTTAGTAATCCGCCACTGCTTAGAAATATTTTACTGGCTCCATATTCATAAATTACCATTAAATGTTATAAATTACTTTTTTAATTCATAGAAATAGGCTAAAATTAATTTTTAAATCGAATTTAGTTTTCCCCCGTGTACAGTAATATAATAGATATAATAATACTATGTATGGTAGGAGACCAAGTACTATGGGGTCATACCATGGTACCCTGGAAGTTATTATTACCCTGCAAACATGAACCTTCAAATACATCCGCTTGGAGTGCGTTATTTTATAATTTAGGCCTATAGAAACGGGTTGAGATTTTGTCACTGAATAACAAATAACTAACGCCAATTAGGAATAAGTTATTCAGTTTAAATCGTTTAAATGGTATTTTACCAAGATTTTGTAAATACCAATAGTGTAAGCGAGTCACAGTTATTTTAACAAATACCTGTACGAAAATATAATTAAGGAAACAATTACTGGTTACGTTTTACACTCTTAGCCGGGAGTTCCCATTCCTGCACTGGAACTACGACAGCCCTTGTGTTTATTACATCTTGCATCAAATACGGAACCATTTGGATTTATATAAAATCCTGTCTCTGTGCAGAACACACTGTAGCGTAATTGGCTTCGCGTTACCCTTTTTTAAATGCAAGTAAAAACTTCAAGGTTATTTCAACTGTTCCCAAATATTCTTCTTGGGCTTGAAGTGTCCCTCATTGTACTTCATCCCCCTTCCCCTGAGTTTGCTCCCTTAAAACCTGTCATTACGGTTAAGGGGTTGGGCGAAAAACTATGATGAATTTATAATAAATATACAACACCCTCTAAGAGTGTCTTTAAACGCACTGATACAGGTTGTAGTTGTAGTGCAACCCCCCTGAAGCAAACCACTATTAAATATTATTCTTGTGAAGGATCGTTGCTTCACAATGTAATAAATATCAATAAATCATGATTATTATTTCCCTAAAGTTTACGAATGCTAAGTTGTTCGCAATTATATTTCTCTGAGTAGAAACGTAGTTAAATATTTATGTAAGAATTTCCATTAAACTCCCCAATCAGTAATAAATTTTTAAGTTTTAAAAATAGTTAATATTACGAACAAATTGTATAATTCTAATTTCTAGAGCACGACGGAATAGTTGGGGTGATAGTTTGAAAGAACAAAAGGTTAGAGTTAATTTGCAAATCAGTTACGTTCATTAGTATAAGAACCAAACTGAGCTGTGAAATAAAAGTTTTATTAAATTATTATTTATCTTCACAAACCTCTTAATAGCAATGAAATAAAATGTAGAATTACAAAGTACAGTTGGTTGTAATTAGAATTGATTTCCCAAGGCTAAAGAGGCAAAGGGTAGGAAGTAACGTGAAACACATCTAGGTTCAGATCTATAAACCTGACGGGAAAAGTTTGTACTTAGACTTTTGGGATTATTTATTATGTAACTAGATCCAGCCACCGGGTTCGTAGTGATAATATCTAGAGCGCGATACACTGTTACTTCTTAAAGAGAGGTGTTCCGAATGAAAGCCAGAAGGGATGAAATGAGAACGGAAAAACAAAGTAGTTAATCGTAATGGAATGAAGGGATTTTGAGAACGAAAACACACAGCAGTCTGTAATATAGTCGTCTTAAACCTTTTATAGTATTTTAAGAATACATTTTATAAAAAGAATAATTAGCGAGAAGAAAACTTGAGTTATACAAAGTAAATGTAAGTTTGATATTTTTCAACTTTTCCTATTTAAAGTCATTCATTCGGCAAGAAATTCTCCGCACAAAACGAAACCGTTTCATTCAAAGGAAACATAGACGCACTGCAGATTAATCGTGAATGCCCCGAAATAAAGAGAGTTTACAAAATAAAAGCAATTCATTAATAAACCACACGCACATTGTTTACTACGTAATGTGCAAATAAGGAACAACAGGTACAAATCCTACTAAGTGATGTGCACATCAGGAATAACAGGTACAAGGCGTCTAAGTGATGTGCACATAAAGAACAACACGTACAAAACTACTACGTGATCCCTACATGAAAAACAGTTCTTTAATTGTTAATACGTTCAGCGCATATAAACATACAGTAAGTTACTACATGTTGTGCACATAAATAACAAAACGTATAATGCTAATACGTTTATGCGCACATTAGGACTAACACCTACACGACTACTACGTGATTCGCACATAAGTAATAACATATTCAAAGTTACTACGTTATATGCACATGAATAATAACAAGTGCAATGAAACTACGTGATGCGTACATCAAAAACGATAGGTACAAGGCAACTTCGAAAGGTGCAAATTTGAAACAAAGCGCTTCAAATAATTTACGTTTTCAGAAATATACAATTAATAATAAAAATGTTTTGTTTACACTCTAAACAAACTTTGGCGGATTTGGATTCAAGTAGCTAAACAAAATAACCGGATTTTGTTCATTCAGTGCGCATTTATGATTTACAGTTCAGTTGAATATTCTTTGAAGTTTACGGGATTTAAACTTTGTTTTAAATGGCTCGATATGGTTCAGACGAATGCCTTCACTTTGTCCGAACATTAAATCCGCCTATAAGCCCGACGTACCGACTGGTCCGAACCTTGCAAAGAATTGTTATTGATTTTTGTATAATAAATTTATACATTCTATATTATGTCTTATATTTTTACTGTATATACGTTTTTGCAAATATTCAATACATATATAAAAACATTCACATTTATATAATAAATTATACATTTATAGAGAAACATTTTAAGTCTGCACTACTTCCTAGAACCAGTGACTTTCATAAGTCTTGTCAATTTGTCTGATTTATTAGCATTGGTCGCTTCTCTTCCTTACATCTTATTCCATGTTACTCTGCTGTAACGTCTCGTAAGCTTTTGTCAGTATACATTATTAGCATTATCTAGTGGCCGTTGAGTGACAACACAAAGCCTCTGTAGTTTAACAGGTTAATAATATTTTTATAATATTGTGGATAGGCAAGATGTTCCACACAGTCGGCTTATAAGTTGACTTTCTACATAAAATGTACAAGTATTATATATATGTATATACTTACACACAAACACACACGTACATAAAACAAATACAAACAAACAATATACAAGTAATAAATAATCATTTCAAGTATATTTTGTACTCGGAAGTTACATTGTAGCAAATTTGAGTTCACCTAAATGCATAGCTTCGGTGAATGACATCTGAATTGGTAATTACGTTCTCTCTAAAGGCAGTCCGGAAATAAAAACACACACATAAACTTGTATTGCTGCAGACAATGTAATTTTGCAATACTACGCCTTATGCATATGCAGTGTGTACATCTCGGAATTACAAAGCACAAAATAACTTAATTGTTACCGCAATGTGATCAGCGGAAGACTGTCGAAAGTGAGAATATATCTTAAAACTAGGCCAAACTTTGCATCGCAAAATTCAGGTGAAACAAAGGTTATCGAACAAAAAGGAAGGCAAAACAAAAGTCATTTATTTAACGAAACAAGCAACGATAACTTAAGTTCGGTAAATTTATCAACCAGACACACATTGCAAACCCTTTGGGTATTGAATCTTAATCAAGGTGGATTGTTTACAATTTGTTTCTGCATAACTACAAAATGGCAGCTATGTAGATAGTACTTGGTGCCTCGGTTTCATGAGGATATGTTTAGAATTCAGTCGTATATTACAATAAAATGGTTTTTAAACAGAAATGGTTTTAAAATAAATTTTAAAATAAAAGTTCCATTTGTTCAAATATTTGCAATCGTAATACAGTCGTGTATTAAACAATCATAACAACACTCTTCTCCAATACAGAATCTCATTCTATTGTGTTTCTTGCGATCTAGTAAACCTACATACAAAATGTAAAATTATGAATCCATACAAATAAACAGCATACAATATAAAAGTGTCAATGTAATACACTAATTGCAGCAGTTACATTATTTGAAAATACTCCTTACTCCTTTTTTAGACAACCCTTCTACTCTGTTAGAAAAATAGCTTCCTCTCCTGTCAGAGTGACATTGTTACTCTGTCAGAGTGACCCCGGTACCTTCTCAGACTGACCATGCTACCCTGTGAGAGATAGTCTGCTACCTTGTCAAAGTGAAACTTCTACCCTGTCAGAGTGACCCCGCTACCCTTTCACAATAACCCCTCTACCGTGTCAGAATGACGGTTCTACCCTGTTAGAACGATCCCGCTACCCTGTTAGATTGTCCCTACTTTGTCAGATTGTCCCTTCTACTCTGTTAGATGGAACCGGCTACCCTGTCAGAGTGACCCCGCTACACTGTTGGAAAGATCCAGCTACCTTGTCATAGTGATCCTGCTACCCTCTCAGATTGACCCCGCTACCCTGTCAGAGTGACACCGCTACTTTAGCGGAGTGACACTTCTTCCCTGTCAGAGTGACCCTATTACCCTGTCAGAGTTGTCAGAGTGACTCTCCTACCATGTCAGACTGACCGCGTTACCCAGTTGGAATGACCCTGCTACCCGCTCAGACTGGCCCCGCTACCTGTCCGGTGTGACCCTGCTACCTTGTCGGAATGACTCTTCTACCCTGTTAGAGTGACCCTGCTACCCTCTCAGATTAGCCACGCTACACTGTCGGAATGACCCTCCTGCCCTGCCATAGTGAGTATTGTAAACTCTAATAGCTATAACCATAGCAACCATAGCTATAGTTCTCCAACCATTCGACACCAAATTAAATATAAATGCGACCAATATATAATACAAATACTACAAATATTTGCTAGCAATACTCATCTGGAGTAAAACGTATTAGGATGAGTACGTTAAGGGCGAAGCACTCCTTTCTCAACACAAAGGAACAAAGAATGACTAATCCCGTAATACGCTCCGAAGTTGGGGTAAGCCGTTTAGGGGTGAAGTTGTACAAACTTACAATTCCTTATTGTGAAAGTTCGATAAGTTTATACAACACTTAATTAAACGAAAAGAGTTTTACTTTATTCTAAATCGAACTAATCTAAACATTTAATTACAAATTAAGCGAAATATACTAAATATATCACGTTATAACATTGTTAAGAAACTTGCTTTATAGTTTCATTTTCACTTTCACAAGAACAAGCCTAAGTAGGGTGATTCCTAAATACGATTCTACTTTCTTTCGGCCAAACAGTCGCGGTCCGTCGCTGGAACAGTACATAAGTATACAGCATCTAACAAGGTACGCTTCTAACTGGTTTTATAATAACCTTGTGGAAAGTTTAATAGTTATACGTGCTTGACGCCGCTTATTCCACTGTAATACACAATATATTCATAGGAATGTATAGTCTTATATCTACGTTTGTGAACCATCGAAGTGTAAAAACTATAGCTTCAGTTTTAAGTGGCAAAACATTCTTTGAAGATGCCATTTTCATATTGTACGGAGAGATGTAAAACAGAGCGGTACGATAACCAAACCACGAAGATAGCGAAATGCGGTGATGGTTATACAAACCAGTGGAATCCAATGTTAACCGTGTCCAGTATAAAGTTATGTGAGTGTAGCTAGAGACATGTTATGTGTGGGAGGGAAGCGTGCTATGTGTGGGGGGAAGGGAGCTAGTGTTGAGGGATGAAAATTGTATATTTAGCCGGCGGTAACATGATATGTGTTAGGTGCAAAAGTACTATGTGTTGGGGTTTAAGGGTCCTAGTGTGTGGGGATGGAAATATGCTGTGTAGGGGTTGAAACAAGGTATGTGTGAGGTGGAAGGGTACTATGTGTGAGGGTAAGAAGGGTGCTAGTCTAGGGGGATGGAAATATGCTTTGTAGCAGGTGGTAGCATGGTGTGTCTGAGGTGGATGGGTGCTATGTGTGGGGTGAAAGGGTGCTGTGTTTAGGGATGGAAGGGTGCTTGCTTGGGCGGGGATGGCAATATTCTTTTGAGCACACGATAGCATGATATGTGTGACGTGTAAGGGTGATAGTTAGGGAGGGATGGAAATATACTATGTAGCAGGTGGTAGCACGGTATGTATGAAGTGGAAGGGTGCTATGTGAGGAGGTTTAATGGCGGTAGTGTTGGGGGGTAATATGCTGTGAGGGGGTATAGGAGTGTTATATGTGAGGTGGAAGCGTGTTATGTGAGGGAGTGGTAGAGTGCTAGGGCGGGGGTATTAAAATATGCTATGTATCAGGTGAAAGCATAATATGTGTGAGGGGGAAGCATGCTATGTGAGGAGGTGGAAGTTCGCTAGTGTCTGGAAATGGAAATATACCATGCAGAAGGTGGAAGCATGCTATTTGTGGAAGTGGAGGCATGTTATGTGGTAGTGGATGTCATTATTATGTATTAGAGTAAATGTAAAACTATGATTAAGCTATAAGTGTGAAATAAGTAAACAATTGAAATGGTAAACCTGATGTAAAATTTCCCATTTAGTTTTGGCTTGGAGTCACTTACAATAAGCACTCTTTATATTGCAACAAACATCTAGCTTTAAAACACTATGTAGAGTTATATTTTCGTCGTAAACAATTTGCAGAAATATCTCTCCATGGGAAACGCGTCCTCTGCTCTGGGAACAGTTCCCTTTCTTGAACATCGCTATAAGTAAACAATATCATATTTAGCCCATGTCGAACAGAGTCTTTAAGGCTTAGCTTTACATTTATTAATTAATTCGGGGTTCGTTTTAAAATCATCAGGAGCAAAGAGTGATAATATTATATAAAGATCAAAACCACACAAATCCTATACTATAACCAATTTGTATTGAGTTTGTTTTTGAAAACTATTTGAGAAATGCATTTAATAATAATGAGTAGGTGTTACTAATATACTCCCAATCTAGCCTCAATTTTGAAGAAAAACCTTTGTTTTGTAGAAAATAAATTTGAAGAGAGTTTTGAAAAAACTATTTCAAGGATAAGAGACAAGCCAGCTACATGTCAATGTTTGATACTTATGCCTTACTTTACTTGTAACCGACGTTTTGTGAATTTGTTCCATTAAAACAATACCCGAAATCAATTCCACCATTGTCACCGTCAAAGTAAGCCAATACAAAGGACGATTTATTAGTGAGTTGCCGTGGCAACCAAAACATAATTCTAGGAAAATGACTGCACAAAGCCACATCCAAACTTTACCGTCAAAGATCATTGTCAAAGATTTGTGCTTTCATTAGAAGTTCAGTATTGTGTTTGGAATTAAACTGGTACAGAGAAATCCCATTTGCAAGTTATTTCTTAGGTTTATCCCTGGAATTGCAGACATATTTGTGGGTTATTGGGTATCCTAATGAGAAACAGTATTGTATTGAGATACTCCTATTTATTGCAATTGTCAAAGTAGCCCGGAAGGATCTGTTAGTATATGCTATGGATATGTGAGAAGAATGACGGGAGTTAGGTTATCAAGAAGAAAAGAAATACCAATAAAATCATGATATAATGTGATCAGAATAACT
>JBAIZL010000002.1:93399386-93421886 GCA_036971475.1 Prosapia bicincta
TTAAGAAAAGTGCTTACATACACATTTGATAGTTTTTTATTCTTAAATGCTGCTTTCTGAACATTCTGTGCACAACAGTCCACGGTGTTCCATACACATTTGCTTCTTGCAGCTGAAGCATACGTACTGCGTCATTCTTCGTTTTTTTGAAGGGCAAAATGCACAAATTTTTCGTTTTGGTGCATCCTGCGGTTGACAGTCTTCAACTGGAATGGACGAACCCAGTATTTCAATGATTTTAACTTTGAGTTTTCGGTGCAAAGTTGGTACTTGTAGCCTCGCCTCCAGCCAAGGTTTCATCAGCTCTTCACTGAGAAGCTTCGCAAACTCTCTCCTTGTTACGGGTCTCTTGTTTTCTTGGATAAGACGATGAGTGTAAATAATAAAAGCATTTACTAAAGTGCTATTGAGCATCCCGAAGAAAAAGCAGAGAGGCCATCTCTGAGTTTTGCGGCTTGTTGACATGTTAGATGTCATTTCATCGAAAGAATCGACTGCTCCTTTGGTTTCATTATAAAAATGAACTATATCGGGTTTACCAGATTCTTCCCTTATTGTACCTTGCTCGTGCGTGGTTGATAATAAGAAAACAGTTTTGTTTTTCTTAGCCTTGTAAGACAACAACACAAGTTCATTATTGTAGCCAAACATTGCTGAATTCACTTTTCGATCTTGTTTTGCAGACATCTCTGGAGGAATCTCTCTTTTGTCTGATCAAAGAGTTCCAACGATTGTTAACTTATGTTTATTGAACATATCTTTAGCTAGATTTACTGACGTAAACCAATTGTCCATCGTTACGTTTCTGAATGATCCATGAATACTTTTGGTTAGTTCTTTCACAAAGAAAGCTCCTAAAGGAAGTCCAGAGGTATTGGTGTTTTTCCCCAAATAAGGCATTGCATCAATCATATATTTTGTAGTGTCACAAAGCATCACAATTTTTATTCCGTATTTATTGGGTTTTGACGGAATGTACATTTTAAATGGACATCTTCCTCGAAACCCTAACAGTTGCTCATCTATTGTGAGATAGGATCCTGGAACATAGTTACTACGACAAGATTCAACAAACTCATCCCATATTTCACGTATGGGAGTCAATTTATCAACAAGTCTACAAGCAGGTCTAGTGGTCTTGTCGTCAAATCGCAAGCAGTTCAAAAGAAAATCAAATCTATTGCGACTCATAACAGAAACATACCGCGACCCACTAAATTTAGGGTCGAATAGCTCCTCGGTGGATAAATGGTAGTCTTTCTTTGCTGCTGACATAACTAAAAGCCCTAATAACGCATTTATTTCTTCAGAAGTTGTTTCACTAACAGTACTCAAGTTAGGGTTTGACGTATAATTTTGTCTCTTGTTATCTATTTCAATATTAGTGTTAACGACAATTTTGTCAACCATAGAGGGAGCAATGAATAGTTTGAAGGCATCCGTAGGTTTTTGAACGTTTTTAGCATTGTTATCTGGCCTCTGTCTAAAATGCACAATGTTTCTCCTTGGAGTCCTGGATGATCGTGTCTTTGGTTTGGAGGACCACAAAAACCCGTTTTTACCTCGCATGTTCCTTTTCTTTGAGAGAATAATGTTCTTGTGGTGAGATACGGGAGGAAAAGTTACAATTTGTTGTGTTTTATTCATACAGGTGACTTGAGAAGATTGTCTAACAACATCAACAATCTCTTCACTATTTATTTCTAAATCTGAATTATCATCAGTCATTGTGCTTTCACTAGATGATGGCAGATATGAAACGTCTTCCTCTTCAGAATCAAAATGAATTGTTAAAATAGTTTGGTTTAGTGTAGAGTTATTTTGAGCCTGATTTACTTCTGGGGTGGGCAAGACCGAGTCTGTTAGTTCATCAAGAACATTTACATTAGGTTCCTTTATGTTAATGTCTTGGCCTTTCACATTTTTATTACCATTACTACTAGTTTGATCAAAACAAAATGCTCGTGAACTAATACCTACATAACCACAACTTGGGCCAGGTTTGTTTATATCAGTAATAATGTAGTCTGGTAAATCTAAATCCATTGGCTGACCATGGGTTTCATTGGCTTCATTAATTTGATTAAAATTAGCTGGTAGTGCAGACGAGTTACCTTGGTATGTCACAGGCAAAGAAGGAGGAGCAATAATAGCTGAGCAAATGCGAAAAGTGTCAGTATTTTCTCCTTGGTCGGAGTGAAATAAAGAAACTGGTCTGTCTATTTCATAATCCAAAGGGTAGTTTTGGGGCTCTTTGTCATTCTCGTCTAAACTGACATCTGAATGGTATTCAGATTCCACCTCAACATTATCTTCAGTTTCACTATCATCGTCATTGCATGTAGGGTCATCTGGTTCGGATGGGAGTTTGTCCAATTCACTTAAGAACTTAGCAATTTCCTCATCGTTCTTACAAATATTTTCCATTTTACACAAAGTGAAAAGAAATAATTATATAAGATAAAAAATATAGATATATACTAATATTTACAGAAAAATGATTTATACACGACCACTAAAATTCACTCTATCACTGTTCGTAATGTTTCGTCTCGGAGACTACGCACCCATAAACAACAGTCACACTAATCGTAAACACTCGCCCGCCAGACTACTCCAAAAGGATAACCACAAATAAAACCGATATAGCATAACTTTCCGTCACAGACTCTACTGCATCACTGTCAGGCCACTGACCTTGAAGAATAGACGAAACCCCCACCCCCCACCACAACTCCATCCCCACAAACTCTCAATTCACGGAATTTTGCGTCGTCTGAGAGACGAATGTCTACGAATCTAGGGTTCTACCTTGCGCCGTTTCGAGTTTAATCTGAGCTGTCCTTTTTACGGTTCACAATGAATCTGCTTGAGTAAATTAAAATTCATTTTTAGAAAAAATCATAGAATAAAGATTCTTTAAATTTTTAAGTTACGAAGGTTTTGAAATCCTCTTCCTGAAATTAAACAATAGAAGGAAAACACAAAACAACAGGCCTTCATGATAGAAATACTGATGAAAAGCGCAGAACCTTTAAATTTATTAATTTATTTTGAAGTTAGATATGAACAAAAAGGGACCACATGAAAATGTATTTTCTGATATGGTCGATATGTTGAAAAAATAAATTATAAAATGTATTAGTTGACTTGTGCTACTCTTTAGTACTTCTGGCGTTATATTTTATTACAATACTTGAGTATCATGTCATTAAATCGTACATATATCGATTAATTTCTGTTGATATTTCACACACAAATCTAATTATAAGACATCTAATGTGACATGTTTTTGGAACCTAAATGTTTAATAAGGTAATAGAAATGAAAACTGTCAATGAGAGATGTAATTACTCTTTAAATACGATCCAATATTACCTAGGGAAGTCACTGAACATGCCATAACATACTGAGATAGGGGCATAGTGGCATAGGGGAGGATCCAGAAGTATACATGGCCCTGTACCCTTGGTAGAAAATACGTCTTCCACTCCAGGCAACTAAAACTTGTAATTTTACAACGGCCTTATTACTGAACGTGAAGAATATATAACGTCCTTGGTCAAGGGCAGTGTGGCATAGAGTAGAAGCCAGAAGGATACCTGACTTAGTATGTATGTTTCCTGACACTCTTTTTTCACAATATATTTGACTGTCCACATGTATAAATAACAGGAGATAGTTTTGCTAACGAAATATCTAAAAATAAAACTAATTGCAAGTGGCATGGAACCCAATACGATCACCCTTTACAAATATGTCTAGTCTGTAAAAAATAAAATTAGTTCAGTATGTACCTATTTCATTTTATTCTCCAACAAAATGGTCACAAAAAATGTATACTCAAGTATTCATTTCATTTTGTTTGCGTTCTGCTTCTGTTATTGTTATTTAAATCTTCATATATAGGCTAGTACTTCAATTTTTAAAAGTTAGAATTTTGGATTTTTCAACAAGTGACTTAGATAGCTTCAGGAGCACAGGTAGAATTTATTTTTATAGTTTTAAATTTTAGAGATAAGATTATAAATCTTTTTCATAATTTTTTTGTAATACTAAAATTAATTTACGTCTAAACGTTAATTTCCGTGTTACTTACAAAGTAATCTATAAACTAAGCCTACAGCGTTGGTCGCCGTGGGGAGGGGGCACGTGACGTGTTTAAGTGACGAATGAAGACCGAGACAGCATTTGTGTGGCAAGCGCTGATGAATGGAATGTCGGAGTAAAGGCAAAAGTTTTGGGAAACAAAAATAATGGACAAAATGTTCTTCTTAATAGATATAGGCTATGTATAGTTTAAAGCAGATTATATTACACAATATCAAGAGCACAGTGGTACAATATATTACAATAAAAATATTGAAAAGAACCCCAATACCACAAAAATAATCAAAAATAACAAATAAGACAAGTTACTTAAGATTAGAACCCTTATGTACATTTCGATGACCATGTCATCATCATCAGAGGGTCTTGTTACAAAACACAATCTAGCACACAAGAAGTTACAAACTAGAATGATCATTCTAGTTTGTAACTTCTTGTGTGCTAGATTGTGTTTTGTAATAAGACCCTCTGATGATGATGACATGGTCATCGAAATGTACATAAGGGTTTAATCTTAAGTAACTTGTCTTATTTGTTATTTTTGATTATTTTTGTGGTATTGGGGTTCTTTTCAATATTTTTATTGTAGCAGATTATATTGTTTACCATTTTAAAGCATGGGTTTTCGCCAGGATATGCAAAGATTATAGCAATAGGAAATTAGGCTTATATATTTCCATAACTTGTAAGTCATTAATACAGTAGATTCTTGATAATTCGAGGAAAATTGGACCGAGACCCCTCGAATTACAGAAAGCTCGGATTACACAGTAATACGAAGTATTAGCATCCTATAATATTTGCAAATTTTATTACTATGTTGATGCCTTATTTCTCTATATTCACTTACTACTTTATTATTCTATCATTTCTACCTTTTTTCCTCCATCGTCTGCCTACTTATTCTATTCTCTTACTGCTGCAATTTGCACGAAAAATTTTATACCACCTAAATCTTGCCTAACCTGAGCAAACACCAGCAGCTTCACAGCTATAATAATCCCCTAGAGTTCTTCATTAATACTGCAGGACTTTAAAATTCTTACACAGAAGAGATTCAGGGGGGTTGTTAATTATTAATGGATGTTTGAAAGGGTTGATTTCGAACGATCTCGAAAGAGTATGGATTTTTTATATCAGGTCATACATTATGCATGAACCGTTCAATAAAGGTAGAAATTAATTATGCAAAATAAATCTGAACTCGTGGCTAAGAGATTCAACTCCAGTGTATCTCCTTTAACGTTGCGTCAAGTCTGTGTGTTAAATGGCTTATTATGTGCAAGAGAGCGCTGGTGTAGTGAGCGTGTTGTAGGCTGAAGATGGACCGGAATATTTCTTACCCGATTGAAAGTTTCTTTCCCTTAATATCAGGACCCTGTTCATATTACTAAACGATATATCGGAAAGGTTCTTTCTCGTTGTACGCTTACCTTTGGACCTGAGTGAAGCTGTTAATAGACTAATGGTCTTGTGGTATTGTGGTATTTGCATTCTCTCGTGAGAATGTAATATATTTGGGTATTAATTTTATTTCCTACTTCAAATTACGCTTACCATTTACCATAAATTTGAATAAACAAACTTTCTAGTTACGCCCATTTACATATACTTAAAAATGAATAATAATAATTAGAAATATGGTCTTAAACTCATAATTACACATCTGGCTACCTGTAACTTGGGAGATGATTTGCATATTTTCAGCAGAAAAGTTTTCGCTTAACTTAAACTTTTACCCCAACCAAAACGTACCTCGGATAAACCAATTTGCTTCTACTTTGTCGTTCTGGAATTTCAAAAAATATTTCCCTCCAAAAGTAAATCCACTTGTTTGGTTTGAACACGTCCAGCTTTCCATTTTGTTTAAGAATATTAACTCCTCATCAGTTTGTTCATATATTTGTGTTTATTAACAGCATTTTGGCAATGTAACGTATCGAAGCACATTAGGCTCTTAAGTTTGGTGATACAGTAGAACGTCGATATTTCGAACCTCTCTATTCTGGATCTCCCCTGAATCCGTACCTGTTTTTGTTTAATTTTTTGATTTAAAAAAAATTGGTTTTTGACGTTGACGTTGTAATTATTGACGTTAATATAATAATTCTGGACATAATACTGTATGTTTATAAGCCTTACAATACATTGCATACAGTAAAAACACTTGCCTTTCTATATTGTAATCGATGCCAGACGCTACTCATAGCATAGTACGTTAGTGCCATCGTAATATGTGATGCAGTGCAGTATCGAAATGTATGCGTTGATGATGGCCACCTGTTTACTTGGCATATATATATATATATATATATATATATATATATATATATATATATATATATATATATATATGCCCAACATAATTCGTACTACCCAAAGGGGATTTTCTGCGATTGTAAGTTTTTTTCACTCTTTTTAAGGCATTCTCTGGGTAATCCGGATTTTCTGTATTCCGGATCTGCTCCGGTCTTAGTTAGTCCGAATTATCTAGATCCTACTGTAACGTATATTTATGAGGTGTAATTAGATGTGGCATACGTAATTAAGTGCTTTATTTTAGTATACAAGCCATCTAAGAGGCCGTAGATGGAAGAGTCCGATTCAGTGAAGGGTAGTCTGAGTAGAACTATTTCCTTATTAAGTAAATAGAATTTTACGTAATAGCTTCAAAATAATAGATTTAGTTGTGGAACAAAACACGCAATGAATGGCGAAGGAAAAATGATCCATTTAGAACGTATATTAGGTTTTGTTTTGTACCTTAATATAAAATATTATTCATTTTAAATATTTAAAGGGGAACTTATTTAAGAATAAGTTAAACGCTTTGATCCCGGTTGTTATTATTAAGGTGTTTACACTTTGCCATTTCAATGTTTTGAAGCAGCCTAGTATATTTCTTATATATCTATACCTAGAAAACTCTAAAATCGTCTACATGAAGAAATATGAAATCTGTTTTTTCTAAATATATCTCTAAAACCGAATCCATAACACATATTCCATCGCTTAAATATGTTGACATTTCATAGACGATGTGCGTTTTTTGTAAAATGTACCAACTTTTGTGAACTCACATACTGTTACCGAAATGTGCCTTGAAATCTCTGTATGTATACTTGCGTAAACATTTCAGCCAGGGTGGAGGGGTGACGTAATGAGTGCCGTCAATCTCGCCCTCACTTCTGGTTAAGACATCGCATCACCGACACACGTTTAAAGAGGTTGCATGTGTTATCTAACAACCGTAACCTTTTTGAATATGTTCGCAAAAACACAACGTGCTCAGACGTACAAGCCTTTCTGAAAACATTGTCGCCTTCGCATTAAAGTGATTATGACATGGTATTTCTATTCGTGCAGCTTAGTGCTTGCTAATCACAACTTCCATATAGTTAAAGTCTTTAGTAGGACTATAGTATGGCACTTAGGTATTACGGGTTGTCTTTCTCTCACCTTTAGCCCCGACAGAAATCTATTTTATACTTGTAGTCCTGCATACGTGGAGTTTCCTTTTATACCGGACAGGGATTTCCAAGTCCCAGAAGTAACGTTATATATACTCGATTAATTCCATATCCTTAAGCGTTTAGCATTAATCATTCATTACAGCCTATACGAAATATTTAGACAGAATTCAACACGTAAATATCCTCCAATCTGTGTGAATGCTCTCCACCACTATCTACCCTTTATATCAACCCTCGCTATATTTATGTATTTAAATACATCAAGTCGTGCTTGCTATGGATATGGGGTTATTAATAAAATAATAACCTCGTAATAACCGCTCGTACACTCGCACACACACAAATACACACACACACAAACACACACACACACACAAACACACACACACACAAACACACACACACACAGCACACACACACACCCACAACACACACACACACACCTACACACACACACACACACACACACACACACACACAAACAAAAACATGCACACGCATATCCACATAACCATGCACTCACAAACTTACAAACATACAAAGAGTACGTATGCATACGCATGCACCCACCCAAGCACACTCCCACACACACATACACTCACACACACACACACACACACACATATATATATATATATATATATATATATATATATATATATATATATATATATATATGCATGTATACACACACACACACACACACACACTCACACACACACACACACACACACACACACACACACACACATACACACACACACACACACACACACACACACAAACACACACACACACATACACACACACAGACACACACACACACACACACACACACACACACACAACCACAAACACAACCACAACCACAAGCACAAAAAAACACACACACACACACACACACACACACACACACACATACAGAACTTTAAGTTTAGAGTACAAGTATAGAGTTTTTGTTAATATTGTATACTCTATCATTGTATAGTTTCGATTCAGTTGACTTGTTAAATCACACAAGTGGACACAACACATAATTAAAATCTTTTAAGCTGATTGGGTTGCATGAAACTATGGTGTTGTGTTTAAATTATCAAAATCTAGACCTAAGTGATAAATTATGGAATTCAACCATGGAAGCATGCTGAAGGGTAAAGGCTTCGCAAAGACAGATACAAAGTCTTCAAATAGTTCCTGATCATGATAACTTTACTCGTAAAGTTAGAAACGTTGAATGATGCCATTAGATTAAGCGGTATTAGGCTCGTACATGTCCTTAAGCTACGATTCCGCAGCATGATGTATGCTCTGAAGCAAGTAAGACAGACTTAGAGCCTGTGATGTTACGTGGTTGTGATTTGTATTCTAGAACCAGCACTGTTTTAGTTGCCCTTTAGGTGTTAATGTCTTTATCAAAAAGCGGCGTTGCCAGATTGATGCGTATAATTAATTTTGCAATAAACGACAGTTGGATGTCATCGGTGATTTGTATTTGGGTTTTTAGAACTAGTTTTAACGAATTTTGATTACGTTCGTAATGAACACAAGTTTCATTTCATTACTAGATGTATTTTGGAGGCCGTATTAAGCAACGAAGCACTTTGCATTTACAAAGCCCAACATAAAACTAGTGCACGCTAAAGTAGTTCTTCCAAGATTAAGCAGAGTCGCCTGAGTTCGGGTTTTTACGGTGGCGAACAAAACACTTCAGAGCAACCTAACAGGATTATGCAAACAGCAAACAGCACTTTGTTCGTGGCCGTGGCTCCAAGCGCTTCAAATGGAAACCCAGTTATAGAAAAAACTGTAGTCAAATTAGAATGGTTTGAAAATTTTGGGGAAGAAAATAAGAGTCATTCAATTCCTTCAGTTAGTTCACACTCTTCTTACATATAGTTATATATTTTGTTCAAATTTTTAATATATTTAATAAAATACTTTTTTTTATCCGCATAAGTTGAAATACATTTTTTAAATCGTGGTAGATGCCGTGGTAAATCGTGGTAACACAGTTTTTTCATTTAATTAAATAATTCCAATAACTAATATCGTTTTCAATTTTGTCACATAATATTGTGATTCTGTCACATAATTAGATATTTCTGTCAATTATGATTGGTACACTACAAGTAACTAAAATAAAATTTTAGAAGAAACGTTGTTAACATCAATTGTCATCCTACACAGGTTAAAAAAATGTATTTCAACGTAATTGGTTGATTAAAAATGTATTTTATTAACGATTGAAATTTTGTTTAAGGTATATATCAGGAGGGTGTGAGCTAACAGTTAGAATTGAAAAATAGGTATATATTTTTTACAATAAATATGGTAAACGACAATATGGTAAATCACATAGATAGTTGGAAATATAAACTGGTAATATAAACTTCCACCAGTTCGTAAGTCCTAATCCAACGGAGAGGGAACGCTGTTTTGTGTTACCACGTTACATTATTTTAGTAATCCGTCACTGCTTAGAAATGTTTTACTGGCTCCATATTCATAAATTACCATTAAATGCCATAAATTACTTTTTTAAATTCATAGAAATAGGCTAAAATTAATTTTTAAAACGAATTTAGTTTTCCCCCGTGTACAGTAATATAGTAGATATAATAATACTATGTATGGTAGGAGACCAAGTACTAGGGCGTCATACCATGGTACCCTGGAAGTTAATATTACCCTGCAAACATGAACCTTCAAATACATCCGCTTGGAGTGCGTTATTTTATAATTTAGGCCTATATAAACGGGTTGAGATTTTGTCACTGAATAACAAATAACTAACGCCAATTAGGAATAAGTTATTCAGTTTAAATCGTTTAAATGGTATTTTACCAAGATTTTGTAAATACCAATAGTGTAAGCGAGTCACACTTATTTTAACAAATACCTGTACGAAAATATAATTAAGGAAACAATTACTGGTTACGTTTTACACTCTTAGCCGGGAGTTCCCATTCCTGCACTGGAACTACGACAGCCCTTGTGTTTATTACATCTTGCATCAAATACGGAACCATTTGGATTTATATAAAATTTTGTCTCTATGCAGAACACTACGTAGCGTAATTGGCTTCGCGTTATCCTTTAAAATGCAAGTAAAAACTTCAAGGTTATTTCAACTGTTCCCAAATATTCTTCTTGGGCTTGAAGTGTCCCTCATTGTACTTCATCCCCCTTCCCCTGAGTTTGCTCCCTTAAAAGCCTGTCATTACGGTTAAGGGGTTGGGCGAAAAACTATGATGAATTTATAATAAATATACAACACCCTCTAAGAGTGTCTTTAAAGGCACTGATACAGGTTGTAGTTGTAGTGCAACCCCCCTGAGGCAAACCACTATTAAATATTATTCTTGTGAAGGATGGTTGCTTCACAATGTAATAAATATGATTAAATCATGATTATTATTTCCCTAAAGTTTACGAATGCTAAGTTGTTCGCAATTATATTTCTCTGAGTAGAAACGTAGTTAAATATTTATGTAAGAATTTCCATTAAACTCCCCAATCAGTAATAAAATTTTAAGTTTTAAAAAGAGTTAATATAATATTACGTTCATTAGTATAAGAACTAAATTGAGTTGTGAAACAAAAGTTTTATTAAATTATTAATTATCTTCACAAACCTCTTTATAGCAATGAAATAAAATGCAGAATTGCAAAGTACAGTTGGTTGTAATTAGAATTGATTTCCCCGGGCTAAAAAGGCAAAGGGTAGGAAGTAACGTCAAACACGTCTAGGTTCAGATTTATAAACCGGACGATAAAAGTTTGTACTAAGTCCTTTGGGATTATTTATGATGTAACTAGATCCAGCCACCGGGTTCGTAGTGATAATATCTAGAGCGCGATAGACTGTTACGTATTGAAGAGGGGTGTTCCGAATGAAAGCCAGAAGGGAAGAAATGAGAACGGAAAAATAAAGTAGTTATTCGTAATGGAATGAAGGGTTTTTGAGAATGAAAACACACAGCAGTCTGTAATATAGTCGCCTTAAACCTTTAATATTATTCTAACAATATATTTTATAAAAAGAATAATTAGCGAGAAGAAAACTTGAGTTATACAAAGTAAATGTAAGTTTGACATTTTTCAACTTTTCCTATTTAAAGTCATTCATTCGGCAAGAAATTCTCCGCACAAAACATTTCAAAGGAATTCAAAAGGAAGAAACATTCAAAGGAAGAAATTCAAAGGAAACATAGACGCATTGCAGATTAATCGTGAATGCCTCGAAATAAAGAGAGTTTACAAAATAAAAGCAATTCATTAATAAACCACACGCACATTGTTTACTACGTAATGTGCAAATAAGGCACAACAGGTACAAATCCTACTAAGTGATGTGCAAATTAGGAAAAACAGGTACGAGGCGTCTAAGTGATGTGCACATTAGGAACAACAGGTACATGGCGTCTAAGTGATGTGCACATAAAGAACAACATGTACAAAACTACTACGTGATCCCTACATGAAAAACAGTTCTTTAATTGTTAATACGTGCTGCGCACATAAATAATAACAACAGTAAACAACAACTTAAAGCAACTGTGGCGTAAATGTTTATATTAATTAAAACAACCTCTCACCACAAATTCAACAAATTGTATTTTAACCTTATGTACATTTCGACTACAAAGTAATCATCTTCAGAGGTATTTTTACAAATAACTACAGTTATTACTATTATTATAACTAATAACAGTTATTTGTAAAAATACCTCTGAAGATGATTACTTTGTAGTCGAAATGTACATAAGGTTAAAATAAAATTTGTTGAATTTGTGGTGAGAGGTTGTTTTAATTAATATAAACATACAGTAAGTTACTACATGTTGTGCACATAAATAACAAAACGTATAATGCTAATACGTGATGCGCAAATTAGGACTAACACCTACACGACTACTACGTGATTCGCACATAAGTAATAACATATTCAAAGTTACTACGTTATATGCACATGAATAATAACAAGTGCAATGAAACTACGTGATGCGTACATCAAAAACGATAGGTACAAGGCAACTTCGAAAGGTGCAAATTTGAAACAAAGCGCTTCAAATAATTTACGTTTTCAGAAATATACAATTAATAAAAAAAATGTTTTGTTTACACTCTAAACAAACTTTGGCGGATTTGGATTCAAGTAGCTAAACAAAATAACCGGATTTTGTTCATTCAGTGCGCATTTATTATTTACAGTTCAGTTGAATATTCTTTGAAGTTTACGGGATTTAAACTTTGTTTTAAATAGCTCGATATGTTTCAGTCGAATGCCTTCACTTTGTCCGAACATTAAATCCGCCTATAAGCCCGACTTACCGACTGGTCTGTACCTTGCAAAGAATTGTTATTGATTTTTGTATAATAAATTTATACATTCTATATTATGTCTTATATTTTTACTGTATATACGTTTGCAAACGTTCAATACATATATAAAAACATTCACATTTATATAATAAATTATACATTTATAGTGAAACACTATAAGTCTGCACTACTTCCTAGAACCAGTGACTTTCATAAGTCTTGTCAATTTGTCTGATTTATTAGCATTGGTCGCTTCTCTTCCTTACATCTTATTCCACGTTACTCTGCTGTAACTTCTCGTAAGCTTTCGTCAGTATACATTATTAGCATTATCTAGTGACCGTTGAGTGACAACACAAAGCCTCTGTAGTTTAACAGGTTAATAATATTTTTATAATATTGTGGATAGGCAAGATGTTCCACACAGTCGGCTTATAAGTTGACTTTCTACATAAAATGTACAAGTATTATATATATGTATATACTTACACACAAACACACACGTACATAAAACAAATACAAACAAACAATATACAAGTGATAAATAATCATTTCAAGTATATTTTGTACTCGGAAGTTACATTGTAGCAAATTTGAGTTCACCTAAATGCATAGCTTCGGTGAATGACATCTGAATTGGTAATTACGTTCTCTCTAAAGGCAGTCCGGAAATACAAACACACACATAAACTTGTATTGCTGCAGACAATGTAATTTTGCAATACTACGCCTTATGCATATGCAGTGTGTACATCTCGGAATTACAAAGCACAAAATAACTTAATTGTTACCGCATTGTGATCAGCGGAAGACTGTCGAAAGTGAGAATATATCTTAAAACTAGGCCAATCTTTGCATTGCAAAATTCAGGTGAAACAAAGGTTATCGGAACAAAAAGGAAGGCAAAACAAAAGTCATTTATTTAACGAAACAAGCAACGATAACTTAAGTTCGGGCAATTTATCAACCAGACACACATTGCAAACCCTTTGGGTATTGAATCTTAATCAAGGTGGATTGTTTACAATTTGTTTCTGCATAACTACATAATGGCAGCTATGTAGATAGTACTTGGTGCCTCGGTTTCATGAGGATATGTTTAGAATTCAGTCGTATATTACAATAAAATGGTTTTTAAACAGAAATGGTTTTAAAATAAATTTTAAAATAAAAGTTCCATTTGTTCAAATATTTGCAATCGTAATACAGTCGTGTATTAAACAATCATAACAACACTCTTCTCCACTACAGAAACTTATTCTATTGTGTTTCTTGCGATCTAGTAAACCTACATACAAAATGTAAAATTATGAATCCATACAAATAAACAGCATACAATATAAAAGTGTCAATGTAATACACTAATTGCAGCAGTTACATTATTTGAAAATACTCCTTACTCCTTTTTTAGACAACCCTTCTACTCTGTTAGAAAAATAGCTTCCTATCCTGTCAGAGTGACCTTGTTACTCTGTCAGAGTGACCCCGGTACCTTCTCAGACTGACCATGCTACCCTGTCAGAGATAGTCTGCTACCTTGTCAAAGTGAAACTTCTACCCTGTCAGAGTGACCCCGCTACCCTTTCACAATAACCCCTCTACCGTGTCAGAATGACCGTTCTACCCTGTTAGAACGATCCCGCTACCCTGTTAGATTGTCCCTACTTTGTCAGATTGTCCCATCTACTCTGTTAGATGGAACCGGCTACCCTGTCAGAGTGACCCCGCTACACTGTTGGAAAGATCCAGCTACCTTGTCATAGTGATCCTGCTACCCTCTCAGATTGGCCCCGCTACCCTGTCAGAGTGACACTGCTACTTTAGCGGAGTGACACTTCTTCCCTGTCAGAGTGACCCTATTACCCTGTCAGAGTTGTCAGAGTGACTCTCCTACCATGTCAGACTGACCGCGTTACCCAGTTGAAATGACCCTGCTACCCTCTTAGACTGGCCCCGCTACCTGTCCAGTGCGACCCTGCTACCTTGTCGGAATGACTCTTCTACCCTGTTAGAGTGACCCTGCTACCCTCTCAGATTAGCCACTCTACCCTGTGGGAATGACCCTCCTGCCCTGCCATAGTGAGTATTGTAAACTCTAATAGCTATAACCATTGCAACCATAGCTATAGTTCTCCAACCATTCGACACCAAATTAAATATAAATGCGACCAATATATAATACAAATACTACAAATATTTGCTAGCAATACTCGTATTGCTGGAGTAAAACGTATTAGGATGAGTACGTTAAGGGCGAAGCACTGCTCTCTCAACACAAAGGAACAAAGAATGTCTAATCCCGTAATACTCTCCGAAGTTGGGGTAAGCCGTTTAGGGGTGAAGTTGTACAAACTTACAATTCCTTATTGTGAAAGTTCGATAAGTTTATACAACACTTAATTAATCTAAAAGAGTTTTACTTTATTCTAAATCGAACTAATCTAAACATTTAATTACAAACTAAGCGAAATATACTAAATATATCACGTTATGACATTGTTAAGAAACTTGCTTTATAGTTTCATTTTCCCTTTCACAAGAACAAGCCTAAGTATGGGTGATTCCTAAATACGATTCTACTTTCTTTCGGCCAAACAGTCGCGGTCCGTCGCTGGAACAGTACATAAGTATACAGCATCTAACAAGTTACGCTTCTAACTGGTTTTATAATAACCTTGTGGAAAGTTTAAGTTATACGTGCTTGACGCCGCTTATTCCACTGTAATACAGAATATATTCATAGGAATGTATAGTCTTATATCTACGTTTGTGAACCATCGAAGTGTAAAAACTATAGCTTCAGTTTTAAGTGGCAAACATTCTTTGAAGATGCCATTTTCATATCGTACGGAGATATGTAGAGTGGTAGAGTGCTAGGGCGGGGGTATTAAAATATGCTATGTATCAGGTGAAAGCATAATATGTGTGAGGGGGAAGCATGCTATGTGAGGAGGTGGAAGTTCGCTAGTGTCTGGAAATGGAAATATACCATGCAGCAGGTGGAAGCATGCTATTTGTGGAAGTGGAGGCATGTTATGTATTAGAGTAAATGTAAAACTATGATTAAGCTATAAGTGTGAAATAAGTAAACAATTGAAATGGTAAACCTGATGTAAAATTTCCCATTTAGTTTTGGCTTGGGGTCAATTACAATAAGCACTCTTTATATTGCAACAAACATCTAGCTTTAAAACACTATGTAGAGTTATATTTTCATCGGAAACAATTTGCAGAAATATCTCTCAATGGGAAACGCGTCCTCTGCTCTGGGAACAGTTCCCTTTCTTGAACATCGCTATAAGTAAACAATATCATATTTAGCCCATGTCGAACAGAGTCTTTAAGGCTTAGCTTTACATTTATTAATTCATTCGGGGTTCGTTTTAAAATCATCAGGAGCAAAGAGTGATAATATTATATAAAGATCAAAACCACACAAATCCTATACTATAACGAATTTGTATTGAGTTTGTTTTTGAAAACTATTTGAGAAATGCATTTAATAATAATGAGTAGGTGTTACTAATATACTCCCAATCTAGCCTCAATTTTTGAAGAAAAACCTTTGTTTTGTAGAAAATAAATTTGAAGAGGGTTTTGAAAAGACTATTTCAAGGATAAGAGACAAGCCAGCTACATGTCAATGTTTGATACTTATGCCTTACTTTACTTGTAACCGACGTTTTGTGAATTTGTTCCATTAAAACAATACCCGAAATCAATTTCACCATTGTCACCGTCAAAGTAAGCCAATACAAAGGACGATTTATTAGTGAGTTGCCGTGGCAACCAAAACATAATTCTAGGAAAATGACTGCACAAAGCCACATCCAAACTTTACTGTCAAAGATTTGTGCTTTCATTAGAAGTTCAGTATTGTGTTTGGAATTAAACTGGTACAGAGAAATCCCATTTGCAAGTTATTTCTTGGGTTTATCCCTGGAATTGCAGACATATTTGTCGGTTATTGGGTATCCTAAATGAGAAACAGTATTCTATTGAGATACTCCTATTTATTGCAATTGTCGAAGTAACCCGGAAGGATCTGTTAGTAGTATGCTATGGATATGTGAGAAGAATGACGGGAGTTAGGTTATCAAGAAGAAAAGAAATACCAATAAAATCATGGTATAATGTGATCAGAATAACTACGAAAAGATGGGATATAAAGAAAGGAGACGTTTCTAAGCAAAACAAGTTCGAATTGTGATAAACGGCAAGAATAAGGTTGCTGGATATATATATATATATATATATATATATATATATATGTGTGTGTGTGTGTGTGTGTGTGTGTGTGTGTGTGTGTGAATTCTAATTTTTTAAAATTTATTTTTGTTACAGAAAAATTAGATTATAATTGAGAAGAAATTGATTTTATTGTTCAAACGATAGTGGTTAAAACGCAGATGAATTACCTACCCTTATAAATACTGTGGTTTATAAACACAATAGTTGTGTGTGTGTGTGTGTGTGTGTGTGTGTGTGTGTGTGTGTGTGTGTGTGTGTGTGTGTGTGTGTGATATCAGAAGGTTTGGTTATAAGGAATGTAATGCCAGTAAAGTTCTGGTTATCGGAGGTAATGTAGAAAAAAAGGAACCTCGGATACCCGAAAGTTGCAATGAATCGAGAGGAACGAGTATGAATTTATGATGAATTTAATGAAAGCGTGGGGGAAATGTGAAAAGGCGTCAATTGTATTATGAAATTATTGATAAATAGAAAATGAAAAACAGTTAATTAGGCTGTATGTTCCATATAAAAGTTTATTTCTTGAAGTACGTAAGTGGCGAGAATGGGTTCGTATGTAGTTGATCTAAGGACAAGCCGAGGGCTAAAACCTACGTACGTGCTGTGTTTTTTTAAATTACGTCCATTTACCCAGAACTCAGACCACGGGGGCTGTAAGTTTATAAACAATAGCTAAACGAACGTAAGCTAAACGATATCTGTATTGAAGTAGTTAGCTTCTCTCTGTAATCTTGCGTGGCTACTTCCATCTGGTACGGAACGTTTGGTTTCTTCTGCAACTATTTTGGAAGGTAATATTAATCCACCTATTATTACTATGTGTTTACAGAAATAACTTATCCGGACACACTATCGGTAGATTGGAGAGAACCATGTGTATTTAGATTAGAGATTACAGAACCATGGGTATTTGTGTAAGCAACTTTTCGAACGTGAATAATCTTTTATGAACATTTATAATTTTCTTCTTGTTTAGAAAGTGCAAATAAAGGGAAAAGATTTAGACACTAAGTTAAACTGATTATCATATAACAAAATTAATAGATTAATAGATTCGCTTCGAAGGGAAGTTTTACTTAGTTTTTGCTAACATAAAGTCCTTCCTATAATCAGCTGTTTCCGAGAATAGAGAGTGTGAATTCTATTTCTTGAGAACACAGGTAACGGGATGCAAGACGAACAAGTCTCTGGAGCGGGATTACGTCACAGGACTGGCATGAAGCCTTGCGTGTATAATTCAAGTGAGTTTCTGCCCCGTAAATCTCTCTGAGCGTCTCTGTCAGCGCTAAGAAGCAGCCTGTGAACTCAACTCCCTTCCCATTATGCCACCTGGTAAGACGGAATAACATCAGTTCATATTAAAGTTTGCGTTTTCTTTTCCATTTGTTTTTTAATAAATTTAAAATACATTTGTAAAATATTCTTATACTAATTTATCAAGCTTTTATACGATTGTAATATGTAAATTTTTGAGATGTTTAAAAAGTAAATTACACTTGATCACTTCATATCGCAATCCGTAATTATCATGAAGATAAACCGTTTGCTATATTTATACTGCTTTGACACAATGTTAGTGATTGGCACATGGTAAACACAGCCTAATGATTGGAACTACATCTCTCCCTGTCACCAGCAGGCGGCGCTGTTGGTTTTGTAATAAAACCTCTCCGACAATACTGCACTACTATACACCAGAGTTTGCGCCCTAACACATAAACAATAGTTGCAGTTAACTAAACAGCAACACATTAGAAACTGGATTTATATTGTCGCATAAATTTCATTGAAATCCAACCATTGTACAAGTTTTCCCTTGACTGTTTTCTCAAGCAACATACCTATGATTGTGATTCAAATTATACCCGGTAGCTTATCAGAATACCCTGATACCCAGAGTAAGAGGGGAGACATTTATCTTCTAAATCGGTAAGAGAGACAGGTTTGGTCTAGATGAACCGTACCCAACCTGTAATACGCATACCCCCAGGGGGACGTAGAAGCAAGTGGTGGGGTACGCGATAATACCACATTGTAATGGCGGACGAAATTATTTCACACTTTAGATTTGAAACAAATACAAGGCTACACTAGCAGTTGGCAAGATAGTTGATGTGTTGTATGTTGATTGTTTGTTTGTCTGCGACTGAGAGCACATAATAAAATAGCGATGGAAAACATCTAATCTAGATCTAGGTGAACAATATAAATGCAGGAATGGGTCTACGATTTGATGATAGGAAACTTTCAGGGGACCGTGCCACTTTGCCAGACAAAAATATCGTATACACAGCGTTTGCCCCGCTTTACTCATTACTTACAAAGCAGTCAGGCAGCCACAATTGCCTTAACCTCGTCGAGGAATAGGGGGTACATGGGATAGCCCAATAGAGCTGCAGTAGAATAAATAGCAGTTTGTATCTTGTACAGCGCTATATATGTCGTTGTGCTTACGGTATTGAATGTAAACTTAAACCTTTTGCTCTTCAGTTTCTTATTATTACTATAATGGAGTTGCAATCATTTTAATATTGATATTCTTCATTTAGAAAATGGACATTTTAAAAACTGATATGATCATTTTCTTTTTAAAAACATAGTTAGAATTTTTAACATTTTACATTATTTTCTTCATTGAATAAACTTCCAATGGTTACCACTGGATTCAAATTGCCACCACAATGCTGTTTAGTGTCTATTTAAGTCTCCAGCGAATATATACTTGTTCGGCTAAATGTATCATCTTTTTTGTGTAAAAATTGATTTTGTGATTGTGTATACTGCAAATATGTTTAAATATCTGTGTGTGTGTGTGTCTGTCTGTATGTGTAAGTACGTGTGTGTTATTAATACACGTTAGTTAATAATATACATTTCATATAAAATTTAAATAAATATCATATCGAAAAAAATGGACATCCGTTTTAGTGGATTAGGGTTTACACATGCAAAATCATAGCTTATTAAAAAAAGAGTCCTTATTTTGACAAAAAGTGTTAAAAAAACACACTTAGATTTTCAAAGTTACGTTTATTTCTATTCCAAAAGGAGTTTGATATCAAAGTGCCGACAGGTTCTACTTGATGTATCACATTACTCTACCTTGCGCCGTTTCGAGTTTAACCTGAGCTGTCCTTTTTACGGTTCACAATGAATCTGCTTGAGTAAATTAAAATTTTAATTTTATATTTTATTACAATACTTGAGTATCATGTCATTAAATCGTACATATATCGATTAATTTCTGTTGATATTTCACAGAAAAATCTAATTATAAGACATCTAAAGTGACATGTTTTTGGAACCTAAATGTTTAATAAGGTAATAGAAATGAAAATTGTCAATGAGAGATGTAATTACTCTTTAAATACGATCCAATATTACCTAGAGAAGTCACTGAACATGCCATAACATACTGAGATAGGGGCATAGTGGCATAGGGGAAGATCCAGAAGTATACATGGTCCTGTACCATTGGTAGAAAATACGTCTTCCACTCCAGGCAACTAAAACTTGTAATTTTACAACGGCCTTATTACTGAACGTGAAGAATATATAACGTCCTTGGTCAAGGGCAGTGTGGCATAGAGTAGAAGCCAGAAGGATACCTGACTTAGTATTTCCTGACACTCCTGACACACAATATATTTGACTGTCCACATGTATAAATAACAGGAGATAGTTTTGCTAACGAAATATCTACAAATAAAACTAATTTCAAGTGGCATGGAACCCAATACGATCACCCTTTACAAATATATCTAGGCCGCAAAAAAATAAAATTAGTTCGAGTATGTACCTATTTCATTTTCTTCTCTAACAAAATGGTCACAAAAAATTTATACCCCAGATTTCATTTCATTTTGTTTGCGTTCTGCTTCTGTTATTGTTATTTAAATCTTCATATATAATACTTCAATTTTTAAAAGTTAGATTATTTGGATTTTTCAACAAGTGGCGTAGATAGCTTCAGGAGCACAGGTAGAATTTATTTTCATAGTTTTTAATATTAGAGATAAGATTATAAATCTTTTTCATAATTTTTTTGTAATACTAAAATTATTTTACGTCTGAACGTTAATTTCCGTGTTACTTACAAAGTAATCTATAAACTAAGCCTACACCGTTGGTCGCCGGGGGGAGGGGGCACGTGATGTGTTTAAGTGACGAATGAAGACCGAGACAGCTTTTGTGTGGCAAGCGCTGATGAATGGAACGTCAGAGTAAAGGCAAAAGTTTTGGGAAACAAAAATAATGGACAAAATGTTCTTCTAAATAGAGATATGTAGGGTTTCAAAGCAGATTATATTGTTTACCATGTTAAACCATGGGTTTTCTCCAGGATATGCAAAGATTATAGCAATAGGAAATTAGGCCTATATATTTCCATAACTTGTAAGTCATTAATACAATATATTCTTGATAATTCGAGGAAAATTGGACCGAGACCCCTCGAATTACAGAAAGCTCGGATTACATAGTAATACGAAGTATTAGCATCCTATAATATTTGCAAATTTTATTACTATGTTGATGCCTTATTTCTCTATATTCACTTACTACTTTATTATTCTATCATTTCTACCTTTTTTCCTCCATCTTCTGCCTACTTATTCTATTCTCTTACTGCTGCAATTTGCACGATATATTTTATTATCACCTAAATCTTGCCTCACCTAAGCAAACACCAGCAGCTTCACAGCTATAAATATCCTCTAGAGTTCTTCATTAATCCTGCAGGACTTTAAAATTCTTACACAGAAGAGATTCAGTGGGAGCCGTTAATTATTAACGGGTGTATGAAAGTGTTGATTTCACAACGATCTCGAAAGAGGATGGATTTTTTATATCAGGTCATACATTATGCATGAACCGTTCAATAAAGGTAGAAATCAATTATGCAAAATAAATCTGAACTCGAGGCTAAGAGATTCAACTCCAGTGTATCTCCTTTAACGTTGCGTCAAGTCTGTGTGTTAAATGGCTTGTTTATGTGCAAGAAAGCGCTGGTGTAGTGAGCGTGTTGTAGGCTAAAGATGGACCGGAATATTTCTTACCCGATCGAAAGTTTCTTTCCCTTAATATCAGGACCCTGTTCATATTACTAAACGATATATCGGAAAGGATCATTCTCATTGTACGCTTACCTTTGTACGTGATTGAAGTTGTTAATAGACCCATGGTCTTGTGGGATTGTGGTATTTGCATTCTCTCGTGAGAATTTATTATAATTGGGTATTCATTTTATTTCCTACTTCAAATTACGCTTACCACTTACCATAAATTTGAATAAACAAACTTTCTAGTTACGCTCATTTACATATACTTAAAAATGAATAAT
>JBAIZL010000002.1:93426886-93436886 GCA_036971475.1 Prosapia bicincta
TATTTGTATTCTAGAACCACCAATGTTTTAGTTTCCCTTAGGATTTATTGTTTATACCATAATGCGGCGTTGCCAGATGTAAGGTCTGAAGCAAGTAAGACAGACGTAGAGCCGGTGATGTTACGTGGTTGTTATTTGTATTCTAGAACCACCAATGTTTTAGTTTTCCTTCGGTTTTATTGTTTATGCCATAATGCGGCTTTGCCAGGATAATGTCTGTGATTAGGTTTGCAAAAACGACAGTTGGAAATCATCGGGGATTTGTATTTGGTCCATTAGAACTAGTTTTAACAAATTTGGATCACGTACATAATGAACACAAGTTTCATTTCATTACTGGATGTATTTTGGAGGCCGTATTAAGCAACTAAGCACTTTGCATTTACAAAGCCCAACATAAAACTAGTGCTCGCTAAAGTAGTTTTTCCAAGATTAAGCAGAATCGCCTGAGTTCGGGTTTTCACGGTGGCGAACAAAACACTTCAGAGCAACCTAACAGGATTATGCAAACAGCAAACAGCACTTTGTTCGTGGCCATGACTCCCAGCGCTTCAAATGGAAACCCAGTTATAGAAAAAACTGTAGTCAAATTAGAATGGTTTGAAAATTTTGGGGAAGAAAATAAGAGTGATTCAAATTCTTTCTGTTAGTTCACACTCTCCTTATGTATAGTTATATATTTTGTTCAAATTTTTAATATATTTAATAAAATACTTTTTTTATCCGCACAAGTTGAAATACATTTTTTAAATCGTGGTAGATGCCAATTGATGTTAACACAGTTTTTTAATTCAATTAAATAATTCCAAAACTAATATCGTTTTCAATTTTGTCACATAATTAGATATTTCTGTCAATTATGATTGGTACACTACAAGTAACTAAAATAAAATTTTAGAAGAAACGTTGTTAACATCAATTGTCATCCTACACAGGTTAAAAAAATGTATTTCAACGTAATTGGTTGATTAAAAATGTTTTTTATTAACGATTGAAATTTTGTTTAAGGTATATATCAGGAGGGTGTGAGCTAACAGTAAGAATTGAAAAATAGGTATATATTTTATACAATAAATATGGCCATTGGAATCGCATAGATAGTTGGATTTGTGAACTGGTAATATAAACTTCCACCAGTTCGTAAGTCCTAATCCAACGGAGAGGGAACGCTGTTTTGTGTTACCACGTTACATTATTTTAGTAATCCGTCACTGCTTAGAAATGTTTTACTGGCTCCATATTCATAAATTACCATTAAATGCCATAAATTACTTTTTTAATTCATAGAAATAGGCTAAAATTAATTTTTAAAACGAATTTAGTTTTCCCCCGTGTACAGTAATATAGTAGATATAATAATACTATGTATGGTAGGAGACCAAGTACTATGGCGTCATACCATGGTACCCTGGAAGTTAATATTACCCTGCAAACATGAACCTTCAAATACATCCGCTTGGAGTGCGTTATTTTATAATTTAGGCCTATAGAAACGGGTTGAGATTTTGTCACTGAATAACAAATAACTAACGCCAATTAGGAATAAGTTATTCAGTTTAAATCGTTTAAATGGTATTTTACCAAGATTTTGTAAATACCAGTAGTGTAAGCGAGTCACAGTTATTTTAACAAATACCTGTACGAAAATATAATTAAGGAAACAATTACTGGTTACGTTTTACACTCTTAGCCGGGAGTTCCCATTCCTGCACTGGAACTACGACAGCCCTTGTGTTTATTACATCTTGCATCAAATACGGAACCATTTGGATTTATATAAAATCTTGTCTCTATGCAGAACACTATGTAGCGTAATTGGCTTCGCGTTATCCTTTAAACTGCAAGTAAAAACTTCAAGGTTATTTCAACTGTTCCCAAATATTCTTCTTGGGCTTGAAGTGTCCCTCATTGTACTTCATCCCCCTTCCCCTGAGTTTGCTCCCTTAAAAGCCTGTCATTACGGTTAAGGGGTTGGGCGAAAAACTATGATGAATTTATAATAAATATACAACACCCTCTAAGAGTGTCTTTAAAGTCACTGATACAGGTTGTAGTTGTAGTGCAACCCCCCTGAGGCAAACCACTATTAAATATTATTCTTGTGAAGGATGGTTGCTTCACAATGTAATAAATATGATTAAATCATGATTTTTATTTCCCTAAAGTTTACGAATGCTAAGTTGTTCGCAATTATATTTCTATGAGTAGAAGCGTAGTTAAATATTTATGTAAGAATTTCCATTAAACTCCCCAATCAGTAATATAATTTTAAATTTTTAAAATTGTTAATAAAATATTAGGAACAAATCGTATAATTCTAATTTCTAGAGCACGACGGAATAGTTGAGGCGATAGTTTGAAAGAACAGAAGGTTTCAGTTAATTTGCAAAACAGTTACGTTATTTTATAATTTAAGCCTATAGAAACGGGTTGAGATTTTGTCACTGAATAACAAATAACTAACGCCAATTAGGAATAATTTATTCAGTTTAAATCGTTTAAATGGTATTTTACCAAGATTTTGTAAGAAACAATAGTGTAAGCGAGTCACAGTTATTTTAACAAATACCTGTACGAAAATATAATTAGGAAACAATTACTAGTTACGTTTTACACTCTTAATGTGTAGCCGGGAGTTCCCATTCCTGCAGTGGAACTACGAAAGCCCGTGTGTTTATTACATCTTGCATCACATACGGAACCATTTGGATTTATATAAAATCTTGTCTCAGTGCAGTACACTATGCAGCGTAATTGGCTTCGCGTTACCCTTTAAAATGGAAGTAAAAACTTCAAGGTTATTTCAACTGTTCCCAAATATTCTTCTTGGGCTTGAAGTGTCCCTCAGGGTACTTCATCCCCCTTCCCCTGAGTTTGCTCCCTTAAAAACGTGTGATAACGGTTAAGAGGTTTGGATCAATACTATGATCTTAAACAAGATAGTCTTTAAAGGCACCGATACAGGTTGTAGTTGTAGTGCAACCCCCCTGAAGCAAACCACTATTAAATATTATTCTTGTAATAATGGTTGCTTCACAATGTAATAAATATGATTAAATCATGATTTTTATTTCCTTAAAGTTTATGAATGCTAAGTTGTTCGCAATTATATTTTTCTGAGTAGAAACGTAGTTAAATATTTATGTAATAATTTCCATTAAACTCCCCAATCAGTAATATAATTTTAAATTTTTAAAATTGTTAATATAATATTACGAACAAATTGTATAATTCTAATTTCTAGAGCACGACGGAATAGTTAAGGCGATAGTTTGAAAGAACAGAAGGTTTGAGTTAATTTGCAAAACAGTTACGTTCATTAGTATAAGAACTAAATTGAGCTGTGAAACAAAAGTTTTATTAAATTATTAATTATCTTCACAAACCTCTTAATAGCAATGAAATAAAATGTAGAATTACAAAGTACAGTTGGTTGTAATTAGAATTGATTTCCCCGAGCTAAAGAGGCAAAGGGTAGGAAGTAACGTGAAACACGTCTAGGTTCAGATTTATAAACCTGACGAGAAAAATTTGCACTAAGTCCTTTGGGATTATTTATGATGTAACTAGATCCAGCCACCGGGTTCGTAGTGATAATATCTGTATTCCTATACACTTGTTCGTCTTGAAGAGAGGTTTTCCGAATGAAAGCCAGAAGGGAAGAAATGAGAACGGAAAAATAAAGTAGTTATTCGTAATGGAATGAAGGGTTTTTGAGAACGAAAACACACATCAGTCTGTAATATAGTCGCCTTAAACCTTTTATATTATTCTAACAATATATTTTATAAAAGGAATAATTAGCGAAAACGAAACCGTTTCATTCAAAGGAAACATAGACGCACTGCAGATTAATCGTGAATGCCCCCAAACAGAGAGAGTTTACAAAATTAAAGCAATTCCTTAATAAACTACACGCACATTGTTACTACGTAATGTGCAAATTAAGAACAACAGGTACAAAGCCTACTACGTGATGCGCACATTAGGAATAACAGGTACATGGCTTCTACGTGATGTGCACATAAAGAACAACACGTACAAATCTACTACGTGATCCCTACATGAAAAAAAAAATTCTCTATTTGCTAATACGTGCTGCCCATATGAATAATAACATACAGTAAATTACTACATTTTGTGCACATAAATAACAAAACGAATAATGCTAATACGTAATGCGCAGATTAGGACCAACACCTACACGACTACTACGTGATCCGCACATTAGGACCAACACCTACAGGACTACTACGTGATGCGCACATAAGTATTAACATACACTAAGTTACTATATTTTGTGCACATAAATATCAATCGCATAATACTAATACGTGATGCGCACATAAATAATAACATACACTCAGTTACTATATTTTGTGTACATAAATAACAAAACGCATAATGCTAATAAATGATGCGCACATTAGGACCAACACCTACAGGACTACTACGTGATGCGCACATAAGTATTAACATACACTAAGTCACTATATTTTGTGCACATAAATATAAATCGCATAATGCTAATACGTGATGCGCACATAAATAATAACATACACTAAGTTACTATATTTTGTGCACATAAATAAAAAAACGCATAATGCTAATACGTGATGCGCATATTAGGACTAACACCTACACGACTACTACGTGATGAGCACATTAGGACCAACACCTATACGACTACTACGTGATGCTCATATAAATAATAACATACTTTAAGTTACTATATATTGTGCACAGAAATAACAAACGCATAATGCTAATACGTGATACGCACATAAATAATACCATACACTAAGTTACTATATTTTGTGCACATAAATAAACAAATGTATAATGCGAATACGTGATGCGCATATTAGGACCAACACCTACATGACTACTACGTGATGCGCATATAAATAATAACATACACTAAGTTACTATATTTTGTGCACATAAATAAACAAATGTATAATGCGAATACGTGATGCGCATATTAGGACCAACACCTACATGACTACTACGTGATGCGCATATAAGTAATAACATACACTATGTTACTATATTTTGTGCACATCAATAAACAAATGTATAATGCGAATACGTGATGCGCATATTAGGACCAACACCTACATGACTACTACGTGATGCGCATATAAATAATAACATACACTAAGTTACTATATTTTGTGCACATAAATAAACAAATGTATAATGCGAATACGTGATGCGCATATTAGGACCAACACCTACATGACTACTACGTGATGCGCATATAAGTAATAACATACACTATGTTACTATATTTTGTGCACATCAATAAACAAATGTATAATGCGAATACGTGATGCGCATATTAGGACCAACACCTACACGCCAACTACGTGATGCGCATATAAGTAATAACATACACTAAGTTACTATATTTTGTGCACATAAATAAACAAATGTATAATGCGAATACGTGAAGCGCATATTTGGACCAACACCTACACGCCTACTACGTGATGCGCATATAAATAATAACATACACTAAGTTACTATATTTTGTGCACATAAATAAAAAAACGTATAATGCTAATACGTGATGCGCACATTAGGACCAAAACCTACACGACTACTACGTGATGCGCATATAAGTAATAACATACACTAAGTTACTATATTTTGTGCACATAAATAAAAAAACGTATAATGCGAATACGTGATGCGCACATTAGGACCAACACCTACACGACTACTACGTGATGCGGATATAAGTATTAACAAACAATAAGTTACTATATTTTGTGCACATAAATAAAAAAAACGTATAATGCTAATACGTGATGCGCACATTAGGACCAACACCTTCACGACTACTACGTGATGCGCACTTAAGTAATAACATACACTAAGTTACTATATTTTGTGCACATAAATAAAAAAACGTATAATGCTAATACGTGATGCGCACATTAGGACCAACACCTTCACGACTACTACGTGATGCGCACTTAAGTAATAACGTACACTAAGTTACTATACTTTGTGCACATAAATAAAAAAAACGTATAATGCTAATACGTGATGCGCACATTAGGACAACACCTACACGACTACTACTTGATTGGCATATAAGTAATAACATACATTAAGTTACTATAGGCCCTAATTTGTGCACATAAATAAAAAAACTTTTAATGTTAATACGTGATGCGCACATTAGGTCCAACACCTACACGACTACTACGTGATGCGCACATTAGGACCAACACCTACACGACTACTACGTGATGCGCATATAAATATTAACATATACTAAGTTACTATATTTTGTGCACATAAATAACAAAAGCATAATGCTAATACGTGATGTGCACATTAGGACCAACACCTACACGACTACTACGTGATACGCACATAAGTAATATCATATAGAAATTTACTACGTTATATGCACATGAATAATAACACGTTCAATGGAACTACGTGATGCGTACTTGCAAAAATGACACTTACATTGAAATATTTGAAACAAAGCGCTTTAAATAATAATTTACGTTTACAGAAATATACAAGTAATAATAAAAATGTTTTGTGTAGACTCTAAACAAACTTTGGCAGGTTTGGATTCAAGTAACTAAACAAAACAACCGGATTTTGTTCATTCAGTGCGCATTTATTATTTACAGTTCAGTTGAATATTTTTTGAAGTTTACTGGATTTAAAATTTATTTTAAATAGCTCGATATGTTTCAGACGAATGGTTTCACTTTGTCCGAACATTAAATCCGCCTATAAGCCCCACTTACCGACTGGTTGGAACGTTCCACAGAATTAATATTTATTTTTGTATATTAATTTATACATTCTATATGGTGTCTTGTATTTTTACTGTATATACGTTTGCAATCATTCAATATAAATATAAAAACATTTACATTTTTATAATAAATTATACATTTTATACATTGATAGTGAAACACTATAAGACTGCACTACTAGTACCAGTGATTTTATAAGTCTTGTCAACTTGTCTATTTATTAGCATTGATCTCTTCTCTTCGTTATATCTTATTCCGTAACTTCTCGTAAGCTTTCGTCAGTCTATATTTATTATCTAGTGACCGTTGAGTGACAACACAAAGCCTCATTATATATGTATATATATATATATATATATGTATATATATATATTAATCCTATACCCTGTTTTAGGAAAATTAATCGTCGTATAAAACAAAGGCAACGTCTTGTTTGCCCGTCGTCATTTATATAAGTTATATGAAATTTTATGTGAACATTTCATAATTAAATGCGTGCTAGGAAAATTCCTGCTTACGCAGCTTTTGTATTATATAGGTGGTGAGAACAGAGCCCCGGCAGTGTGTAAGTCGCCTCTGTATCGCACAGACGTTTCCCGCTCCAACTGTATGTACATCAGTTGTATTTGAATTGTTTTATTAAGTATAATTTATGTAACAGTTTTCCAAATTAATTGTTTATTAAATTCAACAAAGGTTTGTAAAAATAAAATCATTTTTTAAAAACCTTTCGTGCTTAATATAACACGTAACTTATATATATTCAGGTAAAACAATGGTTGTCGGACAAAACATAGGCAAAGCAAAAGTCTTTTATTTAACCAAGCAGGCAACGATAACTTAAGTTTGGGCAATTTATCAACGAGCCACACATTGCAAACCCTTTGGGTATTAAATCTTACTCAAAGTAGATGGTTTACAATTTATTTCTGCGCACAAAAAGGCGAGTACGTAGATGGTATTTGGTGACTCCGTTTCATCAGGATATGTTTAGCGTTCAGTCATATATTACAATAAAATGGTTTCTATGAACTTCAAAATAAAAGTTTCGTTTATTCAAACTCCAAATTGGAATGAAAGTAATTCGAATACATATTGAGATCATATAATGGATTAGGGAATGCCATGGAGTAGGCAATGTCATGGAGTAGACAATGTTATGGAAGTGGCAATATCATGGAGTTGGCAGTGACATAAAATAGGTAATGTCATGGAGTATGCAATGTCATGGAGTAAGCAGTGTCATGGGATGGGCAATGCTATAAAGTAGGAAGTGTCAAAGATTTGACAGTGTCATGGAGTATTCAATGTCATGGAGTAGGTAACGCCATTGAGTTATCAGTGTCATTAAGTAGGTATTGTAATGGAGTAGGCAGTGTCATGGATTGAGCAATGTCATGGAGTAGACAGTGTCATGGAGTAGGCAGTGTCATGGATTGAGCAATGCCATGGAGTAGACAGTGTCATGGAGTAGGCAGTGTCATGGATTGAGCAATATCATGGAGTAGGCAGTGTCATGGAGTTGGCAATCTCATGGAGTAGGCAGTGTCATGGAGTAGGCAGTGTCATGGAGTAGGCAGTTTCAAGGATTGAGCAATGTCATGGAGTAGGCAGTGTCATGGAGTAGGCAATCTCATGGAGTAGGGTGGGTTGAAAATGTTTTATTTTTCATGCGAGAACGTTTTTAGCACTATATTAAACTATTGCAACCGATATGTAAATGGCAAAAACGGAGTAAAGATCAAATCCATATCCAAAACATTACATTGTAATGTAGAATGATAAAGATTCTAGAAGACTTGTATTTTAATTGATTCAATAAAAAGACGATGGCGAGGTCAAAGGCCATAGATTCACCTCCGAGCTTCCTCAACATTGTATGTACATCGTTCTTCCTATGAAAATACAACCATAAATGTTTCATTGTCATGGTAGATTTTTAAAAATGGTTTTTATTAATTTCAAAATTAAAGTTTCGTTTATTCAAACTCCAAATTGGAATGAAAGTAATTTGAATATATATATTGAGATCATATAATTGATTAGGCAATGCCATGAAGTAGGCAATGGCACGGAGTAGACAATGTCATGGACAAGGCAATATCATAGAGTAAGTAATGCCATGGAGTTGGCAGTGACATGGACTGGGCAATGCTATGGATTAGGCAGTGACAAGGAATTGGTAGTTTCATGGAGTATCCAAAGTCATGGAGTAGGTAATATCATGGAGTTGGCAGTGTCATTAAGTAGGTATTGTCATGGAGTAGACAGTGTCATGGAGTAGACAATTTCATGGAATAGGCGATTTCATGAAGTAGACAATGCCATGGAGTGGCAGCGTCATAGAACATGCAATGCCATGTAGCAAGCAGTGTCATAGACTGGGCAATGCCATGTATTAGGCAGTGTCATAGCGTGAGCAATGCCAAGGAGTAGGCAACTTCATGTAGTAGGGTAGGTTGAAAATGTTTTTCTTTTCATGCGTAAAGTTTATAGCCCTATAATAAATGATTAAAACCGATATGTAAATAGAGAGAACGAATATACTGTATAATGATAAGGAATAGAGGGACTGTGTTTTAATGAATTCAATAAAAAGACGATGGCCAGGTCAAAGGTCATGGATTCGCCTCTGACCTTTCTCAACATCGTATGTACATCGTTCTTCTCATTACAATAAAACCATGAATGCTGCAGTGTCATGGCTGATTAAAAAAACAAACATTGTGGATGTGCCATTCTGGTGTGACACTATGCAAGAATTAGTATTAGACAGACCAAGACGTACGTAGCAGAAGTGTTGCTCGTGCCATTGTATCAGATACATTGGCGTAGTAACTCCAAATCTTCTCACATACATGTACTACCCCTCCCTACAACATGCGAGTAATCCTTCCAAGCATAGTCACGCATTGACACACGTGAATGGGGTAACTTAAGAGCTCTCCTTGTTTCCAAATGTGCCAAGTTTGAGACAAAGTAGCATTGCCATTGTGACAAACTTGTGCACCCGCTCCGTACAGTCGTGTATTAAACAATCGTAACAACACTCCGCTACAGAATCTCATTCTATTGTGTTTCTTGCGATCTAGTAAACCTATATACAAAATGTGAAATTCTGAATCCATACAAATAAACAGCATACAATATAAAAGTGTCAATGTAATACACTAATTGCAGCAGTTACATTATTTGAAAATAAACCT
>JBAIZL010000002.1:93441886-93499386 GCA_036971475.1 Prosapia bicincta
ACTTTCTGTAAATCTGAGAATTACTTGAACGCAAATTTTAATGTCTTCTAACATTATCGTATACTAATTGTAATTTGTTATTTTCTAATCCGTCTCACTTGCTGTTGGGTTTATTTGTATATCTTTTCCTACTCAAAATTAGCTACAGTTTAATTTTCATAATTTATAATTCTGACAAACCTAAAAATTCCTTAGTCATAATTAAGGTAACATAACCCTAGGTAATTTTGTAATAATGTTGACCCCTTTATTGGTTTCCAAGTAACCTTATTGTTTATATATATATATATATATATATATATATATATATATATATATATATATATATAAATATAATTTCAGTATACCTTGTGAACAACGTTTTTAATTTAATTTCATTAATTTTGTCTTTTGACTTTTTATTTTCCCAAAACATAAGTGAATATACAAATTTATAGATTTGAACGAGCAAAAGCTATTACCTTTGTTAATTCGTCCCGTTTCCTGGATCCTGCTGGATTCCACATAGTTGGGGGCTGTCCTGAATTTATGGCGTGAAGCTTCTCTCCATGGTCTTCTGTCTTCAGCTCGTTCCTTTGTCACGTGTCACCGCGAATTTAATTTTTATATGTTTACAGTTTTTATCCCGGTTTTTCTAAATGAGTTTCACTGTTTTTGTTCCCAATTATAAAACAGTTTCTTGATAACTTGATGTTTACTATTTTATTGTTTTCACATTTAACAGTTTTAAAATTTATTTTGGCGAATTTTATTGTTACTATCTTTTACAAGCAATTTACGGTTTATAAACTTTGAAAATCACCGTTTTTTTATCTATTTGAATTGCACCACAATTTGTTTGAATTTAGCCAATTTTAGCCACCGAAATTCCTAAAAAAACGTGATAATCTCACCGTTACATTTTTGCAGCCACCTATTCCCCGCACTTAGCACATGATGTTTGAAGTTTAACACTTTAAAATCATTAAAAAGTGGAGTAAAACCTCGTCCAGCGCTGACGATACCTCGAGACTAATTGACTACTTTCTCCTCGCCTTCAACCACCCTCTACACACTCTCTAGTATCAACTGTTGTCTCTGCCCCATCAGCACACTTGTTAAAAAGTGGCGTAGTATGGTTCGATCCTACCTCTTAAAATCGCCTCATCAATACGTCACAATTTTCGATGTTGGTATATTCTAAATTTTAATACAAAAATTTAAATCTGGTCTTGACTTTTTAAATTTTGATTTTAGGCTATTTCCATATTCTTGATGTTCTTCATAATTTTTGTCTGCACATTTTTCAAATGTCAATAAACATTCTACATGTATTTTGTCCTTTCTTCTATTTTTCTTTGTCCCTTATCTCTTTTAATTCAATAAAAAAAACTCCCCCACCCCTTAAAAATGGCTTTACTTTATACATTTTCTTTGAAATAGCTGCTTATGGCACTGTATTTTTATTTATGTTTACTATCGAATATTAAAATTGTATCTTTTTTAAATTTAAAATTTCCATTGTAATGCCTAAATTCTCAATTTAAGCCCGTTATTAAATGCTTGCGTGCGCGCCTGCACGCTTGTTGTGTCTGAATGTTGTGTGTGTGTGTGTGTGTGTGTGTGTGTGTGTGTGTGTGTGTGTGTGTGTGTGTGTGTGTGTGTGTGTGTGTGTGTGTGTGTGTGTGTGTGTGTGTGTAATCTACACCTATATTGAAACATAATATACATTTCTATATTATATTTCTACCTACAATTCTAGTCTATGTATTATATTAGAAGTAATGAAAATTGCAAATGACTTGAATTAATTCATGTTTGTATTGTTAGCAAAGGGTTGTTTATGGAATACTGTATTGCGGAAGGATTAATATATATATATATATATATATATATATATATATATATATATATATATATATACGGTTTACATTAGGTCCATAACCCTTGTGCAACGTTACTGGGATGATGAGTGGAGTGATACGTCTTGAGGCCTAGGATACTTAGGAGAATAACAAATACCCAGCCCATCCCCTAGGGATCACTACAGGCAACAATCAGCGGAAGTGAGTTAGTCAAGTTAACTCGATTAGGTGGTGTAAAACGACGCAGCGTAGGTGGTGATTAGGAAGAGAAACAGACACTTTTCGAGGCGATTTCATATCAGAATATTTTACAAAAGAACTGGTTACACAAGATAAGTGAATTTCAATAATACAATAATATCGGCCACGAATTCTTAAACAATATATTTGAGTTCAATAGTAAATAATTATTCTTCAAGCGTCATCGGGAGTTAATAAAAGATATTTAAATTTAGGGGGGCAATCAAAGAGAGACGGATTTAAAATTTCTATCAACATTCAGTCAAAGTTGAAGCGCGTTATAAAATTCCGAGAATGAAGGCTTTGTTTTCCTCCATTTTCAGTTTTACGCCCAAGCGCCAGCCGTTCCTCTCCAGCGCCCTCTTCCTTCCGTCTTATGATCCAATTATCCTAATGTCGTCCTAGCATTTCTTGTCTCCCACTTACTTCACGTAATAATTTCCACTCATTTCCAGTTCATCCTCCACGCAAATGGTTCTTTCTTGATCACTTTAATCCGTTTTTACCAGTTATAACAATTGTATCACTAATTTTATCTCAATTGACTAAGAAAGATTCCTTTGTCGATGGAACATTTACTTTTCTTGCGTTTATTTATATTTTTCATTATATTCTTCTAAATCCATTCATTCATCGACTTTCCTAATATGAAAAGTGTCCTATTCTCCGATCGAAGGTGTCTTCGACTACTTACATCTTTGCCGTGTTAATTTCACCCGATATTAACATTAAACATTTATTTTTTCCGTTTAATCTGGTTAAGCCGTTTGCCTTAGGGTAGAGTGAAAAGGGGGAGGTTTCTGCGACAGGCAATTTATTGCCACTGTATAAAACATATTTCTGGAATTAATCCAGGAAAAGTTCAAATAAATGCGGTGCTGTCTTTTAGGGGTTATTTTTGTTAAAGTTATGTTAACGTAAAAAATATTATTTTTCAGATACTCGTTCTAAATATACGAGAACACTTCTCGCCGCGAAGAAGCCGTTACGGTATAACAATGATAGGTTTAAGAGCAAGTTGTGCAAGATTTATAACAAATTTCGTGATAACATCGGATTCCGTACAAATTTAGATGGGAGTTTTGCAGTAAAATGTATAGTTTTAAATGTGACCTAGGTGGAGTTTTTACACCTATTGAAAGATCTTTATACTGTCAAGACCCGCAGGGGATGCAAATTGGGTCTTAAGTACGTGCAAATAGACTCTAGGGTGAAGCATAAAGGTCTCTAAGTCGGTTAAAATTGAAACCTTTAAAAGTACTTGAAGAGTTTCAAGCTAGAAATATAAAAAACTAAAAATGCTAAGCTTTACTACTTCTTGAAGCCTTTCTGAAGTTATTGGAGACGAACATAACGTAACGGACAGACAAAGCAAGAGTATATGCTAGCTTAAGGAGGTCGTGGCAGCAACAATAAGTGAAACAATGATGACCGAGAGGGTTTGGCTTACTGGTTAGTACGTCTATAGGCTTATGTCGAGAATCAGAATCTTGGCGAAAATGTATTTTGAAGAAATTAGTTAACGTTTTCCAAAATTTTACAATATATCAATGTATGAGCGAACGTAACAGCTAAATAATACAACTAACCAACACAAATTCGCAATTAAACGATTTCGTACTAATTTTAATTGAAAGGTTATAATTAGCTCTTTCACTTTTACTTAGGTTCAATCACTTTCACTCACTATCTCATTCACTTTTGTTTACCACTATCGTAAAATCACTAAATACTTAGTAGGACGCTACTACTAGAATCCCCTACTTAGCTACTTTTCACCTACATTAGAAATGATAAGTACGCCCTAAGATATACTTGGAATAGAGAAATTTACAAAATTACAAACTGACTGTTGCATTCTTATATTTTGGAAGTTATGTGAACATTTTTTAACGTTATTTTTGTAAAACCTTTTAGTCTTTTTGGAGTGCATGAAAAATGCATGAAACGCATTTAAAATTCATTTTCGAATGGTGTATCGACTTATAAACTCGATATTCGTTCTTAGCGTCCTCAAAAACCCCTAGAAATAGTATTTATGTACTTTTAATAAAAAATATTTTAAAATGCATATAAAAAATGCATTATATGCAATTATAACCCTTTTTATTGCATTTGTGCCGAATGCAAGAAAATTACATTTTTTCTACACAACACCACGAACATTTTGCAAAAAACCCCACTTCGATACCTTTACTCCCATCTTAATTCGTAACTTTTAACTAATTATCCTCGACTATTTACACACTTTTTGGTATAGATACATCTTGAAAGTCATAAATGCCTACGCTTACAAGTTTGTAGAGCAAATACTGTCGTACTCGCGCCGTTCTGTATCTGTACGTGGGCAGACTCCCCCATTTGACATGTCAATAAATAAAGCCATCCCACAGAACTGTCTGATCTATTTCAACAACACTGAAATCGTAGAAACAACAATTTCGCAAACCTTGGGACGAAGAGAAGACAAACAGTTCCGAAACAGCTCTTTCCTAATTGAATGCGTTTACATTATCACAAATCTGGTGTTTGCAAAGTAAAATAAAGTGTGCAATCTAAAATCTCTTTCCACGATGTTTCTAATTCCATTTAATGTTTAAAATTAAGCAGGGCTGGTAACGTCTTCCAAAATGAAGATATACTCGGTCTAAACTTATGTTTCGCTACAGTTACTTGAATTAAATTTATTAAACAAAAGCACTTTCGTTCAGAGAAAGTTATTTGGATATTATTAAACAAGAAAAGCTTACTAAGTGTGAATTGCTTTAATTAGCTTTAATTTTTTGATGCGATTTTATTTCAATTTATTACCCTATCCACTCGAGCCATTAATATAGATATCTTTACTCCATTTATAATTAAAATTTTATCCTTACCGTTCAGGCAATGGCTATCAGCTGTTTAGTTTCAGCCCATATACATCTTTAAGAGTTAAAATATTTTTAACACCGCCTTACGTACTTACGTGCCAAAACCTTCTTCGATTTGACGTATTCTGTAGAATACTGTAAACTATTTACCTAATAGAACCATTACAGTTGCTCTTGTATAAATCTGAGAGTTTTTAATTTTGTTAATTTAACATTGAATGTACAAAAAAAAAACAAATAAAAACATACACAAAACTCACAAATTATACATTTATTTACTCAAACGCGTTTCAATGACCAAGTCATCATTATCAGTGAGTGTTACTACTACAAACTGTAACTTACAACTCTAACTTACATACTAACTCTAACTTTCTACTACAAACTCTAACTTACAACTAACTTAGAGTTGTAAGTTAAAATTTGTAGTGGTAACACTCACTAATGATGATGACTTGGTCATTGAAACGCGTATGAGTAAATAAGTGATTAATTTGTGAGTTTTGTGTATGTTTTTATTTGTTTTTAACATAACCTCATAGGCTAAGCTCAAAGAATATTTATTTCAATGTACAGTCTTCTTAGAAATCTCACATCAGAAGTTTTTTAACTGTCGCCATTTTCAAGTTTTTTCATTCGCTATAAACCTTAACGTTTTACATAGAATGTTGCATGAAATTTCTTAGCCTGCCTCAGAAACACAAAGAGACCACTGCATATACATTAATGTTGAAGCTGGGAAAACTCTATTTCGCTCTACAATCAATATTTCAATCATAGAATCAGCAGAAACGTTTATTTCCTGTACATTCACCACTCAGCTGATGCAGTGGCGGTTTCTAACTTACTTTGCGGTGTTGGACACAGTGTGAGCGCTCTAATTTGGAAGAATATTACATTCCGTCCGTCAGTTGGCTTTATCGGGCTCGATCTCAATTATGTTTTCACAAAAACGTAAAACTTTATTACGTTTTAGTTAAACTAAAGTTACCCAGTCGTGATACCTTGTGTGGCTTGCAATTGTACTAATTTGCTTTGTATTTTAATTATTTCCCACAAAACAAACTGCTTTACGTTTTCGTAATTCATCGCTCTTCTATTACTTGAGTCCTACACATATGCATTCCATTTTGTTTCTGCATATTTTCCTGATGTAGTCACTGGACTATAAGGTACTAAATAAGTTTTGAAAATGCTGGTATCAGAAAAAAACTTCAGCTTGATATAAACGTATAAATTAAAATAACATCAAGTGTCCTTGTTTATGACAATGTTTATTTAACTATATATATATATATATATATATATGTATATATATATATATATATATATATATATATATATATATATATATATATATATATATATATATTAAAACATTTATAGGCCATGAAATAAAAAATATCACCAAATTATTTAAAAATACAAATATAAAAATTGCATACAAAACTAATAACAAAATAATAAACATAATAAATAACAATAATAAAACAATTAATATGCATGAAAAAGGTGGTGTTTATAAATTAGAATGCGAAAATTGTAATAAAGCTTATATAGGTCAAACCAAGAAAAAATTAAAAGAAAGATATAAAGAACATTTGAATGCCTATATTAATCCAAAAATATATAAATCAAATTTCACAAATCATTATATTAATAATAAGCACCAATTTCCAAATATTGAAAATATGAAACTTCTAAAAGAAATTAATAAGGGATTAAGAATGCATATATATGAAGCATTCGAAATGTATAAACACAATAATAATAACAAATTAATAAAAGAATAAATACAAATACATTCTAAATTTGATACTATATTAAATGTCTATAATGTTTCAGCAACAAAATAAATTTGGCAATTTGTATAAATTTAGAAACAATTCTATTTCTAATTAAACATATGTTTTAGGCCTATAGCTTACATTATTGTAATTTTCATTCTTGATGATGTTGATACTGTTTACCAACGAAAAGCTTTGAATATAAATTAATAAATATTCTTGTATTTGAATAACCTATGTTGTTTTAAATTATTAAACAAGAAACGTATTTTATATTTATTTATACATATATATATATATATATATATATATATATATATATATATATATATATATATATATATATAAACACGGAAGAGATTTCATCGACTTTGACATAAATGTGCTGTACAAAAGGTATAATTTGTAACGCAGGGCCCTCAACGTTTAAACCCTCTAGCTTTATTTAGCTGTATCTACTTCTGTTAATAGTTTGTTTCTAATGCAGTACCTGAGTTTTATCGTACTCTGTATGTAATGTTTGCTAATAACGTTTTCAGGTCTGAGTTACACGTAGAATGTAGCAGTGCCGAGTCGAGATGGACTTGGAACTAATTCACATCAGATTGGCAGAACAAATTAGGTTTTAGTTGTCCAGAACCAGTAATCACTGAATTGATCGGTCCAACTCTGTCTGCAAATTTCATTAGAGCGGTGTTTATTTGAATATGCTACGTGCATCATTGGAATGCAATTAATGAATTAATTATTTTAAATTGCACACTTGTGTCTAAGTACGTTTGTTGTTTAACTACCGGTTTCATGTTCAATTAAAACATAATTAAAACTTTTTAAATGTTTGTAAATAACAATATTGTTCTAGAAGGCAGTTTCTGCCAAGACATCACAGAAAGCTCAGGAAGAGCTCTAGACTAGTTGTCCATCTGCTCCCACTCAAGACGGTTCTAAATCTCTGGCAGGGAAGCCTTCCATGGTAGTCTGTCCTTGTACCTAGACTAATCGCTTATCCGCTCCCATTCATATCATGATGGCGTCCCAGCTGTGCCACTGCAACCAAGCTCTGTCCTTGTATCTAGGCTAATCGCTCATCCGCTCCCACTCATATCATGATGGCGTACCATCTGTGCCACTGCAACCAAGCTCTGTCCTTGTATCTAGGCTAATCGCTCATCCGCTCCCACTCATATCATGATGGCGTCCCAGCTGTGCCACTGCATCCAAGGTCTGTCCTTGTACCTAGACTAATCGCTCATCCGCTCCCACTCGTATCATGATGGCGTCCCAGCTGTGCCACTGCAACCAAGCTCTGTCCTTGTACCTAGGCTAATCGCTCATCCGCTCCCACTCATATCATGATGGCGTCCCAGTTGTGCCACTGCAACCAAGCTCTGTCCTTGTACCTAGGCTAATCGCTCATCCGCTCCCACTCATATCATGATGGCGTCCCAGCTGTGCCACTGCAACCAAGCTCTGTCCTTGTACCTAGGCTAATCGCACATCCGCTCCCATTCTTATCATGATGGCGTCCCAGCTGTGCCACTGCAACCAAGGTCTGTCCTTGTACCTAGACTAATCGCTCATCCTCTCACATTCATATCATGATGGCGTCCCAGCTGTGCCACTGCAACCAAGCTCTGTCCTTGTACCTAGGCTAATCGCTCATCCGCTCCCACTCACATCATGGTGGCGTCCCAGCTGTGCCACTGCAACCAAGATCTGTCTTTGTACCTAGACTAGTCGCCCATCCGCTCCCATTCCCGCTATGGCGGTTCCCCAGCTGTGACATTACATCTAAGATTTGTTTTTGTAACTAGAGTAGTAAAACATCCTCTTCCACTCACGCCATGGGTGTTCCCTAGCTGTAGCATTATAGTGAAGGTCTGTCTTTTTACCTAGTCTAATAGCCCATCTGTTCCCACTTACGCCATGGCGGTAAGTAGATGGCAAAACCACAGTTTCGCCACAAAAACAGGTGGTTTTGACGGAAAATACGTTACTTTTCCGTTAAAAACGGTTAGGTGGGGTATGAGGGGTTGGTTTCAGCGATTATTGGAGGGTGACGTGTATGGTACGAGGTCTGGAATGTGGGCGGTTGTGCGCGGTTGTGCGTGTGTGTATGTGGCAGGTGTTTTTTTTAGAAATACGTTAATTTTCCGTTAAAGACCGTTAGGTGAGGTAGTATGGGTTGGTTGGTGATATGGGTGTTGGCTGTTGTGTGATGTAATTAGAAGCCTGTTCGGACATGTTGGGGGGTAATGTAAAAACCGTTGTTTACCTAGAGAATGTGTGTATTATATTCTGTACCCAGTTCGTTGCTGACCTATATTTTTACTATAACGTCGCGTTTGTACGGTTGAAATCCGTTACGAGGTGATGGGATTATTTTCGCAATAAATGTGTCAGTCGCAAAGACTGAACGGTGACTTCTCTGTTTGTTCTCCAGATCTTTACTGGTTAAAAAATGTAAAAGCATGTTAATTTATTGATATAGGTTCCTCGCGTAAAACGTCATTGGGAACTTGTATAGATGATGACGACGACATACTTGTGTTATAGTTTTGGGGATAAGTAGTTGGTTAGTAGGTCAAGGTCATAGGAAGATGTTTTTAAAAAGAGTCGCAAGCAGAAGTGCTTGCGACATTAATATTAATTTTTTTATTTATTTATTTATTATTTTTTTTATTTATTTATTTTTCTACACAAATACAATAGCATCTTATAATTACATCGCTATATTATAACAAAAATACAATTTTTTTTTTTAGACTAATACAGCTACTGATGTAAAGTCAGTTCGGTGGACCCACATCCGGACGGTCCGTTGGAGACTATGTGAAATTCGCCGGCACCCACCTCATCCAAATCCATGTTCGCCAACAGCGTGATGAAGCGTCTAGGTAGGAATATCTGGAATTTCGGGTCTTCTCCTTCCTTGTATGGGAAACCTCCGAGCGCAGCAACAACTGCTTCCCCGTAGGTAGTGTCGATTTTTCTGAGGTAGTGCACCGAATACTTTTTACCTTCCTTCAGTTCTGAACATTTCTTTATGGGCAACCCGTCAGCTTTAGACTTTGAGTTGAACTGTTGAATTATTGACTGTAAAGTTGCTTCGCGGTTCATAGTTACGGAGGAGAAGTAACTGTATCGTGTAGCTCTGCCTGAGGTCTATAAGGAAATGATGTCTAACCACCGCTCTCTTTGGTTTATATAATGCGTTTCCCCCTCCCTTATTATTGTAGTCATAGTCTTAAGACTGTCGCGACTTTCATCGCACGTAGAAGCGCGCAATTCGTTTCTTTGTGTTGCGGGGCTATAACGCTTTTACAAACGTTCTGGATTCCTCTCAGGAAGGTCCATTCTCTTGAGGAACCGATATCGATAACTTCAGCAGAAGTGAAACCACGAATCCATTTCGCCTTTTCGTCACCCGTTGTAAATATCAGATCGAACTGTTTCACGTAGTGTAACATAACGTTACGAAGCTCTACGTAATCGGTGAACCCTTCCTCCCACGATATGTGATGATAATTCTTACTCAACCAATTGTTGGTTTTCTTGTATTTATTGCTCAAGGTAGAGTATTCGAAAGGCGGTTTAAACAGGAACGTGTAGGTAGCGTTTGTTTTTAGGTCCAATAATACGAGTTCCTTCACTATAAACGCGTTACACTCTCCTTTAAAACATTGCATCTCTAACACGCAAGCAGATCGTTCCATTATTTCTTTTTCCTTGTCCTCTATTCTCCAAAACGTCCGGACGCAGACTGCAAATAGGTCTCGATCCTTTTCGCCTTTTATACCTCTTCCTGCTTATTAAGAATGCTCGTAGCGTTCTCATCTTCCCCCGACGTTATCGGTTCAACGTTCTTGATATCTTCCTCCTCGTCTTCTACGCTCGTTTCTTGATCCAGCATAAGCAACAGCTGTCTATTGAGTTCAACCTCTTGTGGCAACCGGTTGTATATGCTATAATCAATGTACCCGTACTCTGGTGGCTCACCAATCCCACCTTTTAAACAAGCCTCTACATAGTCTCTAATACTGTCCTCAGACAACTTCAACTGTTCCAAGTACCTTTCAACGGCAGGAACCACACCATTTAGTACGTAAAATTCTCTAGGCGTCAACATAACCTTTTGCCCGTTCCGATGATAATCTTTAATACGAACGTAGTGTTTGCCGTATATCTTTACGGTGTCAACTTCGATATCTGTTCCGGGTAATATCAAACGTGTCTTCTTTCCGCTTTCTCGACAGGCTAGGAAGGTTTCAAAAACGTTCAAGTAGCCGACAAAGGTCTTGAACGAATCCGCTGTAAATAATATGTATCTTTTGGAGTGGTTGATGAGCACTCCTGGCAAAAGAGACAGAGACTCAAAAACCCCTACTGTCACGTTCTTTCCCATGCACGCAGTTAGTGGGTACACAGCACGGAGATAGGCACCGATAAACATATCGCTTATGTCGTCTTCAAGATCGTCTTCCCTGTTCCTTTTCATTTCCGTTAGACGTATTGCGTTGTTATAGAGCGAGGTTAGAGCGTTGTCAACGTCTTTAAACTCTGGTATTTCTACACGAGTTTCTTTTGAATTTTCATTAGAAACCGTATCATCCACGTTTTCGTCCAACTTAACACCACCCGCTAAAGGTGCGTCCGTCTCACTACATGTGTTCATTATGTGGGTTCAAGGTCCTTTCTAACTATGAATGTCTGGAAAGTGATCTTGACTGGTCGAGATCAAAGTTTTAAATGAAAACAACTCCATCCGACTTTCTTATATACATCGCCACCCCCTCCCACTGATCAAAACAAAACACCTCTACGACACTCTCTTTACACTCCCTGTGAGAGGCGTATAAGTTACTATCGTATCGTGTAAAATCAAACAGTAAGCAGCCGTTTTGTCAGGAATATTTTCTGCTGTCTCAAATTCTAACCTGATATCAACTGTTGAGCTCTTCACAGATTCGTTCTGTTTCGAACAATCAATAACCACTATTGGTGAATATTCCTCATACGAATCCGGAGAAAACAGAGGCGCGTTCTTACGCCCGTAATACGATGATTGAAACTTAGCGTACATCTCGTACAGCATTGAATAACGTTTTTTCGAAAAATCGGCGCTAACGTTGTCGTACGGGAAAAACTGCGAGTTTAGGAACAGTTTTATGTTTTTAAGATTGCAATGATCGAAATTAGTTGAATATCTTGTAATGACGTGCTTCCTGTTAGTCTGAAATGCAAAAATTACAAATCTTGGTTTCTCCATTTGGTTCGACGTTTTTATCGTCCATGAATGTCTCTGAGTTTGCGGCAGTACGGGGTATTCGTGCAACTCCCAACTCCGAAATGGTACCACGATCTCGTGGTCATCGTTTAGCTCTCTCAAAAGCCTGACCTTGTGTTCATCAGACAATCTCACGTGCGGCACCCGCCATACTATCTTTTCCAAAACGCATTTCCAATCCAATGTGGCATCGGTTGCACCGGTAGCTCCTATTATGCAATCGTTGTCTGAAGAAGATCTTATTAGAACCAACTCTTGACGGACGTTCATTATTATTCTACGGTAATCCTCTGCAAACCCCAACAACAATTGAAGCGGAATACAAAAGTCAAAATTCCCTGTTGAGTTTGGTTTTTCATTAATATCGGTAGGAAACAACCAACCGGACATTCTTATAATGTTGCGATCTGAAGCCGAAAGAGATACTAGGCCTTTTAGAGTGCTGGTTATTCCCACGCGTTTCACGGAATCAACCGTAACACCGGAAATTTCATATCTAATCTCCTCGAACAGATACGACATCGCGTTATTCACAAACGGGACTTCCGTTCCCAAAGTCCCATCTTTTTTCGTCACCTTTCCTTCGATGTACAGGTAGCTCTCCGACGGCAGAGTGTACGCATCTTGCGATTGAATAGGAATACGGATTTCGTCGTTATTTCCTAATCTGGATGAAGCGTAAGGGTTGTGGCTGTGATACTCCTTCTCCCAAATCGTTTCGTCGAACACCGGACCGTGGCCTATGTCTAATATATCCATCGTTAAGAACTGTGAAACCTATTCTTTCTAGAAACGTCTTGTTCTCACTTGTTATCCTTTCTATCTGTTCACAAGAACTGAATTTCGTTCCACCAAGAGTATCGTTAATAAAGTCTAACCCCATACTCATACGCGTTTTATATGCAACCTGATGCTTATAGTTTCTCCTCTAAAATCAACTGGATCCCCGTTTTGATCAAGCACTCTCACTACGACTTCTGAAATCAAACTGAATTTTATGGGCAAGTAAACCAGATTTTGTGGTACTTCTATTATTTTATATCCTGGCGGAACCGATGGAAAAAACGAATGTATAATATGTTCCCTCTTTCCGTTTTTGTAAGAACCGTCTATGATGTTACAGGAAATTTCGATGTTGTTTACCTTTATAATATTGACCTCTTCATCGCCTAAATGAGGTTTCTTTTCTTCGTTCGGTGCGAGGTTTCTTTTAAACCCCAACAGCGATCCTATAGAATGTGGTTGATCGAAATGTATGTTGAATTTAGTAACTATTTCGCATCGAAGGAGGCTGTTATTTGCCGTAAGCGAAAAGTTGCTGTAACCTATGGACCTCTGTAACACTCTGTTCACTTCGTCAATTTCGTAAGACCCTGTAGGCAATTCTATCTCGTATATTTTATTGTTTTTTACGTCACCCGCTTTGCTGTAGTGTAATTTGTTGTTAATGCCTTTGGTGACGTTTGGTATGGAATTGTATGTAGTGAATTCTAATAGAGTCGCTTCCCACTGGCTTTCTTCGTGCAGCCTTAAAGGTGGAAACAGCACGCTCCTCAGTATAGACTCGTCCCCAGTAAGGGATACCGTGTACGAAGACATCTTAAATGACACTGACTTTATTTGCCAGGAATTCTAAACATAAATGGCCGCAAATTAACGAGTCTTCCGGTTGTCTTCTTTCATAATTGTATAGAATTGTTTTTGCCGATCGTAAATACTGATTCAATTCCGATGGTGGTGGCAAGTTGCCGAAACTATCGAAGTAAAACACTGTGCTTCCTAATTTTTTGTAACAGACCCAATGCGTTCCCGACCCGACGGTGCTGTCCAAGTTCACTATAGCTGATTCGTTTACACGAGGTTTTGACGGAAGATTGTCTCTCATAAAGACGCCTCTGAAATTCGGTATAGAAAGGCAGTATGCGTAACGTTCGAGCTCTTCATTCGTCAATGCCTTGTTCGGTAATACGAGTTTTCTACTACTATTTAATACACATTTCTGTACGGTCGCAGGTACAACCCCCTCCCGTTTTTTGAACCATTGTTCCTACGTCTTCTCCTGTACTTACTGTCTGTCCTCTTTCGACCAACTCTTCTGACAGGCACCCTTTTACGTCTTTTTCTTATTCTCCTTTTCATCCGTCCACCTCCGATTGCACTTTTTGCCTTCATCGCTCCGGCCACCGCTAAAGCAGCCGCTCTTTCACCAATACTAGCGTCACTAGACTTAGCCCTTTGCCAAGCTTTTTCTGCTAAAACACTGTCTGCTACAGAACGTGATGCTGAATCAGAATATCGGGAATAAACTATGTCGTGGACCTTACAGGCTTCGTCTAACTTATTTATACCCCGATCTCCTCGTGCCAAACGTTTTTTCAACTTTGTACCTGGTCCGCAATATCTATACCCACCCGGTATGTGTAATTCCACCGGTAAAGCGTCGATAGCCCTGTTGACTACGGCACTAACTGGAATAATACCGACTGCTTTTTTCGCAAGTCTTACAAGTGATGATGATAAACCACTTCCTTCTCTTACAAACTTCTTTCCGTTACTAAATGTTTTACCGTTTAACATATTAAATATATATGTATCTATTATTTATCTACACGGTTACTTCATATAGAATGTCCATTTGTTGTAGAAACTTGTTACTTTATAATAACGAACCACTTCATACCAAGTTTTTTTTTTAAAATAAAGAAATACCTCTATCACATCCAAATGCTTGCAATAATTATTTCTTGTTTTATTTTGTTTATTATTTTTTTATATTTTTTTTGTAGCATATATTTAATAATTGTTATTCTTTTTACAACAATAATTACTAACACATGTATCACATTAACTTTTTATTGAACAAAAAAATAATATTTACATTGTATTACACTTAACTAAATAGTAAATGGAAGTAACAGCTCTTCTCCGGTCAATTCCCCTCCTCAGCAATACCGTCAACGGCTGGTTTTTCCGCTTCTGGAGGATAAGATATTGGTGACGTTCCACGAGCGTCGGTAGTATCCTTTCCATAGTTCGAGGCGCCGACTGTAACTCTCATGCTGAATCCTTGATCCAATAGCTTATTCATCTCGGTTGAGAAAACGTTAACAGCATCTTTTTGTTCGATGCGTAGCGGATAATACTCTATATATCTAGCAGTCAAAGCCATCTTGTAAGTTTATGACGGATGTTTCCTCTTCAAGAAGTAAATTTGAAATATGTATTATTTTTAGTTTCGCTCTCTATATAACAATATATTACATTAGCCTTGTACAATAAAGGCGTTGCTTATCCCTGTTTCCTCTTCTTTGCGGGATGTATTGGTATTGGGTATGAGTAAACCGTCATCCTACGCACAGCATGACATCGTGCTCCAAAATCCTCACCCTTTACTAATTTTAAATAACCGCACCTCGGAAACCATCCACCATGTTCGATCCATGGAAATTCATGTGCTTCCCAATCCTTTAAACCACCACCACAGTAAAAGCATATAACGCCATCAGGTGGAGAGTGAAAGAAAAAACCGGCTTCTGCAAATTGCCAAGCATAAGGGCGGGAATATACAAATCTGGTGTTGTTGAACGATTCCAGCCTGCTTCCAGGTGTACTGTATCTCGGGTATGCAACCATATCTCCTATATTATAAACTGAAATATTTTCTTGAATATATACTATCTATTTGCAGACTAGGTGCAACTCTCCACTTCCTTCGTGCGTGTGTACTCTGCATCTTGTGTTATCGTATCTATTTATATTATCCGTTGTATCCCCTCCACTGCTCAATTTTCGATTTTCTCCTTCAGAAAAGTCGTTCTTATATGTTTCCCCAGGTTCTGCTATAGCTTTCGGTTGTCTGACTGAATCCTGCTTCTGTCTCTTGTTTGCGACTGGTTCCTCTTTTGGAATAAACTTTAACTTTGTACCACTGACTGAATCCTGCTTCTGTCTCTTGTTTGCGACTGGTTCCTCTTTTGGAATAAACTTCAACTTTGTACCACCAAAGATGTACTTCCAGTTTAAATAGGTACGTCCATCTACACCCGGTAAAGCTACTCTTCTCCCGTCTCCAGTATGCATGTAATGGAAGAGTGAAGACGCGAACCTTTCTAGAGTTTCTATGTTTACGGCATCCAACTGTTCTATAGGGTTACCAACTCCGCTCAAACGTTTGTTGTAGAACTCGAAACCATCTTTCGATAATAACGGTGTCACAGACCTGACGTATTCCAATGTAGCAGCATCGTTTGATGACACAGGCCTACCAACATTTTCGATAATTTTGTTTTGCATATCGTAATTTCCGTTTCTAGTGAGTTTAAATCCTACGCCTGAAGGTCCTTTGGGACCCCGTTCACCTGGCTGAGCTCTAACAGCGATTTTACTCTTGGAGATTTGATGACGACCAAACTTGTCCACGCTCATCTTTATAAATGAAGTTAAGCAATAACGTTTCTTCGTTTTAATTCTTCTGTCAACGACACTACCTCGTTCTCTAGCCCCGTGTGTCCTGCAGACATAGAGTCATATAACAAACGCAGACGATTCACTAACTCGTTTGCATTATTGTAATAAACAACGTTGGTATGCTGAGTGTCTTTTAAATTCACACCAGCTCCTGATTTGCTCTTGTCTTCTCTCGGAGGAAATAGATGTGCTATAATTCTTTTATATATCTTTGACCTGTTCCTGTACACAGGTGCGTTAGAACTGTATCCCTTTCTATGAGCGTTGGTCAGTTGGCAAATGCGTTTAAAATTTTCGAGATCTCTTTTTGTATATTTCTCTGGAATATAATTGAAGATTAGCTCGAACAGACCGCGCGTACCTCGAAAAGTTTTATTCTTTACCAGTATGTTATCTTTGTTGGTGATCTCCAATTTCGCGTCACCTATATCCAATGTACCGTCTTTAGCCAACCGAGCGCCGAACGTATGGTATTGTTTCTTCCTGCTTGTATCAGACATTGAATCTAACATCTTTAATAAATACTTTTTACCCATAGGACCTTTACTCGATATATTGTCGCTCAATATACTGACGTCTTTAGTTGACTCGTGAACAGACGTTCTTCCATCATCTTCATCCGTTACATAGTCTGCTGATGTGTCCGTCAACTCAGCGCCCGACTCCTGTTTAAAGGGTATTATGTCTTGCGCGTCACCATCAATCCATGCGTTTTCACCGAGTTTTTCAGATATCTTCTTTAACGGTTCTACTATCGGTTTGAAAGTGGTCTCCAAGTATTTATCCCTTTCGCTTATGCCTAATTTCAAGGCTTCATTTTTTTTTCTGATGGTATCGCTCAACACTTTTATTTCGTTTACCAACTTCCTTTGTTTCTCCATGTATTTACTTAGCGCTTGTTATCCAGTTGAATAGCTGTATCGTAATGTTAACATTGTAAATCGCTCTGCGAGTTTATTACAACGTATCTGTCAAATCCCAGTCTGTATCGACCTTCATCGATGTTACGCTCCTTATCGACGACTAGGAATCCGAAATGATCGTTCCACGCTGTAGAACATATCTGTTTAAATCTGTTGTATTCCATATCAGCACCTACGTGATCGTTGTATACGTGTCTCGTGTTAGTCTCATCCTGCTTGAACATTATAATGAGATTGGCGTTATCTCGTAATAGCTGCTTAGGGATTTTGCTATAGGTTTGCCCTATGTAAATACAATCTATCATGTTATGTCGCCCCATGGCAAAGTACGTGGTTATGTGATGATGTCTTTCCGAGCTAACGTCATCGAATAAAAATACAGAATACGGTCGAGCTTTACTTGGTCCCATGATTTCTTCGTTTACATCAAATTTGAACCAATTGACGCCTGGCACCTCGGATATAACCTTTTCCAAAAGTAGATACTTTGGTTGGTTGAGCGACTTGGAAAATATGTATACATTATTGAATCGCAGTCCGTTAGCTTGCGTGAGCAGGTTAAACACTACGTTTGTTTTCCCGCAGTTTGATGGCCCCGAGACTATGCATCTTACAGTGTCAGGAAGTAATGCACCGTGTTTCCCTTCACTGTGGGTGGTTTTATCAGCAGTCAGAAGATCTATATTTTTAACAACAAATTTATCCTTTTGCTCTAATATTTCCATTTCTTGCCTGCTTACAGACTCATATTATACTGTACATCCGTTATTAGATTAAATCTTTTTTATTTATCCACGTATCCTGGCTGCGGTCGAAACCTAACCAACGCACAAGAACTTTATCGCCCTTTCTGCGGAGTATTTTCTCAACTAAATATACGTTTCCAACTGTAGACGGTGATAGCTCGTGCCCGTAGAAACCACCTTGTATGATATCCCCTTTGTGATCTTTCAAAAGATAAGTCTCAGGAAACGTCGGTTGTATCCTGTAAACTGTAAACACTTCATTCGAAAAATTAGGAAGGTATCCTTTGGTAAAAACGCGCTTGTGTTTGCTAATACGCACTTGATCACCGAGGAAAAACCTTTTCGGCATTCGTTTTTCCGTATGCGGTTTTGTTTGCCGGACTATACGATCAAACACCTTTCGTTCGTTCTTTTTATTAACGTCTACAGGTTTCACGCCGATAGTCCTGTGTACCGTATTATTGTATTCGTTTATCAAAACAGGTAATACGTCATGCCAGACGTATGATCCTCTTTTTGAGAAAACCTTGTACATCTTACTCTTTAGCGTTCTATTGAAACGTTCTATTATTGCAGCTTTAATTTCGCTCTTGCTAGAGTAATGGTTGATACGATATTTCTTCATTAATTGTTTGAATGGATTATTGAAAAATTCTTTACCATCATCCGTCTGGAGTTTCTTAATCCTCTCTTGAAGCAATAGCCCCTCTACAGCATTAGCAACGTTTTCCGAAGACTTGTTTTTTAATGGAATAGCGTGCGCAATTTTAGTAAAACAATCTATAAGTGTAAGTATGTAATTAAAACCTTTATTATCCTTAGCGTATGGTCTCATCTCTACAAGATCAGCTTGGAAAAATTTATCGTCTAGTCCTTTTAAGATAGTATTTCGTCTAGGAAATTTTCTTCTTGCTGGTGCGTGTAATTCGCGTACAATCTTTTCCCTTAACTCCATCGTTACCGTTAGTGACTATAGGAAACAAATAATAGAATTTAGATTTTTTTATATATAACTGTTGTTACGTTAACATTCGGATATATCTCGCAAGGAATAGTGCCCGTACGGTAACGTGTTTATGCAGTCTGAAAGTATTTTTCTTTTGTCGTCTCTTGTTGATAGTGATCTTTTGCGTTGTAACATGGTGTAAAGCTCATGACCGAAGCTACGAATTGTGTTGAAAGTAGCCTTGTACTCTACGTTTTCGAACAGACATTTCCTGTAGTGTTCAAACATAATAGATTTCTTCAAGTAGCTCTTTTTTATTCCTTTAGCCTTTTTTATTACTCCTTCCTCCTCTTCACAGTTGTGTCCACCTACGGCGGTAGTCATAGCGTACATCTTCGGCATCAACGCTATGAGTTCGATGATTGGGATGCTGTTTAGCTCGTCCTTAAATTTACCTAGAACCTTTTTATTAACGCCTCCGTCGTAAGTGGGATGGTGCGGTGGGTATTCGGAGAAATCAAAATCGTTTTTATGTTGAAATGTCTTGAGGTCTTCGTAAAGATCATTTGTTCGAATCCAGTAGAGAAACGCGTCTGTATCCATATACGATATTCCGATTTTATCTCTTCCGTAATGACGTACCATCTTTTCGTAGTGGAAGTCGTACATGTGCGTCTTGGAGATGTCTAAGATGGACATACCGATATAAAGTGGTCTGTCGAGAACTATCTTAGTCTTATTCATACAAACCAATACCAGATCTTTATTTATAATAATAGACGTATTAAAGTTGTCTCGCTTCACAAGTTTCATTAGTTTCTTTTCGTCTGTAACAAGCCTAACATCTATATGTTTTCGTTTGTTTTCCAGAGTTTTTCCGAAAATTGCGTTGTTCATTAATTTGAAGAAATCTCTCTGGAAAGCAGATTTAGCGGCGGATCTCCTAGCAGTGTTCGAATCGATGTACGGCTTTAACCAATATGATTGTGCAAAACGTATGACTCTATGAACTTTGGTAATACGAAGTCCTAGTTGTATGGCTTGTTGCACGGTCCAATAGTGAGCGACGTAATGATCTTTCGATTCAACAGTCATCAAAAGCTTTTTGTATTTACCTCCAGGCGGAACTTCGCTTTTTGGTAGAAGAGGGAGATCGTAGTGATGATCATGGAGCGCCTCCGGGTATTCAAAGTCGAACTCCAAAATATACCCGAAACAACCGTAACGAGGGATATGTTGAATTTCTTCTATCGTAGTTGGATCTACCCATTCGAATCCTCCAGATGGCAAGGGCATCGACATGGCCCACCCGTAAAGGTTGTTTGCGTCGAAGTACCCCAGGTAGACAGACTCTTTCTCACTATCAAAGTCAGGCAAATGCTTGTTGTTGGCTCTAACATGTTTCCTAACGCACTGCGTTAGACCGCCTCGGACGCCCGACTCTACCATGAGGATCATATCGACATCCATCATCAATTCCAAAGTGCATCCTGTTTCTCTCAACATAGCCTGCCACGCCAGTCCTGGTGAGGTGTAAGAATGGAGGGGATCAAGCCCGTAAGCGTTCATACAGGTGTTTCTAAATTCCTCCATAACATCGCAAAGAAGGGTCACGTCGAGTTGTACATAAAAATCACTGTACTCTCCCAAAGTCTTAAACTCCATTCCGTTCCATACGTTACATGCGTGTTGGTATTCTTCATCACTAATTCCGCATTCATTTAGCTTGCTGTAAAAACATTCTATGGGAGGAAGCGAAGTTTCGTTGAACCTATCTGCATCGTCTATATAATCGTAAGGGAAAACACCTTTTCTTAACACTAGTTCAAGCTTCCCTTCAGGTACAAGTTTCTTCGTCTCCAGCAGATCGTCCCGTGATAGATTTTCGCTAAGTTTCATAAGGCTTGAAGGTAAAAACCTATAAGAGTCGATGAATCTCAATTTTAGTTTACCGACCTTTTTCGAAAAACTTATAAACTTTTCTTTCGACGAGGCTAACACATCGATTTGTCCTTTCCATAAGTTCAATTCATGTATTATAAAATGTGAATCGTATCCACTTAAATTGTGCAGCACGACAGGTATAAAACTAGGTAGCTTATAATTTATGTTGCACGAGTTACAAGCCGATCCTCTATACTTTCCTGTGAGATGGTCATGGTCACGGACTTTATGATTTATGTCTGTAAAAGATTTTTTACACAAGTAACAAGTAGTTGCGGATGTGTATGCAAGTATTTCGTCATCACTCATCTCTAACATGGGAACAATATTTGAGTACATCCCTTCAACTTTCTCGGCAACAAGTTTCAGCTGTTGTAGAAAGTTCTTTACCGCATCACAACCCCTGTAAACAAGCGGTTTTGATGTTAACCCATACCTCGTGAGATGGTTTTCGTCTAAAGTAGACTTTACCATCATGCAGTAGCTATTAGGCTCGTGTTTTTGGTATAAATGTTTGGTGACGTCTTCAAGATCTTCCATAACCGTTTTAATAGGTATCAAAGTAGATTCAAAGTCGGCGTATATCACTATAGGTACACTGTATAGCTGATTCGTTTTGTTGAAAGAAACAAACCGTTTATCACGATGAGGTAATTCCATTTTAATGGGGGCATGTACTCCGCATAAGCGGTTGTGTTCGGTCAACCACCGTCGCCCTCCGAGTTCCATTGAAAGAGATTTGAAAGCAAAACATTTCTTACATACCGTCACGCTACTATCATATCTTTTCATTTGCCTACTTACCAATCTGTTAAAATTCTTAATGTAGACGTAATGCGAGACATCACCATCGTGTAGTAGTAGTAAGTCTGTGTGGCGAATATCTTCAGTTTCTACTACTCTCAGCGGATAAACATTATGACTTTCGTCGAGACTAAAAACGTTCACGGATACTCCAGGATTTCGTTTTTCAAAGAGTTTTATATCCTCAACTGAGACAGGATATTGCAATCCAGCAAAGTTGTACTTATTGCCAACTTGTTCGTATTTGTAGTCAACTCTAAATGCGCTTTTTGGTTCAACATATTTTGCTAGCATTGCATATCGAAAACATTTGTTGTCGGAGTTATGGACATTAATGCAAGACAAGGTGGATGCTATCTTCTTAGGTAACGGGATATAACTACTTCCACGATCCCCATATCCATGTTTATGTACTCTTACCACCAAGCTCTTAACTTTACCTAATGTCCATCCAGACCCCCGACTTTCGTGTTCGGTTATTTTCAAAACAATCTCCTGCATACATTCCCTGACTACGTTTTCCAGGTCTGATGCAAAAGTAATTTTTCTGTTCCTAGTTATAAACGCTCTCTGAGATATTTCTCCTTCCACATTTACAAATTCGGACTCCATCACAAGTCCAAACTTTATAAAATTTAAACGAATGAGCTCCTCTTTCAACAGCTCCACTACAACATCGCTCGCTTCAATTATGTAATCGTCCAAATAGAGTTCGGTTACGTTCCTTATAAGGAAATGTTTAACATATGACCTAGGTAACGCTTGAGATAGAAGTTCGTGTTTCAACTTTTGTCTTGGGGGAGCGTAATGTATGACTGTTGCTCTGTCAGCTACTGATTCCTTTCTAGTTTCCGGCAAGTCTGGTAAGCTGTATAATTCGTTGTTTTCTTGATCGAGAAAAGGTGTATGGAATATCTCAACATGCGACAACAGGAGTAAGCGGTCGTTGAATTCTTCTCCACAAATCTCGCACGAGAATAAGCTATTCCTTTCTCCATCAGCTGGAATAGTTCCTTCATAGTCGGGAATTGTGTAAACTTCTCTGTCTTCATTTTCCTGTGTGCAGACTCTGTGAAATAACTCAAAATGCATCAGATACAGTAACTCATCTTTGAATTCATCTCTGCAAATTTCACAACAGAAAACATTGTTAGATTCCATTTTTTAGTATATTTGTTCTACTCAAATTCAAGTTAGAAACTAAAATGATACTAAAATCATGCATGTCTTATATATATCCTGAACTACATCCCCCCACCACTATATATTTTAAAAAAAGCATTATCCTTGTTACCCCCCCCCTTCTATCACTGTCCTTTCAAAAAGTTATTGCGCACGTATAAAAGAGCAAAAAAACTGCAAACAAGCGAATTATAATTGTTCAAACCTAACTATAATTAACATGGCTCCTCTGAATATAGAACAACCTATTCATTGTATAGAATGGTCGTGGATAGCCACTTTATCAGAGGAAGAAGTTGAACAAGTTTTTGCTGTTTTCACGGCTGTCGATATACAAAACATGACAACCGTAATGAATACCTCGTTGGAAGACTTTTTACAAACTACTGTAGACTCACTTGAGGACGATGAAGATCCTTCGTTGAAGGAAAATGCAGTATCTTATGCTGAAGATGCAACAGATTCATATGATGGGCAACCGCAGGCTACTAGCACACCGATAAGTAGCAATCCTCGGCGTGACGGTGTATGCTCCGCAAGAAGACGACTTTCGTTCGAAGACAGTGATCAAAGCTCTCAGTAATAACCCAAAGTACTGAAAATTTCAAAACCTTTTCCAAACCAATCCTCTAAATATCACCCATCCCTCTATCCCTCGCTTCCTTCCCTTCCCAAGAATAGAGCAGCTGATGGGAGAACCCATCAGCTGATCTATTCTATTAACTATATATAACCTTGACATACTGACCTAGTGCCTAGAACTGTGTTACGTTATTCAGTATGTTTATATCTTTAAGGGTTTGAGTAAAGTTACCCGCTTTAGCTGGAACTATCATTAAGTGTCTGCTGTTGCTATTGCTGTATCGCATCCCTGATCCGTAGTATGTTGTGGGAAACATTTGAGCTAATACAGTCCTATATTTAAAGGAATTTACTTGGCGATTAATCCTGTTGTTTCGCAAATATCCAATCCTATGAGCGTTGGTCTTGACTAATATATCTTTATAGGCTGCGATATCATTCTCGTCATAGACGTCATCATCAGGTATTCTCTTGAAAAGAAGCTCATACAATCCTTTAGTCGGATTGTAAACGGTATCACCCAATCGCAGACCACCATCTTCTTCGAACAACAATTGCGTGTCACCAACAAAGATGTTATCTTTCTCCAAACGTGGACCGTATGTATGATCAATACTCTTTTTATTACCGGCAGCGTCATTCATGAATTTCTTCATGTAAGATTTAGTGAGCGGATTAACGAAAGTCTCCTCTAACCACTCTGTTGCTACGTCATAAGCACCCGGAGTTGATATAACTTCGCCGACACTGGGTTCTGGGGGATCGGATGTCTCAGCTATTACATTTAAGTCTGTAAATTCAGGATATAACAAGGAGGCATGGTCTGTTTTCACCCTTTCTAACACTGTGTCGTCCGTCAAAGAGTGGGTCGTAGGAGATGACACCGCTTTAGGAATAAAACTATACTTTGCAAAACGTTCTCCCGAATCACACGCGGTTAGCGTTTTGGATTTATACAAAGCTTTTTCAGATAGTATTTTATCTAAAGCGGTTTTAATCAACTCTCTGATAGGTTCTATAATATAATGTAAACGTTTTTGTACTCTACTTTCGCTCTCAATTTTTCGTATCTTAAACCGATTATACTTTAACTTTATCAATTTCCTAAGCGAGGTTATTTCATTGAGAAGGTTTTCCTCAGACATATTCCCACACCTGTAAACAAAATAATACTGATAATTCAGATAGTGAGTTTATAATATAATATGAAGTTGCATAGATAGATAAAAAGCTTGTGTTCTATACATGCTGCTCTTGTGTAGTAGCCTTGGTAAATATGTGTCAAGGTCGTTTATAATAAAGAGAATAAAGCAGCTGATGGGCGAACCCATCAGCTGCTCTATTCTTGGAAAGGAAAGCAAAGGTAGGAAAGGAGGGTGTGTATGAGGAAACAGTTGCTGAGAAGATGAATCGTATTATTTTTTAACCCAATGTAGAAGCTTCTTTTTGGAGTTGTGATCTGCAAACTTTACTTCAAGATACCATCCGTCTTTAAGAGGTTGTTTTTTAAACTTCTTAAAAGGGAAATGTATGATGAAGGCACCTTTTGTAGTTCCCACGATGGCCTCATCATCGTTCAAGTATGATAGAAGTCGATATTTGGTGTTAGTTTTGAGTCTGGATATTTTTATTTTCGGCAAAATATTTTTTGAAGACTTATTTGTGGAAGATTTTGTTTCTTTCAGGCCTGTTGTATTACGCTCGCGATGACGGCTGCACAGTATAACACCATCACCTGCAATACGAGCGTTGCATATTCCGTTTCTCTTTATCCCTTTCGAAAATCTGTATGTACAAAGTCGGAATTGCTTTTGGGAATTGGAGGGTAGAGTAGGTAAAAACTCAAGTTTTTTGGCTGCAGTAGGTTTCGGAGAAATAGTCGAGGATGTGTTTTTACAATTTTTAACAGGACTATCTGTTAGCAGTAGGTCCTTAACCAGGTTGTTGAAATGATAGGCTGCGGTATTTGAAGTGCTTGCGGTTTCAGTTCTCCTATGTATGGTGGACATTTTTAGAGGAGCTGTAGAAATCCTGACGGTTGGATCCATTCTTCAGCTATAACATTGAGAAGCAAAATGATGATGTTATCGCGAGTCTATGCTATTTATACGATTTAAAACGAAGGAGGGGTTATACTGTATCACTAGGAAGGGAGGGGGAGAATGACGTTTTGGATGTGAAGAGGTAGGTGAGGTTTAACATAGTAGAATAGTTGAGTAAAGAAGATATCGGGGGGAGGTGGAAGGAATTGAAGTGTTCCAAATCACAAATTGAAGTAACTCTGCGGGGGGAATTGAACTTATTATTATTTTCTTTCGGTGTAGGAGGTAACAGAACGTATTATAACTTTAATACAAGCTTTGGAAAATGTGTGAAGCATTTTCTTCCAGCTAAAAACTGGGTCAAGGTCGTTTGAATATTAAAAATTTTTTTTCCTTAAAACTATGGGAAAGAATAGGAAGGAGTGACTCTAAGCAGAATGTACTGAATATCCTCCTTGTAACACTCTGCACAAAGGGATCCCTAGGCGCTCTACTAGACTGGAACGCAATTCTTCACGTCACCAGCCGAATAGACCAACGGCAACCTAGAGGGATTGGGGTGTAAATGAATAATAGACATATGCTGAATTCGTTCTTGCTGTATGACTATTGGAAGCCGGGTGACGCAACGAATGACGCGAAATTCATCTCGCCAATCATCCGCTACGTTTACTCACCTCGGGGAAAAGACAAAAAAGGTGGGTGGGGTGGGGGGTTGGATATCAAGCTCCCAGTGAACAGAAACAATGATGTCCAGGAGAACACGCTTTGCCCGGGTTGCCCCCAGACAAACTATCCGGAGATAGCCTTAGCGTGCGTGAAAGAGGAAGGAGTATTAGGGATATTAATGATGTAAACCTGGAAGTAAGAAACATATATTATTTTACCTGAAAAGTAAACAATAACAAAATGTTATTAAATTCCCCCCCCCCCCAAATATGTGATTTTCGGTATTTTGAATAACAATTTATGTATTCCACAAGACTAAATCAACAATAATTTTACGAAATTGATTTTCACCTCATGAGATACCCCATTCTGTTCCAACTACATATATAGCACGTGCTTATGTGTAATATACTCCAGACATGGGCTTGAAGTAATTAAAAGATACCCAATAAAAATCACATTAGGGGGGGGGATTGATCAAAATCAGAAACAATCAAGATTCCTGAGGTAAACATGAAAGTAGGAGTAATATTGTTTATAATACCTGAAAAATAAACAAGAATAAATATTGGTATTATTTATATAAAACCTGAAATAAATAAAGATATAATTATTTTAACCTGAAAAAACTGCTGAAACAAGAATAAATATTGGTATTATTTATATAAACCTGGAAGAAATACATATATAATTATTTTAACCTGAAAAACATGCTGTGTTTATGCTATAATTATAAAAATAAAATTTAACATGCAACCACAAAATACATCTAAACATTTAGTCTAACATGCACAAAAAAATTAAATAATATAATGTAAACCAAAGTGAGCTATATAAAGTACAACAAGGAATAAACATATATTATAATTGTATTTCTTAACAAGCTAACAAAAACTCTCAATACAGAGATGTTATCTCAAATTATATGCTTTGGAAATAAGATATGACCAAGATATGCGAACAATATACAACTGGCGATATTGTCGCAGATTTTTTGGGTTTCAAGCATGGTTACTTATTTTGAACCGCAAAAAACCGTTATCTCTGGGTGCATACCTTCTTTACAAAGCATAAAACCAAAGTAACCTATATAAAATACAAGGGAATAAAAAATATATTAAAACATTGAAATATCTTAAAAGCTAACAAGAACATAGTATTCACTCTATAAAGTCACAAGCTAACAAAAACTCACAATACAGAGATGTTATCTCAAATTATATGCTTTGGAAATAAGATATGACCAAGATATGCGAACAATATACAACTGGCGATATTGTCGCAGATTTTTTGGGTTTCAAGCATGGTTACTTATTTTGAACCGCAAAAAACCGTTATCTCTGGGTGCATACCTTCTTTACAAAGCATAAAACCAAAGTAACCTATATAAAATACAAGGGAATAAAAAATATATTAAAACATTGAAATATCTTAAAAGCTAACAAGAACATAGTATTCACTCTATAAAGTCATGCATAGAAGTGAACAGTCTCTAAACGTTTCGCTCGTTTATATAGGCTAATACCTACATGCAGTGCAACACCTGCCCCCCTATGAGTTCATCAAACCTAGTTTTACCCGTCCCCCACAACACCTGTCTTAACACCTGTCAGTGTGAGTTTTATTAATCCTAACGTAATTGCATTGTATTTCAAAACAAACACACACAAGTATGTCGTGGATATCAACTATGCCCAACACTTGTGTGTGTGTGTGTGTGTGTGTGTGTGTGTGTGTGTGTGTGTGTGTGTGTGTGTGTGTGTGTGTGTGTGTGTGTGTGTGTGTGTGTGTGTGTGTGTGTGTGGTGTGTGTGTGTGTGTGTGTATTGTTTGATGTTTGAATATTAATAAAATAGAGGATTTTTAGTTGAGCAAAGGTGTAAAATGACTTAAGCTTGGTCAAAGCAAACACAAAATTACATTTTTTCTACAAGACATAATATATATTTTTTAAATAATAAGTTACAATAATTATACTATTAAAAAGAAATATTGTTGTTAAACAAAAAATTATTACAAATGTTAGGAAAGATAAATTCTCATAATAGAGTCAACAGTTTCTCTGCAAATTCCGCAAAGCAAACAAGCAATAACGTGTCTGCAGGGTAAATAAACCACTTGAACTTCTTCTGATAGACAGATTTTACATTCTGCACGAAGTATATCTGCTGCCAATGAGGTCTTCCTAGTAACTAAAGCCTTCTCCCTGAAACTGTCAACGGGAACGAATGCCTTGCTTTTCCCCATTTGTACGATGTCCATCGCTAGTCAATCTGAACGGCAAATGTTACTTTTTTGATAGCTATTGCAGTTTATATACGCTACTCTTTTAATTACGTCACACCCGAAATTCCAGATATTCCTACCTAGACGCTTCATCACGCTGTTGGCGAACATGGATTTGGACGAGGTGGGTGCCGGCGAATTTCACATAGTCTCCAACGGACCGTCCGGATGTGGGTCCACCGAACTGACTTTACATCAGTAGCTGTATTAGTCTAAAAAAAAAATTGTATTTTTGTTATAATATAGCGTTGTAATTATAAGATGCTATTGTATTTGTGTAAAAAAAAAAATAATAAAAAAATAATAAATAAATAAATAAAAAAATTAATATTAATGTCGCAAGCACTTCTGCTTGCGACTCTTTTTAAAAACATCTTCCTATGACCTTGACCTACTAACCAACTACTTATCCCCAAAACTATAACACAAGTATGTCGTCGTCATCATCTATACAAGTTCCCAATGACGTTTTACGCGAGGAACCTATATCAATAAATTAACATGCTTTTACATTTTTTTAACCAGTAAAGATCTGGAGAACAAACAGAGAAGTCACCGTTCAGTCTTTGCGACTGACACATTTATTGCGAAAATAATCCCATCACCTCGTAACGGATTTCAACCGTACACACGCGACGTTATTGTAAAAATATAGGTCAGCAACGAACTGGGTACAGAATATAATACACACATTCTCTAGGTAAACAACGGTTTTTACATTACCCCCCAACATGTCCGAACATGCTTCTAATTACATCACACAACAGCCAACACCCATATCACCAACCAACCCATACTACCTCACCTAACGGTCTTTAACGGAAAATTAACGTATTTCTAAAAAAAACACCTGCCACATACCCCCACGCACAACCGCGCACAACCGCGCACATTCCAGACCTCATACCATTCACGTCACCCTCCAATAATCGCTGAAACCAACCCCTCATACCCCACCTAACCGTTTTTAACGGAAAAGTAACGTATTTTCCGTCAAAACCACCTGTTTTTGTGGCGAAACTGTGGTTTTGCCATCTACTGCGGTATCGTAGCCAATATCGTTGTACCTTTATTCCCTTATCTACGGGTTAATAAGCTGTTGGTAAATGATATTTAGCAGTTGTTTCAAGAATATCGATCCTGCAGGGAATTTTTATTTTCAGTATTCTGAAAGGTTGACAACGAATAAAGGAATATATTCCTTACATAATCACTGAAAACTAGTAGTGAATAAATATGTTTATAGACTTTTGTTTCTGATAAAGCCAACATTAATGTTGCAGTCAATAAGAGTTAGTTTTTAGAAGCCCTTCAGCCCCTAGAGTGTTTGTACACCGCAATTATTCAATACAAATATTACGTGACAATATTCACGCGCATACACACATCTTTACGAACGCACACCTGCGCGTTCATAACCCCGAACTTGCAAACACACGTTCGCACTCACAACACACACACACACATACAGGCATCCACACACAAACACACACATACACGCATACACAAGACATATATATAAATCTAAGGTAATTAAATTCCACAAACTTGGTATAATGCTATTTCATCTATTTCAAGTAAATTCAGTTTATTCATTACACAGATGTTAAAACCTGATATCATTTTCGTCAAGTGGAATATGAAAATGTTACATATTACCTTCAAATGTACTCTACATAATTCCCCCACAACCTAATAAATGAGATTATAAAAGTATGATTATACACAAGTAATAATCATTAGGCTCTCTTTTTCTAAATTTAGTGTAAGATAATATAAGTATTTATATAAATATTATATATATATATATATATATATATATATATATATATATATATTCTTGATTAGGAAATGTATATTGATTAATAAATAAATGGACAAGGAAATCGTCACTACTATAAATACCGAAATAAATAAATGGAACAATTAAAAATACAGGAATATATTTTACTCGAACAGATAAGAACTGTTTAAAACTTCGCTAAAAGTCATTATTAGCATTTTCAAGTATCTCTTTGATTTTCAATATAAAATTGCATGACTGACCTGAAATGGACGTCAGTGTTTCAAATGAACGTAAGTGAAACACTGGAAATATATAAACATAATGTTAAATGCAGATTAATTTGTGAACAGGTCAAAGTACAGTCAAATTGGGTTAATAATGTGTCTAGGACGATATGACAACATTGCAATAAATATATCGATATTTGTTGTATAAAAACTGTGACGTCACTACAAGGCAATATATCTACGTCAACCGTAACAATACGCGACTCACTAAACATATTCCAAAACATGTGTGAAACATATAAACGCAATTTTACAGACAATTAAACAATTCAACAGACGCATCATATTAAACAATTCAAAAACAATACGAAAAACAAGACACTATTTTCAAGTATTAGTCAATCCGGGAAGTGTATCATAAGCGCCAAGATCTGGGGGAAACGAGCGAACACAGAACAGGCTTACACATTCAGTGAAAGGCGTGTGAGAGTAGATATTAAATAACTTCTTTCAGTAAAATTTATATAAATATATATAGCGTATTTTCAGAAACAGTGTCCTTGTATTTACTGAATAACAAATTCAAGGTTACGCCAAGAAGTAACGTTGCTCATGTGACCTAACAGGCCCCCAAGTTATGACAAACTCAATTGACCTTTCTTGACATATGTGGCTGTAGTTTGTGTACCGGTAATTAATTTGGATTTTTTCTCTTTCTGTTTGTAACAATTAAAAGTTATTTTAACAACGTGGGGTGTTTGAAAAACAATCGGTTAGCTTCCACATGCAGTCTCATCGAATGGTTCTGAAGACTTGCTAACACCATCCCTCGTCACGTTCAATGATTCAGACTGCAATTTGTTTCCAAACCGAAGTCATTATACCGCTGCAGACGTATCGCGTCTGTTTGGTTCAACAAGTGCCCGCAAGAGGGCAATATGTTCACTAAACAAATTACACCTCTCGCTGCCTCCTAAGGAGCGCCTACCGCGCTATTAATTTCAGAGCACGCCGTTGTTTAGCGCAAAGTTTAGTGTTTTCTGTGCTTTCCTTAAATAAACCGATCACTCACAACGGCAACATGATGTCCCGAGGTCCTCCTTCACTACAACTTCCACAAGACCAACGATCTTGTTCAGAGACGATGTCTTATTCAACCTTGTACCTTTTCCGGTCACCTAATTTACGTTGCCCCCCTTTACACACCAATGTCTTAAGACATTATGTCGTACCTCAAAACAAACGAAAGCCTTAAACGTGACTCATGGTCTTACGTCTCGACTTTAGCTAATTTATAATAAGTATACACCATTCTTCTCATACTTATTAATTTGATTACTATTTGTTACACATCTAATACTCGTCCTATATTCGAATTTTAAATTAAAATTTTCAAATAATTTTGTAATTTTTTTCCGTAAAAATTTACATTTTATGAATAAAAACTTTATACAAAATGAAAAACATCAAACAAACAAAATAATTAAGTGCTTTCAAATTAACTTCTTTAACAAAATATATTGAATAACAAAAATATACTAAAAAATAATTTATTTGCATATTATTATATCAAAAAAATATATAGTAAAATATATGAATATTGAACAAATAAATGAAGACAATGCAGTAAAATACCGTAAGTTTCACCTTATTTTCAACAATTTATCTAAATAGACGATCTAGTTGACGATCTATCCTTATTCCATCAACACAATTCCATCTGCGTGGTAAAAAACTCCCGTTAAAATCCCTTGACTTCTGAGTATCTCTGTTGTTTGAGTTTACCTCCCGTGTTGTATACATCCCTCCTGGTTTTGGATATGCCGAAAGATTGTAACTGTCGCATTTACCCTAAATGATTTGGCTATGTCAAATTAAATAAAATAATATTTCGGCCTTGACAAATCTACATTGTTGTAATGTAAGTACTATTATGTCTCCTTTTATTTCCTCTACCCTTTCCAACGCCTTTGCTCGCCCATCAAGCTCACGCTCAGCGTACATGTGACTTATGCGGAAGCATAGGTTGGTACGTGTTTGTCATATGAACTCGTAAGGAGTACAGGAAGATCTAAGTGAGGTACTAATGAGCATGGTTGCTTCTATTGGCTTCCGTAACGTCCCCTTCTACCGATGCGACTAGGAGGTAGCTGAGGAAAGTGGTATAACATGCATTGTCTGCCTATTGTTGTGGCCTTCTCCCTTATGCTGGGCTACTTATACTCAATTATGTAGTCGACAGCACATAATACAAGCACTATTTGGTTTTAATGGGTTGGTTTATTTGAGGATTCTGGCCCATAATTTGATAATTTTTATAGAAATTTGTAGCCTTATTAAAATTTTGTTGCAAAAATAGTAAGCAAAAACTCTCACTTGGAGTTCTCATGCAACCTTACGTTTTGTATACGTAAATATATAAGTTTTAGGCCTTAATTTATATATATATATATATATATATATATATATATATATATATATACATTTCTCATATTTTTTTATTACAGTTATGGAGAAAAAAAACTTCAGCGAATATCCAAGGGAAGTAATGGGACATGCTGTTTGTTATTTTTCTAGTCCTGTCAGAGTGTTTTGCTTTGCAGCGTAGTATCCGCGTCCGGTTGGAGTTCTACACACATTTCCCCGTTAGTCTGAGTAAAGTTGTTCCTCTTGGAGACAGATTACTCTTACTTCTCTAATGACTAGTTGCACAGAGAGAGAAATAGTAATCTTCATATGAAGGTAGTAAGAGAAGAATTCTAATACTAGCAACAATGCGCACAAATTAGCCACATCGTGGATGCCGTGAATTGAATACAACTCACTCTAAAGAAAAAAAGCTCTCAAAGGAAGAGAAAACGTTTCAGAGTAATACACCGACAATTTTCCAAATCATCTAATAGTTCCTTTTACAAGAACCAAACTCATTACATACGCGCAAAGCGGCGTGGTTGTTATAAGTGGAGGCAACGTGATGCACGACGAAATGGAAATATACGTAAAGATGAAAAGGAGAAAATCAATAAACAAAATGTGTTGTTACTTTTAAATCTATCCTATTTTTCAATTCTATTTAAACGCTAAGTTATTTTAGCAACTCTTTACTTATAAAATTAACGTAATGTAAGACTCCCTCCGTATATTAATTCCTGTGTTTACATATCTTTCTCTGAATACATTCAGGCATAGAATTTATGAAGATTTGAGATTTGGGGTTAAAGACAGTTTTCCAACAGTCGAATTTATACGTAAAAGTGCTATCGTTTGAATTTAAAATGAACTTTGGAATACATGAATGTTTGTGAACTAATGCCCCGCATTGAAGAAAGGAAGCTTATCAAACACATTAAAAACTGTACAAAAACAGAAATTATAATACATTTGCAGTGGTACACTTTATATCTCATGGAACACGTCAGACTATGGCTTCCTTAGTTCCTGTTACCAGTTTATACTTTTAAAACCCATTTTTTAAACAATAACTTACCGTGTCCATTTTCCACCTTCAATATTATTATTACTGTTATTACTTTTTTTTAGTTTTAGCGAAACCTATCTAGGTTACTATTGCCAATCAAAAATAGTGTGGAAAACTAAATTTTATATATAATAAAATCACTAAAATAAATAACAGAGATATCCTACATCACAACAAATAACAAACACAAACATAACAATAAATAGGCCTATATGTCAATATATTAGATAAAAATTATTATTAAAATTAATTAATAATCACATAAAAATAAATAACAATGGATAACAACAAAACAATAAAAAAAATATTAAAGCTTAACAAATATCAATATAACAATAAACGAATAAATATTATACGATAACAATAATTAAAAGTCAATGAAAACCAAAATATAAGAAGTTATTTAATAATAAATATAATGAAATAAATATTTATACACAACAAAGAAAAATATGTATATATTAAAACGGTTAAATATATTAATAAATATATATAAAATTTAAAACATCAAATTTTGAATAACGATTTTAGCGTGGCGTAGGAAAGCGATGACATGGTCAAAGGCCGCGTCATCGTCCTTCAACACCACCTTTAAACTTCCTTGGATATTAAAAGTACACGCACATGCTTCAATCCACCAATATCAATCAGTATATGACGGATTGTGATAGTATTTCCACATAACTGACACACTGGAGGATCCTAATGACACATCACATTACCACGAGTTACACATGAGTGGCCAAGCATTGTAACTACCACTTGCTCCCTACATTTTTAACGAACAGTAGACCTTTATGGACGGGCGGCCCACTTAATTTCCCTTAGCTTATTGTAATATACACATTCCCATCCAAGTTGCGAGGAATGAACGTTTCATAAAACATATGTAATCAGATGCCATAACACGTTATGTAGATGGCACCATACAAGTAGCAATATTCGCTGTTTCGTCCGCAATTCCGATAATTCCTTAGTGACCAGGTACCCAGCAAAATGTTACCTCAACATATTAATATATGAAATACTTTGTGCAATGCCAATGTCGTGGCCGCCATAAACTTCTTACTTCTATCTTAAATACTAGCCTCGTCATATGAACCCTGACGTGACCTCTTTAAACTCGCTATATTTGACGGTTTTGTGGAATCCATAACTTTGTACTAAGCCAGCCATCGTGTCAGATGTTACAGGTAGGATTACGGGAACGGATACACCCATGGATCACAAAAAGAACATTTACAACCCCCAGAACTCTTGGGCCTATAGCTTTTCTCCTTAGCTCGACTGGGTGGACATGAGTCGAGCACTCGTAATACTGTGCACAGGCTCCGACACTCACTGACCATGGGCCGAAGCGGCTGGCAGACCAGTACAGTGCTCACGTCTCTACAGAGCAAGCTAACACCTACTTTCTGGATAAGAATTTGTCAAGCTCTGATCTTTTTAGTGATCCTAACGCGCAACCGTTTAGACAAGTCAAAAATCCCTAAGAGAAAATGTAAGTTAACAAATGAAAAATATTGTGTTGTAAATTTTGTGTATGTATAAAGTGTAATGTGAAGTGAGTGTTGTCAGTATTGTGTATGTTAGACTAGGAACGCCAAACCCCTCTTAGTGGTGCGGATAGTTCAGACCCCCCTGCGGGTGTCCTTCAATGTGTCCTTCAATATTATTAAAACTGAGTAGGTACAGTATTACTACAGTACTAACGAAGGTAATTTTATGAATTAATAAATTAAATAAATTATAAATAAAAATTAATGTCAACATTGCTAGTTAAACTGACAAAAGTTGAACTTCCGGGAAAAAGATTGTTGATAAATATTAATTTTCGTTTCATTTACATAAGCCAAAAGATATTTCAGATTTATTTTACGAGGAAACTTGATATCGCTGCTAAACCTGTTTCTTTATTATTTGCTATTGCAATGGCTTTAGAAATTTTGTTCAACTCATAAACGTTAGGATTTATGAAACACGCCTCAAGTCTCCAGAAGGACATTCGAGAACGTAACCTAAGGACACGTAATATTCGTGATTAGTCTAAGGTCTCCACAGGACTTTAGGCTTCGGATCTGGGACCCATTTGTTTTGAAATACAAAACCAAAATCAGGCACAAGCCCACTCACGCTTGTCGATGAAAAGCGCCTGTTCCCTGGGGAATTGTATCTTCCCCTATTTCGCCTCACCGCTATAACAAAATGATATTCCTCATACGCGGACTATTTGCATACATTTTGAATTGTTTCATGATTTTACGCTTTTTGCTTTAGTAGAAAAATGTGTCTTGCTATGCTCTGTATTTCCCGCACTTTTAAAGTTCCAGTTATTAAGTACAATACGATACTTATATGAAGATACTCATATATATATATATATATATATATATATATATATATATATATATATATATGTGTGTGTGTGTGTGTGTGTGTGTGTGTGTGTGTGTATGTGTGTGTGTGTGTGTGTGTGTGTGTGTGTGTGTGTAGGTGTGTGTGTGTGTGTGTGTGTGTGTGTGTGTGTGTGTGTGTGTGTGTGTGTGTGTTTGTATGTGTGTGTGTGTGTGTGTGTGTGTAGGTGTGTGTGTGTGTGTGTGTGTGTATGTGTGTGTGTGTGTGTGTGTGTGTATATGTGTATGTGTGTGTGTGTGTATGTAGGTGTGTGTGTGTGTGTGTGTGTGTGTGTGTGTGTGTGTGTGTGTGTGTGTGTGTGTGTGTGTGTAGGTGTGTGTGTGTGTGTGTGTGTGTGTATATGTGTGTGTGTGTGTGTGTGTGTGTGTGTGTGTGTGTGTGTGTGTGTGTGTGTGTGTGTGTATATGTGTGTGTGTGTGTGTGTGTGTGTGTGTGTGTGTGTGTGTGTGTGTGTGTGTGTGTGTGTATATATGTGTGTGTGTGTGTGTGTGTGTGTGTGTATGTGTGTGTGTGTGTGTGTGTGTGTGTGTGTGTGTGTGTGTGTGTGTGTGTGTGTGTGTGTGTGTGTGTGTGTGTGTGTGTGTGTGTGTGTGTGTGTGTGTGTGTATGTATATGTGTGTGTGTGTGTGTGTGTGTGTGTGTGTAGGTGTGTGTGTGTGTGTGTGTATATGTGTGTGTGTGTGTGTGTGTGTGTGTGTGTGTGTGTGTGTATGTGTGTGTGTATGTGTGTGTGTGTGTGTGTGTGTGTGTGTGTGTGTGTGTGTGTGTGTGTGTGTGTGTGTGTGTGTGTGTGTGTGTGTGTGTGTGCGCGTGTGTGTGTGTGTGTGTGTGTGTGTGTGTGTGTGTGTGTGTGTGTGTGTGTGTGTGTGTGTGTGTGTGTGTGTGTGTGTGTGTGTGTTTGCAAACACTCTTACATGGTCGTTTTTCTAATTTGCTTTAGTTTTACAATAATACAACTTAATTTTGTTTGAAGCTCTTTTTGCATTCTTCAAGTTACTTTGTAAGTTTCCCGTCCTCTTCTTATTTCCTTTTTAATGTTACTTCTTAATGTTGTGTTCTCTTCTTGACGATACTTCGTAAAATCACTGTACTTTTGAAGTTGCCCCCTATACTTTTTCTCCAAGTACTGCTTCCTTCTGTAATTGCTTCCATCATATTGTAAGATATTCATCCCCTTGGTTTCCAAACATGACCCCGTGAGCTCCCCATACGTTTCTTATGCCTCCTCTACCTCTGTTCTGAATACTCTGATTACATCACTATGTTAGTTCCTGTCCTCTTCTTTTTGCTTTCTTTATGTAACTTTGTAACTTCCCCATTATCTCCATATTGCCTCCTTTACTTTATTTTGTAAGTTCATCATTATCTTCATATTGCCTTATTTGCCTTACTTTGTAAGTTCCCCATTATCATTACCTTAATTTGTAAGTTCCCGTCCAGTTTTCATTACTTTCTTCATTAGACTTCTTAACACCCCTTTCTCCTGTTTTACTGTCTCTTTTTCTAGTAAGTACTAATTTTTACGGTCAAATTTCCCAATCACTTTGTAAGATGCTATTTCGTAACAGTTTCCTTTCCGTAGTGTGATCTAAGGACATCACATTGTAAGTTAACAACTTTTTATTACCTTCTTCTCTTTATTTTGTTGGTTCGCCATCCTATTCTTAATATTTCTTGAATTTATTATACTCCTACTATCACTTTGTACTGCCTCTCCTTCGTATTGCTTTCCCCACATTACTTTGTTAACTCACCTCTCTCTTTCTATTGCCATTTTTTCGTTACTTTATAAGTACCCCGTTTTTTTCTTATTGCCTTATTTACTTTACTCTATACTACACCGTGTTTTCCTACCATGAGTTTGTAATATCTTCCTCCCTTCGTATAACTTTAATTACATCATAGTTTAGGTTCCCTGTTCTCTTCTTATTGTGTTTTTTAAATATAATTTCAAGTATACCGTCATTTCCTTTTTGCGTTCCTTACATCACTTTGTAAGTCCACATCCTCTTTTTATTGCCTTCTTTATTTGACTTTGTAAGTACTTCATTCTTCATTTTAATACTTCTTACTATTGTAATAATATATTATTATCTCCCTTCTTAGAATACGTTATAAGATTCCCATCAACTTCTTTTTGCCTTCCTTATCCCATCTTGTAAGTTCCAAGCTTTCGTCTTATTGCCTTTCCTAAATTAATTTGTACAGTCCCGTTCTCTTTTTTTTCTGGTTAGATTTATTTCTACGAGTCTCTAACTCATCTTACCCCTTGTTGTTTAGCTCCAGCAAGTCATTGTCTTGCGTGTCTCTTATTTAAAATGTTTTGTGCGGAAGATGCTTTTGTATGGGTTGTAAGCCTTTTGTTTATTATTTCGTGCTACAGAGCTGTGTAAATATATTTCACGTCTTCTTGTATTAACCGTTCTTCGACTCAGCTTTGTTCTGCTGTGATATCTTATCCTCTTTGCGCAAACAGCAGACTGAGGGCGAATGACGTCACACTAACAGCTGTTACGAGTATATAGCACTGTAAGTAGGGGGACTATGTATTACTTGAATGCGTGGAATATTAAGGCCTCTTCACTATAGGCAGTGTTTTTGTGGCTCAAGGACTCTTCGACGCGTTTTCTTTCCACTTTAGATGGACTGGGAAACAGAAATACATAAACCGTTGTTTTGCATGGTGTCATGGTGAAGGCTGAGTGTTATGACAAGGACGACGAGTGACGTAGTGCAAACAATGGCTAATGACTAAAATAACACCCCGCCCCCGCCTCACCTAGTCGCATTGTTGGCTTTGTAATTAAACTTTCCAACGAAAAATTTACCAATCAAGAGAAAAGTTATATAATTAACATGTTTCCCGTAATTAAATTCCAGTCCTAATATACAACTTTAAAGTTTTGCATTATTCTTTCATGTTTCAAATCAATTACGTCATAATTTGTTTGGATTTTGTCCTTTACCATGGGACGTTTTAAGTTTTGGTATATTTATTTTACATAGCAAAGAAAAGAGTTATTTTTGTTCAAGTACAGAAGTTTACGAAAGTGTTTCAGTAATAAAACATTAAGCTTTTTAATGATGTTTGGTTCCTGAAGCAAACATGATATTCATGTTGCAAAGCGGCCGTGTATCCACCTGCCATGGAGAAAGTGTAAAAATTAAATGCTAAGAACCAACTTTTCGAAAGCTATCCTTCAACAGTTCTCCTGATATAGGAGGATGGAATGTAACGAATTATCATCGTACTATCCTATTATCGAAGGATGTTGAAGATGGAAGGTTTTACGGAGGATAGATATCTCCGACCACCTTTCATTTAAGGAGGTAGATATTACTCAACATTTACATTAACTTTATAGTATATTTTGCAACAGAGTGTGATGTAACACATATTGCTTATGCTTTAAAAATATTGTCGTGTATAATTTTCTCTATGCAGTACTTGGAAAATTTCAAAAAAATTATTATCTCCTATACGGCCCTTTCCACCTAAACATAATGTCCCTTTTTTGCACTAGGGGCTAATATGAGCCTTATGTAATCCTTCTATATTCCCAACCTCCTTCCATATTCTTTTTTCTACAGGAACGCATAGAGTAGACACTTCCTTTTGATTTCCTCACATAACCTATTTCATTAATAAAAGCATGCATTCTTGTTCTAAAATATTCCTCCATGCATGTTGGGTCTCTACCCCAATGCCTCACGGCTCTTACTTAGCCTAATCAATCAAGTTGGCTGGTCGTAGCAGGAGATCCTAGTTACCCTCTATTCCATCCTCAAAACCGTTTTGTTACCAGGTCGTGTAACGGATTCACATCTCTTAAGTCCCGGGTGGAGGGCTAGGTCTACTTCAGGTAAGGAACACTATGTGCCTGTCATTATTATTTCTCATAGTTTAATATTTTTCTTCACTATGAAGGTTGGTAGTAGTGTTACAGCGGCGAAATGATCCGTATAATCCCTCATCCCTCCTCCCGTCCCAACAACGTAAGCTATAATGCAAACATCTGATTAATGAAATGTAACGCGGGGATATTACAATGTTTTAAAACATTCCTTCTAATTTATAAGGCGAATTATTTACTTTAATAGAACGATTGTTAAAAACAGTATACGAATTATCAACTTTTCTTCGAAAACAAATTCTTTACACCTACTTTGATAATGTTTTTGTTTTAATTGTGATATTTTCTAATGAAAAAACTATATTTTCTAGGTGTTTTAATAAAATATAGCCATCAAGAAGCAGAACGTTAAAATATAACCTGCTGAGGTTAATTACCAAATAACTGTCCCAAAACACATAAGGGTGTTACGAGTAATCAGCTGTTTATAACTCCAATAAAGAATAGGTCGCGTTATGCATACACGATGCCATAGTATCTCCCCGCCATCCTCTACTAGGGTTCTGTATACCGTTAATCACAACATTTCATAACCTACACAGACTTCAATAAAATGTAGAAGGTGTGGTGCGCTGGAAATCCAGCAGAATCTAGATTATTTTATGCAAGAATTAACACCTTGCCAGGATGCGTTAAAGTAAAGTATAACTTTTCACAGACGGCTGGAAGTAAATCTAATAAAAGAAATGACGACTTAGAAAGCGTTTGAATTTAATAACGTGGAAATTATTGCTTAAGTGAAATTAAATTTGAAATACTACGAAGGCTGTTCGCAGGTGCTTCAGCCGAGAGCGCCTTTACGGCCGAGTCATTTAATATTATAACAAATTTAATGGCTACTTCGGAGCTATAAAAACTGTAAAAAGATAATAGCGACGTACTTTAGCCGAACGTTTATCTTTGGAGCGAGGAATATTAAACCCCTTTAAAAATGGATAATATAAATAACTGTGAATGGGTTTCATCATTTCATACAACAGACCGGGTTACCTTACTTAGTGCTCATCACCATGGAAACGCTCAGTTGGACGTGTTTGGTTTGGAGTGTTCTGGGAGTGGAAGAATGCTGTGACGGCCGCTCCTACTTGACCTGGATGGCCAATGCTATCCTACGTCTGACCTTTGCTACCACGTCTACCTGGAGGCAGAGAATCTGAACCTAGTGCTACCGGGATGTAACTCAAAGCCTTTAGGTTAGACGTCAAGTGATCCACTTAGTAAACCACTTAGCCCCTGAGAGCTATTTATAGCATTGATATTATATACAGAAAACTCTATAACAAAGTCTGTGTGACGGGGTATTGCTATGATGAACGAACTGCACTAGTGACTTGAAAGGAGGAGTTATACGGCCACCGATCATACGACGTAAGGGTCGTAGCAAAATTCCCTCCTAAAGCGGAATTTTATTTCAAATTTAGATTTTATTTTCACCTGTTCCGTACACTTTTAAATCCAGGTTTGTATTTAGAACCCATGTTCCACAGCTTCAGAACTGATTTTATGTAATAGTCCCTCAGCTCCCGAATAATAAATATTACAGTGCTTTAAATTTCAAAAAGGTTTACTGTTTGTTTAAATTGTTCTAGTTTTATATAGAAAATGATTTAGTAACCTCGTAATGTGCTGAAATACCAATAACACTTCCAGGATGTATTTAACGAGGACGTAATTCAATGTAAGAGCGCGTTATTACTCCTCTTGGACGATGAAAACGACCGCCGTACTTCTAAAGGCTGTGCTTGCTAACTTTACTCAGTTTTTTATTCGAGATTGTTTTTCTCTCTATAAATGCAGAATGTAGAACAATTACATTTAGTTTTATGAGGTACATTAGCTAAAATAATGATAATAACCTAATAAAATTAGTTTCACCACTAGTAATAAATAATGTATGTTGTTATAGGCGTTTGTCATAACTTTAGCCTGTACTCTGTGCCTTACGACTGAGTAGCTCATATGGTCTTGTTTTCTTGAGGGGGAATGTTTTTTCGAACATCCTACAGACCCTCCTGGAATAGAACCTGTCACGATCTGAAACTGTTCTACTGTTGATGATCTGCAACGATTATTCCTAAGTAGGCCTTTATTATTATTTTTTTCTTGAATTGCTAGCACTGTTATATTAGTTTCGGAGAGCAGTAATGATGCAGAACTGTCTATATAACGTACAATCCCACATACCATACTAATACATATTTACGTTTATAAGATGACTTCCAGATGTGGACAGTTCACAGAATATTCTACCGAGGGCTGATGAGGTTCCCGCAACGCTTTGGAAAGGTTTAGTGTAATACGGGCCATGCGACAGTGGACTTGGCCTTGAGAGATAGCAGTAGACAAGACGGGAGGTAGTTGATCAGTTTTAATACTTTCTTACAAACATGATAAGGGCTGTCAAAACACTGACTTGGATGAGATGGTGGATATTAGATAAATTCAATGATAAATATGAAATAACGTTCTTGAAATATGTGTAGACATATCGGATTGAGGAGCTGTTGATGTATCGAACGTTCTCAATATATGTCTTGTTTTCAGATATGGTAATACACGCAAGGGCAAGTGAAAGTTTACGACGATAATATTAGGATTGACAGGAATATACGGTGCACAACATATTCGTTCGAACAACATAAATCAATCCCTTGTTGCGGTAGTTTAGTGGATTTTAGGATTTCGACAACGATTTCCACACTAAGAACGTGTTTGCGTTAACCTTTAAGGGAAGCCGCAATACGCAAAAGCGGGATTGGATTAGGTTGTGACTGTGCCCCGGGCGCCTCCAACAAATTGATTGCAACACGGAAATTGTCGTTTCAGCCCCGCCAATCAGAACACAGCTTTCTCGAGGAGGCTATATTTTCTTAGGGAATAAAACAGAAGAGGAGGGCATTAATTTTGGGCCCGGCTTATTAGGCAGTACATTTGCCGTTGGTGGGAATTAAACGAACGATATATCGAGTTGGGATTGAATTCGTAGCTTAATTCTCTGCTCTCGAAGTAAACTTGAAATAGTTATTTGACGTATTTACCCTTTAATCAATCTAGAACTCAACCCTTTAGGCGTACAACGATATATGTAGCCGGAACCACACTTCAATAGGAAGAACCTGATAAAACCCGAAGTATACGCTTTACTTAACCTCTAGAGTTCTCTACTTCGAACCCAACTTGAGGTTTTGCATTTTCGATAAGATATACCTTATTTATTTATTAATTAGAACACTTCAAACACAAGCGCCATAACAACAATATTAAAATATGTAGAAGAAGAAACGAAATCTGCTTAATACCCTTTATAAAAGGGATGATAATAAAATGGTAAATTATGACCCCCAAATGGAATATTACTTACACATCGTATATAGAGTTAGATTCAGTTGTACGGATTAATGGCCATCCCTTATAATGGTTCACAAATATTTATTACAAGTTCTAACGGCCAGCAGCTATAATGGCTCTTTGGATTACATTGTGTTTTACAATAAATTTAAAAGATATGAATTTTTACATTTTTGGAAGCAATACGTAAAAAGAACAATTAAAGCTTTAATCTTACACTATCGGGGTCCACATTAGTTATGGCAATGTTTCTTAATTCAATTCCATTTATTATTTTCTAAACGCTGTAATCGTTACGGTATTTACATACATCGCCACATCGCGGGGGTAAGTACGCCCTTCTTGCGATAAGAATTAAAACTCTAAATCTGATAAACATAAAATAAACAGGAAAAATCAAATACTTCAAAAAATACGCATTTTTATCCTTCATTTATAACCACGAATTACAACATTTTACCAAAAATAATGAAAACCGTGAACAATCAAATATATCACTTATATATATATATATATATATATATATATATATATATATATATATATATATATATATAAGTTATGTATATATATAAGTGTGTGTGTGTGTGTGTGTGTGTGTGTGTGTGTGTGTGTGTGTGTGTGTGTGTGTGTGTGTGTGTGTGTGTGTGTGTGTGTGTGTAAACATGCCACACGTTTTCTTGTATAATAATTAAAACAACTGAGGATATTCAAATATAAGAATTTAAGTAATTGAAAAATAATAATTTTAAATAATACTTGTATTTAAATATCCACAGTTGTATATATACCAAAATTATATTTCCAAATCGATCATTGATTGCTTGGTGCTAATTGAGTTTTTACGGGGTTTTCAGAGGGATCAGAAATGTAATTAATTACTTTTTGTGTAAATAAAGCAAAGAGTTTCTAATTATTTATTCAACGGTGGCAATTCAGTAATGATCAGGACACACCCTCAGAAGGGTTGTAAATGGCCTGAAGTCTTTTTATGCTACGGCTACAATAACCTTTAGGGGTTAATTTGTCGATTTACAATACTTAGGATTATTTTTAGGCGTTTTTAATCATACATTTTCAGCTATAAGTCACGTTTTTGCAGTTAAATATTTCACAGAGAAAATGTTTTCATTGGAAACTAACTGAAGGAATTATTTTTATGCGTTCAGATCAGAAATTGCCCTACAAATGTTTGCACGATGCCCTGAAGGATTGATGAGTCTCATCAATTTTATTAACGTTAACAAAGAATAGACAAACGGTCTATTCGTGACAAATCTATAAACCGCCCCTTACTCCAACTATTCGATTAGTATTACAGTTATTCCAGCTAATATTAACTCATAGTTAGCGACTCGCAGTTAGGTTTAGCAGGGCGACCGTTTCATCGTTATTACGCTATTGATTGTTCAGCCAAGCATTCGTCATTTGCGCATCTCAGCAATACGTGGCCGGAGATGGAGCAATCAAGGCCCACAATATATTGCTAATTAAGGCCGACAGCGTATTTAGTCTTGTCTGACTTATTGTCAGCTCTCCTAATATTCGATTGTTTTTCACTCTTGTTCTTTACGAAAAAGAGGACGAGAATTAATTATAAAAATATAAAACTTTGTTTGATTATATAGTGTCTTTATAACAATAACCGGCTCGAAATAAAATATCCAGCGTAAAGTAATTACAACAAAAGATAGTTATTACACAATAAGAGAGTCTGTATAACAAAATAAAGTAATTAGACAAACTGAAAGTAATTACGCTATAAGAAAGTAAATACACAACAAGAAAGTGAATACAACAAAAGATAGTAACTACACAATAGGAAATTAATCACAACAAATTAAAATAATTACACAACAGGGAAGTAATTACACAATAGGAAAGGTTTTACAAAATAGAAAAGTAAATGCACAATAATAGAGTTTTACTCAATTGGGAAGTAATTCCACAATAGGAGAGTTTTCGGACGATATGAAAGTAATTGAACAATAAACACGTAATTATTCAAGTACGAAGGACGCACGCCTCAACGAGCCGTTGAAATAATCTGTCCTATTTAAATACATTATTTTAAGAACCGTACCAAAACCAATTTTTACCTGATGAAATATATCCTGACAACGTGCGTCGGTTATGACCCGTGGTGGATATTATATACTCCAGGGACTCGCAAATGGTGACAGCATGTGCGCAGGATATAGTATTTGTACAGCAATACCGCCGACTCAAATTACTTGTTGCGTTCAGAAATATAATACTTTGCCAGAAAAAAACAAATCCTGTAACATTGTGTGACAGGGATCCATCGCGCTGTCAACTGACGTAGGTTGCTAGTTTATAAGGGACAAGTCTTTATAAATATAGAAAAGTGTGTGTATATATATATATATATATACGTATATACAAATATATATATATATATATATATATATATATATATATATATATATATATATATATAGTATTTTAATATGTAATATGTTTTAACAAAAAAGTGTCAATTACAAAAAAAAAAACAATTTATCTAATAATATTCTTCCTTTTCTTTGGCCACGAGACGCCCTGAATACTTGCTTTACTGTTGCCTCTAGTAAAGACCAATTTTAAAAAATTGTTGAACGAATTGAATTTCGAAATTTTTCCATTCTTAGTATATTCCACTAAACACGGATCATATTCTTGTAAATACGCGGGTTCCGTTTACTTTTCTTAGTTTGTGTAAAAGCTATTTTTGAATAATTTTGAAAACCTAAACCGAACAAACTTCAGCTGTAAAATAGCAAACGCATGCAATAAAGGGAATTATTTGAAGGTATTAGATATTTACAATTTGGAATAAATATCTCTCGTCTATTTTCTTCAAATTATTTTCCTGCGCTCATTCAGAGAGGAATGTATATTTTCATCCCAGTTACACCAAGCACTTGTTAAGTGCTTAAATCGTTTGCATTGAATCTCACAGCGGCGCGGCCATGTAAATGCATTTATTTATACTTGCAATCTGTACAAGTTCGTTTAGGTTGGAAGAATTTTTATCTGTTTTATTTTCCCACTTTATACTTATTTCCCCTCACTTTAATTTGCATAATTTGTTATCTAAATAATTATGTCTTAAGAAATCCCAAGACGGATATTATAATTTTATAAATACATTGAATGTCTGTTAAACAATATTGTAATGGAATATAATTTTACTCGTTACTGGCTGCATTTATAGACTTTATCAATACAAGATAATTGACAACTGTATATTAGGTCTACAAATCTACGTCCTTAACATGCGTTCCTCCTCGTAGCATTAAAGTTATTTGTAAACCATACAACGTAAATGTACTTCACAATCTCAATCACAATTTTCGTAACATTTTCAACTTCGAAATATTTGAGGCATTTGTTAACTACAATACTTGAAAATGTCACAGTGGAACACTGTACCCTGTTTTTGGATGTCTGTGGAACGTAAAAGCCCAAAATATCTACAGAAAAATATTGCCACCTATTTAAAACTTACTGAGCTATATCTTTGTCAAAAACGTTAAAACAAAAGAATACGTTGTATTCGTACTAAAAACTAAGTGTTTATTTTTATGTACTTCTTTAAAAAAAAATAGGATATTTTTTAATGTAATGTGATAAAAATTGTGTAGTTTCCATTCGATTTATATACAACACACACACACACACACACACACACACACACACACACACTCGCACGCGCGCGCACACACACACACACAAATATATATAAATATGTATATATATATATATATATATATATATAAATAAATAAATATATATATATATATAATAACGAAACCTATCTTCCTGGTCAGCAATATTTAAAAAAAAACTTTCGAAATTTTAAGCTCATAGGCCGAGGCTTGGTGTGCTAACGTATACCGTTAACGAAAAGACAAAGGAGTTTTGCAAAGATATGAAAAGTTCTAAACTGGAAATGAGAACAATAGACGGATTGCCAGGTAGATTGCTGAGGATAAACCCAGGGTCTGAAAGTAGCTTTGAAGGCGGAACCCCAAACTTGTACTTTCCCAAATTGAACGCTTGCTGACAACAATGCAAATCATGACATGGCCATTATTTGTGAAAGGGAAGTAATAGAGGAAAGAATGGACCTACGAGTCAGAGAGGAGTCCAGTTTGGGAAGTCGAGGAGGACAGTCCAGTTTAGGGGGTCGAAGAAGGCGTTCGAGGAGACGGAGGGGTGTTCCAGTTTTGGGTAGTCGAAAAAAAGTCCGACTCTAGGAGCCAAAAAGACAGGAGAGGGTTGAAGAGGAACGCCGGACAATACATAGGAACTGTGAAGATCACCCAAACTACTCAACGCAAATTTATGTACAATTGTTATTTAAAATTTAAATTAAAAAAATTTAATTAGAAAGCCAACAAGGAAAAATTTCGAAACGGACATAATACTCGTAAGTAGGGTTATACCATTACAAGTCAAAACAGAGTAACCTTGCGTATAGAAATAAAACATTTAAGGTTGTCTCTAGGATAAACCTAAATTTAAGACCACTGTTAATTTGTAAATAGTTCTTACTGTTTGTGTTACCGTTGAAGCAAGCTGCAAAATAAAAATAATCTAAATGTAAATTATTAGTAAACCTTTTATGAATTTAATTCAAGTTAAGTGTCAATTCTTTGCGTATTTGATGTTGTTAAATCCGGAAATTTAATTGTAATTTGTTTAAAATACAGATTTGGCACTCAACACAAATTAATTGAAAGAAATATAGAAGATAAAAAATAACAAAAATAAATTATTATTTTTATAGTTCTATTTCTTAACATAATCGAAGCCATTTGATTTTATAGTTATCGCAAACAGAAGCGAGAGTGCTTATCCTGCAGCCTCAAACAAACAGCACGTTGTTGTGTACGCCAAGTTTTACCAATGACAACTATACACCCTTGAATTGGCAACTAAAGGTAAATAAGTAACAAACTCTAGCAATAAATCAGAAAAATGTTTTTATTTTAAATAATAAAAGTACCAAACTTCTCAACAAATTAAAAATAAAACCTCCCAACCGCAAATAAAACTTTTTATTTAAAGCCTCATGTACATTTCAAAAAGTGTTTTATTTTCCTTGAATATAATTGCTTTGGAATTAAAATGTTACATAAGGAATCAAACAAAAACTTTCTTAGTGGTCAAGAGCTTTTATGAATTAAAATTAAAATGCATATTGTCTAATTCTATTGTTAGTGCAAACTAAAGAAGGCATTGTGTTTATATTTAGAGAGATTTTGTATGCAAACGGTTTGGATTCTTTGTGAGTGTAATGAAATACATAAAGATTCCAGCAAAAAGGGGAATGTTGGGTCGGGGGAGTATTGTGAAGGGCACATTATCATTTGTAATACGTCACTTCTACGTCATGTTGGGTCACTACTAATGACGTCATTTAGACAAAACATTTTTGGTCCAGGATGGAGAAATGAGAGATATTTCGTATTTACAGAGTTGTTTAAACGTTTGTTATGTGTTTACGCTTCTTTATTTGGATTTGTTTGATTTCGGTGAAATAACAACAAGCTAGGGTGCATTTTGAATTGGTTTCTTAGTTTAATTTTAAATTTGTATCTATTTTAATCGATATAGTGTTTAGATATTTGTACATAGGCTGTACAAAACAGTCGATCATATCGGGTAATCATTCCTGTAAATCATAAAACAATAATAACAATAATTTTTCACATAGTGGCGTAGGCATATATCCTGATTTCTATATTTGTTGTTAATAAATTCCTTCTAATAGCTCACACTCTCCTTATATATATATATATATATATATATATATATATATATATATATATATATATATATATATATATATATATATATAAATAGATAGATAGATAGTATAAATTTACAATCGTTAATGAAATACGTTATTATTAATCGAATGAAGTTCAAATAAATTTGTCCTAACCTATAGTGGATGAAAATTTATGTTATTAGAGTTTTTTTTAAAATATTTATTCAATAGTTTAATTATAAAATTAACTAGTCCAGCCGGATTCGAACTGAGAATCTTCACGTTCGAAATCTAGCATGCCTTGGCAATGCACCAACATTCCAATAAATAGAAATATATTTCTCAAAGATGTATACAAGTTGTTTCTCTCCATCTGTTTTTCATCTGAACCTCCATTGTACAACCATAAATTGTTGCCATGGTTACCTCACAATATCATACATAGTGCTCTAGGAAAGCTAAAATAATTTTTTTTCTTTGGTAACCTCACTAGGAATTTGCTTTAAATCTTTTGTTTTATATTACTTGTATTCCTCAGTAGGTGTAGTGTGGTACGTAATCTCTTTGTTCTGAAAGTATTTTAACATTTTTTTGAGACACGAAATACGTTCAGACCCACCTCTACATGGAGCGAAACTTGTGTGTCCGCTATGCTAAGCCTCATGTTCGAGGGGTTGGGGTTCTTCTCAGGGTTGACTTTACCTCTGGACAATAAAACCTGACACCGAGGGAGTCTTTCAGATCGACTTTACATTGCATTATAAAGTAACCAGAACCGGTTCAGCCCATTGGAATTAGATTATAAAACCCATCTCAGCCTGTGTCTGTGATAGAATCACTATTCCCAAATGAGTTGCAAAATTTGTTTCCTTATTTGCCTAAAAACGCATCGGGAAGGCGTGATGTTGAATTAGTCGCCGGATTTGCCTCGAGCAGCATCGTTTCGAACTCTGAAATTGTTGTATCTGCCTCCTTCAGGGAAAATACAATTTGTCATCTTCGTTTAATTACTTATGGAAAAGTTACGTGTTTATTCTCGTGTAATAATAAATTATTTAGAAAAATGAGACCACTTAAAGCGAAGGTTTTTGTAAGGTAGTAACTCAATGATAAATAATTTTCTAACATTTCTAAAATAATTAGCTTAACTAGCATATAACTTTATATTTTAAACCAACAGAATACCTCTCTCTCGCTTTCTTTCTTTCTCTCTTTTCCTTACTCCCTCATATCTTCTATCCCTTCAAGTTCCATCTCCCTCTGTCTCTATCTCTCCCTTATTCCCTCATCTCTTCCAATCTTTTCGTTCTCCATATCCCTTTTTTTCACTCATTATCTGTCCCTTACTTCCTTATACACTCTCTTTGCTTTCTTTCTTTCTCTCTTTTCCTTACTCCCTCATATCTTCTATCCCTTCGAGTTCCATCTCCCTCGGCATCTATATCTCCCTTCTTTCCTCATCTCTTCCAATTTTTTCGTCCTCCATATCCCTTTTTTCACTCTCTATCTGTCCCTTACTCCCTTATATTTCCCATCCTTTCATCCTTCTTCTCCCTCTCTTTTCCTTTCTCTACTGTCTCCATCTATCTCTAACTTTCTTTTCTTTCCACCCTCTATTTCTGTTTTCCTCAACTGCTATTCTCTCTATATATACAATTCAACCTCTATATAACTACAAACTAGAAACTACAACTGTAATATATAACAAACAGTAGATTACAACCATGAAATCTTGTGGAATTATTAGGACAAATTTCATACCATTACCATAAAGTTTAGCTTGTGAGTGAAGATACTAAATGCTGAGCAAGACGAACTTAAACTCATTAATCCTCCGATACGCGTTAAAATAACAAGGCCATCATTAAGTTAGTAATAACTAAGATATAGTGTAGACTTGGTGCAGTTGTATGATCTTTTATGTAATTGCAAGACGTATATGGAAACAGACCACTGATTGTTGTGTTGGTAATAGTAAAAATTTCATTATTATTTACAAGGTTTTAATTTCACGACAGAAACAGTCTCTCGTGCGGTTATAATGCAGGATGACGTTAAAAATGTTCCTGGTGTCTTGCGGTGAGAAGCCGCCATTGGTGCGTTTGTTTCGACGGAATGTTATCATTTGCCCAAAACATAGCCACTTTAGCACTCTTAGCGTCACACACTGCCCAGCTTCAAACTTCGTGTTACAAAGCTTGCAACCTTCAAATTGCAAATCTAAAAGCAATCAGCAATCTAACGAGACAATCGAAGGGGACTGTCTCATTGAGCTTAGGTTAGGTTCGTGTCATTCACGATAGACAGCAGCACCTGACAGAAAAACGCTTTAATCCAGCAATAAATGTCCGGCAAATTGAAACCATTTAAACCAAGCTGCTGCAACACCGCGCGGGTAACGCAAGTCTGTCACTTTTGCAGGTATTAAACCAGTCTAACGTTATTATTATTTGATGAAAATCCATTATAAGAGAGTATTGCCTAAAAAGTATACGCATTTTTTCACAGTATGCATATTTGAAGAATTCTGAAGATATTTTTTTAAATTTAAAGATTGTACAGTTAGTTTGAATAAATATTTCAACTCTTTTGGTCAAAATTATATACTTTGATACATATGTATATACTCATGTGTTCTCATCGTTTATATTTGTACCTACAGACATTTCTATACGAAAATAGGATAAACAAATTCTTCAATAATTGCCACTGACAAAACAGATAAGTTCCTTGTAATACTATTATATAAGGAATACATCCATAAATATACTTACCTTACTTAATCCAACGCCTGCCCATTGGGACCATTTGGTAACTCGACCATTTGGCATCGTGCAGACCAGTAGAGCTTGGAGAGTCTGGTTTTGGGTCGCTATTGTATGCCTTGAGCTGTGGGCAGGCAGGAAGGTGGTATCCATCTTTCCTGTTTGGCACAAGGAGCACCGATCCGTGTCCGCCAGCCCAATGCGATGACGGTGCGCCTGAAGGTAGTCGTGTCCCGTGGTTAGACGGAAAACACTGATAGGTCGAGGCAGGTATTTTGAAATGGGGTTGGTGCAAAGCTTTTGCCATCTCTTTCCAACAGCCAGGTTTTCTTGTGATGTTTTCAAGTACGTCTTAGCTGCTGCGTGAATCCTGGTGTAATCAGAGCCCAGTGATATTTTGATTTGTGGCTGTGGTAGAAGGCACCCATTCTTGGCGAGATTGTCAGCTTTTTCGTTCCCTGTTGTGCCAACGTGGCTGGGAATCCACTGGAGCGCAATTCTGAAGCCTGCCTCTTGGCATAGTTGCATTTTTTCTCTGCACGACACTGTCAAGGTGCAGTCAGTTGGTGTGTTAGAGGAAACTGCCAAAATCGCTGATTGTGAATCAATCAGGAATACAACCTACCGCGGCGAAAGTTGCATCGGGGGTGAATTTGATCGCCTGCACGTGGTGCCCCCTGCTCTCGTCTGAACGATCAACAGTCTGCGCAATACTCGAGCAGACCACAAGAGCAATAAAGATGAAGATAAACATCCTTAAATATAATATAATAATTTAAACATGTAATCCCTATAATAAAAGGTCCCACCCTTGCTTGAGGCAAAGTTGTTTGAAATGGACACCACATTTCCTTATAGTTTTTCTATTCGCCGATTTATTTGACCCGTCCTGTCTCTTAGTTTTACTCCATCTTGCTGTAATACTACATAGGTCTTGCAGTGTCTCACATTGTGATGGTGTAGGAAGCAATGTTAGTTATTTAATCTAGAGAACTTTACGTCTGTTGTTTGTAACGACAGTAAAGCGTTGGCGACTAATGTTTTCTTGCCGGTACTAGCCTGCGCGAAATAATAAAAGCGGATATTGGATGAAGGGAGTTGGCTGCAAACATGATTAAAGAAATGGGACTATTAATCGGTTCTGGAGGGACATCGAAGGGATAAGGGACTCGGCGAAGTGAGGTGGGCGTTTTAAAATTGAAAACCCTTTTGTCGGAAATGAGATCACAGTGGGGATTCCAAAGGTTGTTTATGTTACACTCAAACAAGAGTGAAGAACGGACGGGCTTTGTGAAATACCTAACTTTAAAGTATTGTACGGAGCAATTCAGGTGACATTCAAGTCATTAATATCCCTCTCCTATAATATTGCATCCTTAATGCGGTAACGTCTTAGCCCCAATGTATCCCGCGGTTCCTCATAGTCTACGGGTTGCAGAGTTCAAGTTACCGGTTGTGTAGACGTTCGTTGCAGGTAATATACCTTGCGGAATACTGTCATTTTGGTCCATTGAAAAACATGGCAATGTGTTCGCCGAGGAGTGGCACCCAGAAAAGGGTGAACAAAAAAACTAAATAAACAGCCCCCTCATCGATCCCATCCTAGCCCAGACCAGTATAATGGCACATGAACCCCCTGAACGATTCCCATCTTAACCCAGATCTGTGTAATGGCCACGTCCCCACACATTCCATCTCTTCCCAGATATGGGCACTAGCCTATCCTCCAACCATCCCATCTTTGTTCAGCCCAGGGTTATGGGCTAGTCTCCACCTATCCCTTCTTAGCCACCACAGAACCCATCTTTTCCCAGTTCTGGGTAATAGCCCGTCCTCCACTCATCCCATCTTTGTTCAGTCCAGGGTAATGGTCTAGTATCCACCGATTTCGTTTTAATCTCACTTGGGTAATGGCCCACCTTCCACAGATTCCATCTTTTCCCAGACCTGGGTAATAGCCTATCCTCCACCCATGCTATATTTGTTCAACCTAGGGTAGTTGCCAAGTCTCCGCCGATCATAACCTAACCACATCCGTGTAACGACCCAGCCCCCACATATCCCATTTTCCGAGATCCGGATAATAGCCTATTCTCCACTTATCTTTTTCCACCCCAAGGGTAATAGCCCACCTTCCACTGATCCCATCTTTTTTCAGATCTGGACAATAGCCTATCCTCCTCCGACCCACAGTCATAGCCTCGCTTCCAACAAACTCATCTTAGCCCAGCTTTGATAATAAATTAGCAATGAAGCAAAATATTAAAACATATTTCCTAATGTTAATCTTTATAATATTATTAATTAAAGTAATATTTTATAATAATGAAATAATTTGGTTGTTTTATCAAATTTAATAAATTTTGAAAACATTTTAATGCCCTCTATTAGTTTATTGTTTGCATGATATCAGTATTATTGTTTGATACCCATTAAATTGGGCTTTTATGGCCACACCGCATATGCACGGTTTGTAAAATGGATTAAGCGTAGCGATCGAATTAATCCGTGCATGGTTATAGATTAGTTGTGTAGTATTCATTGCCAGAGAACGGTTACTCATATAATGCGACTAGTAAATGGGTGTAACCGAACAACTAAGCGCGTATCGCTTATACCTACTTTATGAGTGAGACCTCAACTAAAACCAGCTTTTGAAATTTAATTAAATATTTTTTAGGGGCATTATACTTATTAGCAAAATACTATTAACCTGGCATGTAAAGTGAATTTAAGATAATAACTATAAAAAAATGTACACTAACTAAACGAAACTATGTTTTTGTAGTAGTTGTACCTCACTGAAGATGATGACATTGTCATTGAAACGCGTCTTATTCACTAAATTGTTATTTGTTAGTTAGAGTACATTTTATATTAATTATTAGTCTATCATAACTATTTAATAACAATTATTTACGCATAACATGTTTTAGTCAAACCTATAAGAGTTAATTGGTTCATGGAGAGAAGACAGAAAAAGTGAAATTATCAAGTGAGATTTACGAATCAAAAACATTGCAATTACTGCCAACAGCTGTTTTTCATTTTCACATAGAGATTGTTTCCAGGTTATGTTAAAATTATTTTAGAGTAAAAAAAAACTTAATTGATGTGTACCAAATTTCGTAAAAACAACTTTTTTCCGTGCCATTGTATAATTAGTTGAAATTTACAAATTGTCGAGAATGGCAAATAAAGCGTGTTTATGTATAGGACATTTTTAAGCTTAATTATTTCCTAAATTCTCTGAAACTTTCTAATCCCAAGTTGGTCAAACTATATTTGTTACATGTAATAACAACAAAAATTATTTATTAGTTATTTTTTAGAAAACCTTATTTCTAAAAAATTGTCTTTTACACATTTTAAATACAGTTTATGTATTGATTATGTAATTTTTTGAAAATGTTTTAAAGATATTGGGTATTTATTTACTCGTCTTGACAGGGAATTAAACTATTCCAGGATCTGTAAATTTTGGTAAAATCATTGCTGGGAGAATTGCCAAGCGAGACCATACGGTCATTGTTGTACATTTTGTTTGATTATTTTTAACTTACTTTCACAAAAAGGAAACTCCCTAGTGCCCCCCTCCAGCAACTGAAGACGTAACACAGCTGAGAAATCTCTATTTCCATTCACATACCCAATAAACCAGCGGAGGGGCGCACTGTGGGGTGCGTATAACCCAGCTACAATTACACGGCTGGGTAAAGATAAACTCGTTAAACACTCTGTGATTCACTGATTAATCCGTGATCGACCATCTGGCGCTCTACGTAACTTGCGACCTGTTATCTCGAGCACGATGACCTGTGAAACCGTTAACCTTTAACGTCATGCCGAAAAAGTCATATAAATATTGCAGTTCGTCTTGGAATATAATTTCATAAAGTCGCCTCATTCGACAAACCAGAAACCTCAGAGGAAGGGATATAAAATTGTTAAATATTCTTATTTGAAACGCAAGTTGAGAACCAGATATGTGACGCCATGATGGATAGAGGTAGCTATTCTCGTTCGCCATGATGGTTGTACCTGGTTACTTAATATCGCCATTACGGTTGTAGCTGGTCACTTACTCTGGCCATGAAGGATGTAGCTAGATACTCACTTGAGTCATGATGGATGTAGCTGGTTACTTACTCTGACCATGATGGTTGTAGGAAGATACTCACTCTCGTCATGATGGTTTTAGCTGGCTAATTACGCTGGCCAAGATGGTTGTAGCTAGATACTCACTTTCGTCATGATGGTTGTAGCTGGCTACTTACTCTCTAATCATGGTGGTTGTAGTTAGCTACTGACTCTCGTTATGATGGTTTTAGCTGGTTATTTACTCTGACCATGGTGGTTGTAGCTAGATACTCACGTCATGATGGTTGTAGCTAGTCACTTACTCTCGTCATGATGGTTGTAGCCAGACACTCACCCTTGTCATGATGGTTTTAGCTGGTTACTTCTATGACCATATTGGTTGTAGCTAGATACTCACTTTCGTCATGATGGTTGTAGCTAGCTACTTACTCTAGTCATGATGGTCTTAGCTGGCTATTTACTCTGACCATGATGGTTGTAGCTAGATACTTACTCTCGTCATGATGGTTGTAGCTGGTTACGTACTCTGACAATGATGGTTGTAGCTGGATACTCACTCTCGGCATGATGGTTTAATCTGGTTACTTTCTCTGACCATGATGGTTGTAGATAGATACTCACTCTCGGCATGATGGTTTAATCTGGTTACTTACTCTGACCATGATGGTTGTAGCTAGCTACTCACTCTCGTCATGATGGTTGTAGCTGGCTACTTACTCTGACCATGATGGTTGTAGCTAGCTACTCACTCACGACGTAATAGTTGTAGCTGGTTACGTACTATCACCATGATGGTTGTAGGTAGATACTCACTCTCGTCATGATGGTTGTAGCTGGCTACTTACTCTGACCTTGATGGTTGTAGCTAGATGCTCACTTTCGTCATGATGGTTGTAGCTGGCTACTTACTCTCACCATCATGGTTGTGAGGTAGATCCTCTCGGTCACCGTGATTTTTGTACCTCTTGGATCTCTTAAAGCTTACTCTTAAAACCTTTAGACATTAATCTTTAGCAGACTAGTTAAATAATTTTGTTGGATCCAAGAAAGTGCAATTCTAAAGAAA